>OX451217.1:128851661-129244161 GCA_949628195.1 Phasia obesa
TTTTTTTTAATTTTTTGTATAATTTTAATCGAAAATTTTTTAAAATTTTTGTTTTTTAATTTTTATGTAACGATATTTTTTTGTAAATAGTTTTTAATTTTTTTTAATTTCATTTAAAAAAAATGTTTAGATATTTTTTTTTAATATTATGGAATTTTTTTTTAAATTTTTCTAATTTTTTTTTAATTTTTATGTAGCGATATTTTTTTTTTAAATATTTTTTAATTTTTTTTTAATTTCATTAAAAAAAATTTTAAGATATTTTTTTTAAATTTTATTGAATTTTTTTTACTTTCCTAAAGTTTACTAAATTAAAAAAATTCCATAAAATTTTAAAAAAATATCTAAACATTTTTTTTTAAATGAAATTTTTTTAATTAAAAAATATATAAAAAAAATTATCGTTATATAAAAATTTACAAAAAAAAATTTTTTTAAATTTTCGCAATCTATATTGAGTTAGAATGGTCAGACTAACGAAAAAATTTCCTCATATTGACCCCCAATGTGCCTTTTAACTGCTCCTATTTGCCAGTGGGCAACCTGTGGGTTACAGACTCAAATGGAAAGGTCTGATGTTGCTGAATTCCATTAGTGAAATTTTCGAAACTATGCCCGGCAGCTCAGTGGGCTTAAATTTTCTGTATCTTTTCTGGTGCCTTGTTAAAGTTGATTTCAACCCGAACACAGACGGACATAGCTTAATCAACATCTCTATAAATAAGGATTCAGAATATATATTTTATGGTGTCGGAAATGAGTATTGTAGAAATTATACACATAAACGGTGAAGGGTATACAAATTTGTATTTCCCAGAAGTCCGTATTTTGCCGAATTTGGCCTTGTCTTGTAAACTCTGCAGAGACATATTCAAAATTTTTACAGGATTTGAAGTACTATTTTCGCTATCATAAAAACTATAAAAAAAATATTAAAAATTAAAAGGTGCCAATTTTATATTTTTAAGCACACCTTAAAAGAAGTATGTAATAGAAATTTAAAATTAATAATTCTTGCAAAAAAAAAACCGACTTCAAAACAGATAGAAGGGCACAAATTCTAAACTAAAAATGTAAGAAGTAATCTGATGCGCCAAACTTAGAGGGAAAAATGAAGACTATTTGAATGTCAAGCCTCTCCTCTTTTCATCAGCATCCGTCTTTTATAGGGGCACCATTCAAGCCTCTGTCTACGGTTTCACAGATAGGGGCACACAGATCAAATAACATCACATATTCGGATACCCTTTAATTTACAATGTTAAATTAAAGACCTGTTGTTATACGGGACTTGTCCAGAAAGATTCTTTGTAAATTTCAACTATCTGTCTATAACGGTTAAAAAGTTCAGCCATATATATCAAACTACATGAACTACTGGGACACCCTTTACATTATAATTCCATTTATTTATACTTGTTATCATACCAGAGATAGTAGTGGACATTCTGCCTAATTTTCAAGTGTTTGTGTTTAACGGTTCAAAAGATACGGCCAAATAGATCAAATTACATAATTTATGGGGACATCCTTTAATTTCTAAATTAAAATTGTATACTTGCTATAGTGGACTCTGCAATACAGGTTCCTTGTAAATTTCAGCTGTCTGTCTCTAACAGTTCAAAAGTTTGGTCACTCACATAGAATTACATTAACTATTGGGACACCCTTTTAGTTCCAAATTCAAATTTTATACTTTTTGTTATAGCTTACTTAGCACTACAGGTTCTTTGTAAATTTCAGCAGTCTGTGTACAACTGTAGTATGGCCATATACATCAAATTAAATGAACTATTGGAGCACCCTTTAATTTAAAATTTTGAATATTTATACATTTTATTATAGCGGTCATAGTAATCGACATTCTGTCAAGTTTTCAAGGTTTTGTCTATAACGGTTCAAAAGATAGACCCAAATAGGTCAAATTGTGTCACCTATGGGGACACCCTTTAAATTTTAAATTTATTTTTTTATTCATTTCTGCTGTTGAGAGCTATAGCGATACGCAATTTTTAAAATTTTAATTTGGTGCCCTTTGCGGTTCTTAATACACGTAAAAAACATGTATGTTGTATGGCGACACCCTTTAATTTATATAATGAACTGTTTTTAAAATGGGACCAACCTGAAATCATAACCTTTCAAATAAAGGAAGAAATTTTAAAATCGGTTCAGAAATGGCTGAGTTCTGCGGTTACATACATAAAAAAAAGCAACATTCAGACGAATAGATAACCTCCTTCTTTTTTGAAGTCGGTTAAAAATTAAAAGTTACGCCATAAAAGATGGCAGATTTTTAAAATATTATACTTTAGTAGTTACACGTAGTACGAAACCGTATGTGTGTGGAATTAACTAGCAATTGACTAATATACAAATATTTTTATATTTCATCACAACTCTTCGCTTACAAAACTATATTGCTCGGCTTGATGACCAACTTTTCAACACTAATGAAAATTTAAAATTAATACAACAAATAACTTAACCATAATAACTAAAATTAGGTTAAAGTTATAATTGACACAGTGGGTTATATTATATTAACATACAAATTATATTCCAGGCTAAACAAGTAAATGAACATGATGATCTATGTATATATATATATACATGCAGAAACGTTTATTTTACATCTCTTAACAAGTGACACATAAATTATAAAATAACAAACACTAGGGATTCAATATGACACATCTAACACAAGGAAATAATTCGCAGCAGAAGAGCATTAACATAAACATGTTAAATGTTTTGAAGTGAAAAAGTTTTTTTTTTTAATGATTTAAAGAGTTAAATTCTGAAGATTTTATTTGGTAAGTTTAAACAGAATAATTAAAATAACACTAGCCAACAAGGTTTTTGACTGGAGCAACCAAATACCGTTTCTAGTGTAATTTGGTGCGCTGAATTCGAATCTGTAAATGGTTTTTCTCTATCACGTCTGGTTTTCGAGATACAAAAAAATCGTTTGTTGGATTTTTCCATAAAAAATTATTATTTTATTTAAAAATCAATGAGCTTTCAAAAGTGAATAGCGTTATATGATTGTCGTTTAAATTTTGTTGGTTCAGTTTCAGGTATTAGAGTCCAGCAATAGTCTCCCAGCATACTTTTATCCTCAAAATCCTTGATAGTTTCTTTCAATTTTCATTAAATCTTGATGGGCGCGCTCCCCTTGTTCATCGCTAACAGCACCTAG
Source organism: Phasia obesa (assembly GCA_949628195.1). NCBI lineage: Eukaryota > Metazoa > Arthropoda > Insecta > Diptera > Tachinidae > Phasia > Phasia obesa. The sequence goes on from OX451217.1 coordinate 128,854,864, forward strand.
GTTTTGTGGGAAAAAATCTAAATGCGAATGAAGAAAATGTATTTTGAGTGACATTCGTGCACCCATTTCATGATAATTTTTCAATAATTCAGCAGCAATTTGTCTGTAGTTTTTTAACCGACTTCAAAAAAAGAAGGAGGTTATCTATTCGTCTGAATGTTGCTTTTTTATGTTTGTGCCCGCAGAACTCAGTCATTTCTGAACCGATTTTAGAAATTTTTTCTTTATTAGAAAGGAAATGCTTACAGATTGGTCCCATTTTAAAAGAAGTTCAGAATTTTGAAAATTAAAGGGTGTCCGCATACAACATACACCCTTTTAAAATTAAACAAAAAACTGCATATCACTATAGCTGCCAATAACAGAAATTAATAAAAAAAATAAACTTAAAAATTAAAGGGTGTCCCCATATGTAATGTCAATTTAAATATATGAACCATTGTAGACAATCACTTGAAAATTGTACAGAATGTCCAATATTTATAATTAGAAATTAAATATTTATAATTAGAAGATAAAGGGTGTCCCAATAGTTGATGTGATTTGATGTATATTGCAAAACTTTTGAACCGTAACAGAGAGACGGTTGAAATTTACAAAGAACCTTTATATCTAAGTCCTTTGTAACATCAAGTATATAATTTATATTTGGAAACTAAAGGGTGTCCCCATAATTGATAAAATTTTATCTATCTAGCCCTATCTTTTGAACCGTTATAGACAAACACTTGAAAATTAGACGAATCTCTACTACTATGTCCCGTATAATAAGATTTATAAATATTTAAAATTATAAAGGGTGTCTCAATAGTTGATGTAAATTGATGCATATGGCCAAACTTTTGAACAGTTTTAGACAAAGAATCTGTCCTTTAAAATAAGTTTTTAATTTAAAATTTTACATTAAAGGGTGTCCCCTAGGTGATATTTTTTATTGGCCATATCTTTGGAACCGTTACTTTTTATTGCTGTGTCAGTAATAATATGTGTAAAAAAATAAAGGGTGTCCTCATATCTAAGGTAATTTTTCGTATATGGCTTTATCTGCTCAACCGTTATGGATAGACATTTGAATGTACAGAACGTATATTACTATGTCCGTTAGAGCAACAAGTATAAAAGTATTTGATTTGAGTACTATTTCTTACAGATTACTTTCTTTTAAATTTTTAGTTTAGAATTGATGCACATATATTTGTTTTGTAGTCGTTTTTTTTTGCAAGAATTATTACTCTTATTGTTTCCAAGAAAACTTTTCACGATGCACTTAAAAGACTCCCAGGCTGCATATTCTTTCTCCGATAAACATTGCGAAAAATTATGATCATTCACAAGCTTCTTGATCTGAGGGCCAAAAAATATCTCTTCTTTGATTTTAGCATATGAAATTTTTGGAAAAACTTTTAACAAATATTTAAATGCTGCACCATCTTTGTCCAGAGCCTTGACAAAGTTCTTAAAAAGGCCCAATTTTATGTGCAGCGGTGGAAGAAGAACGTCATTTGGATCAATTAACGGTTTATTTGAAATATATTGTTTTCCTGGTGAATATTCAGTCCTTTTTTGGACTCTGTTCTGACGTAATGATGAAATGTAGCGCGACTATCTCATAGAAATTGTAGTGTCAGTATTAACTATTTTACAGTATTGCTAGCATGCGATAAAAAACGAACTGGATGTGAATCTGCCCAACTTTGTTGCCAGATTCGAATTCAGCGCACCCAGATTAGCTAAAAAACATGCTGCATTTCCACAGTCAAAATTTTTTTCCTAATTTGTTGGCCAGTGTAATTAAATAAAGTTGAACAATTTTCATGAACTTTATTACAGGACATTAATTTCCTTTGTCTTTTATAACTTTTTTGCTATGAACTGTCTTCTGTCACTGACCAAAGACGAGGCAGCTGAAATGTTAATAACGCAATCTTGTTGATTGTTTTATAATAATCTTAAACACTTTACTTATATAAACTGATAAGCTCCTTCTGTTTCACCCAGTAATATGCTTCAATAAAATTACAAATCCTTTTTCAGCTTCATATCAACTGAGCTTTGTTTTCCTTAATTTCTTTCTTGTTTTATTTTCTGTAATCTTCTGTCCATAAAGTATTTTTCCATTTTCATTTCTTTTATTATTTAATCTGTAGAACAGCTTAAATCATCACAATACTTGTATAAACTTCTTAAAACCAATTACAACATTTGTAACTGGACCTTAAATCGAATACAACAGATCTAAACTAATAAAAATTGGTGTCACATAGATATTAGATTACACATACACTTGCATTCATATAAAACACTACAACTATCTACATACACAAATATTAAAACAAAAAAAAAATATTATCCATCTTGTACAAATGTTAACAAACAATTTAAGTCTTCAATACACTGGCCAGCATAAATATAGGGTTATTACTTGTGAGGTCAGAGTTTGAATAATTAAATGCTACAATCTTACAGCCAAACCTACGGGTTGAGCGCATACTAACTGTCAAAAATCCTCATCCACATACAAAATGTATGAAGCAAACCTTAATAGCGCGGCATCAACGCTTAGTAATCAGAAAATCCAGTTTTGACAGAGCGTTAAGTAGTGAAGTTAGATGCAAACAAACTGTTATTGTTTTACTGTGTAAGAGTGATGACATTTCTGCTATTTTCTATTTTAACTAGTGATTTTACCTCTAGTTTTATTCAAGTCCCTGTATTTTCTTATGCAATGCACTTAAACCATAAGGCCAATATAATGATGAAATTTTAAGTAACGGATAGCCTTCATTGTAGCCACTGATGTTGTGCGTGCATAACATCCTTTTTTCATTCATAATGCATGACCGAGTCCTTCTGCAAGATGCCGAAAAGGCTGACTCGACTACATTTGCATGATTTTACAGACAGCTTTGCAGATTTCACGTTTTATTTACATGCAGATACTGGCTGAATTTTTAGTAAACTACTCTGGTCCAATTGGCCACCAAATGCGGAGTAGTCGAGTGGAGAATGGCGACCAAAAAAAAGATGCAACTCATACATTTTTACCACAAAAAACAACACGTTTGAAAGTTTTAATAATTATGGGTCTTATTACTAATGCAGGGGGAGTATCGCAGCAGACCGCTTACTTAATGGGTCCCTTTGCGACACCTTACCGCCCTCAATGATTATCAGCGACCACATTAAATTTTGGCAACCTTATTTTCATTGAGTCACGTGCACCACCACCAGCCTTTACTCTTGACTTTAGTAATTTCGGCATTCTTTCTCATTACGCAGTCTCTAGTAAATGCTAGCATGTAAATGCTAGCTCAGTTCTTCCATCGTTGGTCTTGTTTGATGCGTTAGATACAATTTATCATTTCTTTCTGAAAGATAAAGCCACAGAAAAAGAAGAACACGACGAGCTATTAAAATCTAATAGGCTCTACTACAGAACCCAAAGGAAATAATAAGGGTTTTGTAAGAAATATTACATTTCTACATTTGATAATATAAATCTGGCCTGGGTCAGATTTATAACATTTTGTAAAAAAAAGGAGTACCATTTGAAACTCACTTAAATGTTATACGTTTTCAATTAAATAGATGTTGTAGCTTGATCACTGCTAGAAAGCCACTGATATTCGAAAGAAAATTTTATTAATCTAGAAGATTGCAAATAATGCATACAGATCTCGGGGGAATAATAGCCCCTTACGAGGCCTATTTTGTGGTAAGGTTTTTGTGCTTTGATTTGTATTAAAATACCTTTTTAAAAAGCAATACAAATAGAGGTAGCCAATAGGGTGCCCTCTGGTAACAGTCAAGAGGAACAGGAGCAGTCAGTAGGCCCATTAGGGAGGTTAATATGAGAAAAAAATTTTTTTAAGCATTTTTTTGCTTTATTATTTATTTAGTTTTTAGGACTTTAAGAATAAAATTCAATAATTTATTCTTAATTTCTAGTTTTTACAAAAAAATTTTAAAAAATTTTTACAAAAATTTTTAAAAACAATTTTTACAAAAGATTTTCAAAAATATTTTTACAAAAAAACTTAAAAAAATAAAATTTTAAAAATGTTTACAAAAACTTTTCCAAAAAATGTTTGTAAAAAAATAAAAAAAAATTACAAATATTTTTAGAAAAAAATTTTTACAGAAAAAAAGTTTTCAAAAAAATAAAAAAAAATTCAAATAATTTTAACCAAAATTTAAATTTTATTCTTAATTTCTAGTTTTTACAAAAAAATTTTTTCAAAAAATTTTTAAAAACAATTTTTACAAAAAATTTTTAAAAACCCTTTTTACAAAAAATTTTTAAAAACAATTTTTACAAAAGATTTTTAAAAATATTTTTACAAAAAAACTTGAAAAAAAATTTTAAAAATGTTTACAAAAACTTTTCCAAAAAATGTTTGTAAAAAATAAAAAAAAATTACAAATATTTTTAGAAAAAAATTTTTACAGAAAAAAAGTTTTCAAAAAAATAAAAAAAAAATTCAAATAATTTTAACCAAAATTTAAATTTTATTCTTAATTTCTAGTTTTTACAAAAAATTTTTAAAAACAATTTTTACAAAAGATTTTCAAAAATATTTTTACAAACAAACTTAAAAAAAAATTTTAAAATGTTTACAAAAACTTTTCCAATAAATGTTTGCAAAAAATTAAAAAAAAAAAAATACAAATATTTTTAGAAAAAAATTTTTACAAAAAAAAATTACAAAAAGTTTTCAAAAAAATTAAAAAAAAAAATTCAAATAATTTTAACATAAATTTAAAAAAAAATTCCCAAATAAATTTTCAAAAAAATATAAGAGGGTAACACAATATCTAGTATCACTATTATGAAGGGTATATAAGATTAGGCATGACCGAATATAACACTCTTACTTGGTTTTAATACTATCAAGCAAAAACATAAGTTTGAGTTGTTAGCCCTGCATATCTTATTCAATCTTATACATCATTCCCAAGCTAGTTTGAAGGCAAACTCATAAGAACTAAACTCTTTGATGGCAGTTTTTTCCCTTGTAGCAGTTTTAATATTGAATTGAGCCCATTTTTTAATTGCACGAATTACATTCGTTTGACAGATGGTAGGGGATTTCTCTTATATACTCTTAGTACTCGTTTATTCGGTGCCCTACCATCCCACATCGGATTATGTCAGTGTTATGTACCCACCTGTGTACCATTTAATGGATAACATTTCATAACGAAACGGCCAGGCCAAAAAATTAAAAAATATCCCAGCAAAAAATGCTGCTTCGCTTACAAATCTGCTTACGTATGACATGATATTTGTTCGTGATGTCCCACTTAGTAGCATTTTCTTTTAAGTGCTTAAGTGCGCAGTTTAGATGTTCTAAAATCATACGGCGTTGCGTTCTTAACTCATCGTAACTGCTCCTAAATTCGAGATTTTTTTATCTCTGCCTTACAGTTGTGCTTTTTAGTATGCACTACTGTAAGGTGAAATGTAAATAATTCGTTGTTTTTTGAAAACTTAACATTTTATGTCATAAAAGATGCATTTATTTAGGAAAACTATATCTGCTCACTATTAAGAGATTTTGTATGGCAAGAAAAGATTGTACTGCTTCCAAAAACCAATTTTTTTTGCTGGGATTTCAATTAAAATATCGAGTTCTATCAAGTATTCCATAGAAAATATTGAATAGAATCGGTGATTTGAATATAGTGGCACTATTTACAAATATCTTACTTTTTAAGTATTAACCTTTTTCGAAAAAACTGTATTACCGGGCTTAAATTATGAATAAATCTTCTTTTAATTTTGGAGGTGCTTTAAATCATCTGATAAGTCCCAACAGTAGATTTATTCACACCAAAACAACACATGTTCCCAATGCTCCTAATCAAGATGCTCTACAGTGTTGACTTATAAACGCTTCTCCTTCTCAATATTGTCATTTTTGATACTGTTTTATTGCCACATAAACTTCGCATGTTGCAAAAGTATTACGTGGCTTAAGTTGCAATACTCACAAATCAAATTAATACATGAGAACAAAACGAAACAAAAACTTGAAAAAATAATTCGTTTTTCTTTATTTTTATTTTTGCGACATTCATCATTTCAATTCGTTAGCATTTGATATCGGTTGTAGATTACAGGCTGTAATAGTTACTGCTGGTACAATGGCATTAGTACGTGTTGACAAAGTAAACAGGACTAGACAAAGGGGAAGTAGACAACAAAAAAAAAAACAAAAAAACTTAAAATAACTTAGCCAATTCCGAAGGAAACATAAAAAGTATAAGAAAACGAACTTAAACAAAAACGTAGTAAATTGGATTAGTAGTTGACATTTTGGTAATTAATGAAAGCTGGAAAGCGTGTTGACAAATTAATGCTTCAGCCTCAAGATAATTTTTTTTTTCGTTTTACTTTAACAACAATTTCTGTAGTTTTTTTGTTTTATTATGAGGTTCAGTATTTAGGGGAAAATTAAGGTTATTATACGATAGATTTTGCTATGCCATAGCAGCAAATTGGTCATGTTATTCTCCTTGTACATGCTAAAGCTTTTTTTTTTGTTAAAAGGCCTGAGAAATTGTTAGAAAGCAACCAAAAAATAAAAAAAATCAACGGATAGTAAAGGCTGTTTTTTATAGAGGTATAGAACTTTAAGTTGACATTACTTTTCAAGATGGCGACCGATTTAACAGCTGTCAAGTGATTTATTCTCAGTTTGGTTTGGCAATTCATCATGAAAAGACTCACGCCTGAACAACGCTTGCAAATAGTCCAATTTGGGCCCGAAACGAGATTAGCGCTGTTCCCGATGTGCATAAGCGAATTTTGTTTAGCGATGAAGCACACTTCTGGTGGAATGGCTACGTCAACAAACAAAACTGACGCATTTGGAGTGAAGGTAATCCTCAAGTGTATGTCGAAACATCGTTCCATCCAGAAAAACTGACTGTTTGGTGCGCTTTATGGGCTGGTGGAATCATTGGTCCGTACTTTTTAAAAACGATGGTGGCCAGAACGTTACAGTCAATGGTGATCGGTATAGAGCCATGATTACTAACTTTTTCATTCCTGAATTGAATAACCATGATGTCCAGGAAATGTGGTTTCAACAAGACGGCGCAACATGTCACACAGCTCGTGCCACAATAGATTTATTGAAAGACACGTTTGGTGACCGCCTAATTTCACGTTTTGGACCTGTGAATTGGCCTCCAAGATCTTGTGATTTAACTCTGCTAGACTACTTTCTGTGGGGCTATGTAAAGTCATTGGTAAATGCGGATAAGCCACAAACGCTTGACCATTTGGAAGACAACATTCGCCGTGCAATTCATAGACTTTCGTCATAGTCACGTGTGCGGCAGTACATTGTTTTGACGGAACTATACTTGTTTCTTCGCCTTATGACGTCGTTTTTTCTTTAAGTCTATAATGAATGTGGCAAAAAGCTCCGTAATAATTCGGCGTGGAGGTAGTATACTACGAATGAACTATAATGTGTCTATAGGGAAACCTCCCACTATCTTTCAAGTGGAAATTCATGTCCTTAAAAGATGTGCTCAATTTAATATTAACAGGGAATACAAGAAAAGCTATACTCTTTGATATTCAAACTGCCAAGCCACTTATAATTATTATATGAGTTCATCTAAAAACTATATGACTGCATCAGTTAGGAGACTGGGTTACTCTCTTTTGGATTAACTGGAACGTTACCATTAGAGTTGTGCCGGTCATGTACGACCTAGTTCAATTGAACAATTCCCGTAACTGACCGATTCTGAGTCGGGCAGTCATTTCATTTTTATCGTTCATCATTCGTTGCGATTTTTGTTTGGTTCAGGTTCTTGACATTTTGCTCTATAAAAGTTCATACAAAATTATCAACTGTTTAAATGCTTTTTACGGTTCCGTACCCAAAGGGTAAAAACGAAATCCTATTGTTTTCGCTACAATGTCTGTCCGTCTGGCCGTCTGGCCGTCTGTCCGTCGGTCAGCGCCTTTTATCTCTGGAATCGTAATAGGTAGATTCTTGAAATTTTCACAGAAGATGTCTCTTTTACGTTACCTATTGCCGATATACCAACGATTCCATAAACTTATAGGGTGTTCCGATAGAGACGTGTTATTCAAGTATATGTTTTTATTTCTTGACCTGTAGATAATAAGTAATATACAAACAGTAATTAAAACTTAGTTCGCTATAAGAACAGGTATAAAAAAATAAACATAAAAATTATAGGGTGTTCCGATAGTGACGTGATTTACATGCATATGGTCTAAGTTTTGAACCATAAAAGGTAGGCTCTTGAAATTTTCAGAGAACTTATAGGGTATTCCGAATGTTTACGTTTATGTCTTTATATCTTGAGCTTTAGGAGGCAAGCACTTAAAATGTGCAGACAGTAATTAACACTATATTCACTTTTTTAACAATTGTACAATATTAAACCTAAAAATTAAAGGGTTTTCCGATAGTGACGTGATTTGTATGTATATGGAATACGTTTTAAACGATAATAAGTAGACTCTTGAAGTTATAATAGGAGGTGTATTGTATGGTCAGTATAAAAAATAGTAAAAATTAACGGTGTGCCGACAGTGACTTGTTTTGCATGCATATGGCCTAATTTTTTAACCATAGACACTTGAAATTTTCATAAATGGTGTATTATTATTACGCCTATAAAAACAGTAATAATTAAGGATTTTCCGACATGTAACGGGTGGCGCAAAAATAACCTTCCCATGTTTTTTGGATGTAATTTAAAAAAAAAATTAAAAACTTTTATTCTTCTTGTGGATTATTTTTATTTGGTCTTTTAAATTTTTTACATCAAGTCGAGAATATGATGTCATGTAAATGGCCGCAATGTCAAAACAGAATTGACATTAGGGGCCAATTGCAAAATTTATAGCATTTTCTGATAGGAGGATTTCTTTTGCGCCACCCGTATAACGCTTTGTTTTTTGAACCGTAATAGGTAGACTCCTCCAATTTTTACAGAAGATGTGTTTGCACGGCCGCTATGACAATTACTAAAAATTTAAGAATGTACCGACAGTGCCATGTTTTTCACATTCTTATTTTTTTAATCGTAATAGGTAGAATCTGGATATATTCATGGAAATAGAATTGCCAGGGGAACTATAACAAATAACAAAATTAAAGGGTGTCCCGACAGAGACATGATTTGTAGGTAAATAGCCTTATTTAATTGTAATAGGTAGACTCTTGAAATGTTTACAGTAGATGTTGTACTTCGGCCGCTGTAACAATTGCTAATATCTCAAGGGTGTTGTATCAGTGACATGTTTTTAACGTACACATACTACCTTATTTTTTGAACCGCAATATAAAAATCTATAAAAATATCAGGCACCTGATATTTTTATAGAAAGTGTATTACCATGGCCGCTATAACAAAAATTACTAAAATTTAAAGGGTGTTCCAATAGTGATACAATTTTGGCGAATATCACTTTAATTTAAAATTAAAGGGTGCCCCATAACACATGAAAATACCAACAATTTAAATTTTTAATGTTGTACTAAACATAGTAGGGAATCCTACGTGTGTGAGTCTAACTCGCACTTGACTGATTTATTTTTCTTAATTTTGAAACAGCAAAAAGTCATAGGCTGCTAAATCTGGGGAGCAACTTAACTGCTTGTACTCCTATTCATAGATTTTCGCCATAGTCCGTACACACGTGTGCGGCAGTACATTATCTTGATGGAACAACACTTGTTTCTTTTATTCACACAAGTTGTTCAGTTTTACAGTAGGTACAATTTTTTCCACATATTGTTACTGAAAATATATTTCTTTTCAAAAAAAAGTGCAGAAATAAATTATTATTTTTACATAAAATTTATGTGTTTTTTAATAAAATTTGAGTGAGCTACTACACAAAAAATGATCACATCTTTTTTGAAGGGCCCTTGATTTTCCGAATTTTTCGAGGCCCATAAATAAAAATTGGTCACCAAATCGCCAAATCGCCAAAATGATTATTGGGTTTTACTACCTTTTGATAGTAGAATCGAAACTATATTGTCGAGTTCGCGTATTTTTCAAAAAGTTTTTATTTGTTGCACTGTGTTATTAAGGCTAAATTAAAGATGTGAAACTTAATTAATCAAAAAAAAGTGCGGTAACGTTTTTCTGCTCTAACGCGTAATTATCTTATGCCTAGCTATATTCATAAAATCAAAATTTTTACGAAAATTTGTCATAAAGTAAACTTAATTTTTTATAAATAAGTTCATAAATGTTTTTATTAATATAAAAATTTTTCACAATACAAAATGAAACTACTTCTGTTATTTAGATTGAATTAAATGATTATAGTTACAAGTAAACACGAAACTTATCTAAACATCAATAGTCTTTAAATTCCACAATATTTTTAAAAAAATATTCTTAAAGTTTGTATGTATTTATTTCCTCTGCTTTTATGTTTGCTTAAATTAAGGGATACAAAAATTAAATAAAGAAATAAAAAATCATTTATTAATGAAACGGCCTAGAAAAATGTTATTTTACATTAACAGGCCCTTTATTATTTCATTTAAACAAAAATAATCTAAATAAACTAACACTACACATTTAAATAACAGAACCCACAAAACAAATCATTAACGCACAACTAGTTGACAATTGTCTCATACTCCCAAAGAGAAAATTGGTTTGAGAATTAAACGACAAAGTGACCTTTTTATAACCATCCTATCTTCCACACAACATCATGATTTTTTGAACACTAATTACACACCCAAATTTATTCACAACTAAGAATAAAATAACTAAACACGGCACTAAAAATCCTCTAAAGGAAAGTCCTTTTACCACGTTAGTTTTTGGGTTGAAATACCTTAACACACACATGCACTTAACACTATACGAGTATACTTTTAAAAGAAGAAATAAACAAGTTTATAATTTTTTTTGAGGTTAGGATTTTCATGCATTAGTATTTGACAGATCACGTGAGATTTCAGACATGGTGCCAAAGAGAAAGATGCTCAGTATGCTTTGACATTTAATCATGAATAGACTTACTAACGAGCAACGCTTGCAAATCATTGAATTTTATTACCAAAATCAGTGTTCGGTTCGAAATGTGTTTTATATGACAAATTTTTTTCAGCGATGAGGCTCATTTCTGGTTGAATGGCTACGTAAATAAGCAAAATTGCTGCATTTGGAGTGAAGAGCAACCAGAAGCCGTTCAAGAACTGCCCATGCATCCCGAAAAATGCACTGTTTGGTGTGGTTTGTACGCTGGTGGAATCATTGGACCGTATTTTTTCAAAGATGCTGTTGGACGCAACGTTACGGTGAATGGCGATCGCTATCGTTCGATGCTAACAAACTTTTTGTTGCCAAAAATGGAACAACTGAACTTGGTTGACATGTGGTTTCAACAAGATGGCGCTACATGCCACACAGCTCGCGATTCTATGGCCATTTTGAGGGAAAACTTCGAAGAACAATTCATCTCAAGAAATGGACCGGTAAGTTGGCCACCAAGATCATGCGATTTGACGCCTTTAGACTATTTTTTGTGGGGCTACGTCAAGTCTAAAGTCTACAGAAATAAGCCAGCAACTATTCCAGCTTTGGAAGACAACATTTCCGAAGAAATTCGGGCTATTCCGGCCGAAATGCTCGAAAAAGTTGCCCAAAACTGGACTTTCCGAATGGACCACCTAAGACGCAGCCGCGGTCAACATTTAAATGAAATTATCTTCAAAAAGTACATGTCATAGACCAATCTAACGTTTCAAATAAAGAACCGATGAGATTTTGGAAATTTTATGCGTTTTTTTTAAAAAAAAAGTTCTCAAGCTCTTAAAAAATCACTCGTTATTTTATTTATTTTTATTTTTATTTTCAACATTAAACAATTTTTTTTTTGTATGCCTTTATACGAGTTCTTTAGTTATAGACTTTTTATTTAAAAACAACACATCTTCTACACAAAAAAAAAAATTAGTTTGTTGTCCCTTTAGTCCCTTTACTGTTTAAATGTTAGGTTTTTGTGTTTCCAAAAAATAAAAATTAATGCAACCTAATTTGACTTAGAACACAATAGAAACAAAGGCAATGGCACACTCAAAAACAAAAAATGTTTTAATAAGTTGAAAAATCTTACATTTTTTCAAACAAATTTTTTAAATAATTCAATAGAACTATTTTTCGTATAGTCGAATAAAAATTTTTATTCGAAAAAAAAAACATTTTATTCGAAAATTTAATCGAAATTTTTTTAGACGAATCGAAGAAAAAGAATTTTTATATAATAATGTAGTAAAAATGAAATATGAATTCCCTAAATAAAATGTTTTATTCGATATTGCCGTCTAATTTTGTTCGATTAATCGAACAAGAAAGAAAAAAATTGCAGAATAGAATTTTTTTTCGACTAATCGAATTAGAACAAAAAAAATGTATAAGAATTGATCACTATTGCATAAGCAAGAAATTGCATATTTTGAGCATTATTTATGACAAAATGTAGTATTAAGTCGAATAAAAATTTGAAAAAGAATCGAATAAAATTTTTAATTCGTAATGCTATTCAATTTTTTATTTAGTAATCGAATATGAAAGAAATTGTATAAGAAATAAATACTAACGTCAATGTTAAAGTAAAATATAGTATTAGGTCGAATACAAATTTTAAAAACAGTCGAATAAAACTGTTTTTCTTGGATATTTTACTCTAATCGAATAAGAAACTGTAGAACAATGAAACACTAACGACATTATTTGTGACCAAATGAAAGAAAATGTATAAAAATTAAACACTATCAACCTTGTTTATAAAAAAATTTAGTATTAAATCGAATGCAAATATGCAAATTAAAAGAAAATAATTTTTTATTCGAAATTTTGGTTTAAATTTTGTTCCACTAATTGAATAAGAAAGAAAGTGTATCGTTCTTATATATGACAAAATGTAGTATTAAATCGAATAAAAATTAGCAAACTAATCGAATAATATTTTTTATTCGTAATTTTAGTCTATTATTTCTGAGTAATCGAATAAAAAAAGAATTTAATAAGAATTAAATACTATCGTAATTTTTTATGGCAAAATATAGTATTAGATCGAAAACAAATTTGCAGATAATCGAATAAAACTTTTATTCTTCTGATCGATTAAGAAAATGCAGAAGATTTAAAAACTAACGACATTATTTGTGACAAAATGAATTTAATATATCGTAATTAACCGACTTCAAAAAAAGAAGGAGGTTATCAATTCGTCTGAATGTTGCCTTTTTTATGTTTGTGCCCGCAGAACTCAGTCATTTCTGAACCGATTTTAAAAATTTCTTCATTAGAAAGGAAATGCTTACAGATTGGTCCCATTTTAAAAGAAATTCAGAATTTTGAAAATTAAAGGGTGTCCCCATACAAGATACGTGTTTTTAACGTGTATTATGAACCGTAAAGGGCACCCTTTTAAAATTTAAAAAAACTGCATATCACTATAGGTGCCAATAACAGAAATTAATAAAAAAATAAACTTAAAAATTAAAGGGTGTCCCCATATGTGACGTCAATTTAAATATATGAACCATTTGCACCATTGTATACAATCACTTGAAAATTGGACTGAATGTCCAATATTTATAATCAGAAATTAAATAATTATAATTAGAAGTTAAAGGGTGTCCCAATAGTTTATATAATTTGTTATATATTGCAAAACTTTTGAACCTTAACAAAGAGACGGTTGAAATTTACAAGGAACCTGTAATTATAAGTCCGTTATAACATCAAGTATATAATTTAAATTTGGAAACTAAAGGGTGTACCCATAATTGATGTAATTTTACTTATCTAGCCCTATCTTTTGAACCGTTATAGACAAACACTTGAAAATTAAACAGAATCTCCACTACTATGTCCCGTATAATAACATTTATCAATATTTAAAATTATAAAGGGTGTCTCAATAGTTGATGTAAATTGATGCATATGGCTAAACTTTTCAACAGTTTTAAACAGACATTTGAAATTTACAAAGAATCTGTCCTTTAAAATAAGTGTTTAATTTAAAATTGTACATTAAAGGGTGTCCCCTAGGTGATATTGTTTAACCTATATGGCCATATCTTTTGAACCGTTACTTTTTATTACTGTGTCAGTAATAATAAATGTAAAAAAATAAAGGGGGTCCTCATATCTGATGTAATTTGTCGTATATGGCTTTATCTGCTGAACCGTTATGGATAGACATTTGAATATACGGAATGTATAAAACTATGTCCGTTATTAGAGCAACAAGTATAAAAGTATTTGATTTGAGTATTATTTCTTACAGATTACTTTCTTTTAAATTTTTAGTTTAGAATTGATGCACATATTTTTGTTTTGTAGTCGGTTTTTTTTTACAAGAATTATTTTTCGTAATTTTTTTACTAATCGAATAATAAAGAAATTTAATAAGAATTAGCATCAGTATTTTATATGCCAAAAATTAGTATTAAATCGAATAAAAACTTTCAAAATGAACGAATAAAATTTTTTATTTGACATTTTAGTCCCGATTTATTTCAACTAGTCGAATAAGAAAGAAAATGTATACAAATTAAATACTATAGACATTTTTTATGACAAAAGGCAGTATTAAATTAAACCAATAAGAAAGAAAGTATATACAAATTAAACACTATCGTTCTTATTTATGACAAAATCTAGTATTAATCGAATACAAATTTGCAAAATAATCGAATAAAATTTTTATTCGCAATTTTAGTCAAATTATATTTTTTTGATGAACTAAATAAGAAAGAAATAGTAAAAGAATTAAATACCAACTGCATTATAGTTATTGTTAACCGCTTTCTCATTGTGCTCCAGCATAGACTAGAAAGTATGCTGCTATCTCCAGCATATTCCCCGTTTATATCTTATTTTCTGGTGTATTTTCTAAATATGATTGCCGGTATATGTCCGCCGATACATGGTCTATTCGATAAGTTACATTTTTGACTACTTTTTCCAATTAATCTGGCCGTATGGCGTTAATGATGGCTTGGATATTGATTTCCAATACTTCAAGAGTTGCTAGTTTGTCAACATAAACTAATATTTTGACATAGCCTAACACACAGTAATCCAGGGGTGTTAAACCACACAAGTGAGAAGGCCACTGAAAAAAACACTGTTTTACTTTTATTTATTTAGCCAGCAGCCCTACTAGCTGCTTGCTCGCTGCAAGAGATATAAGCCAGACTTCGAATAATAGACTTACTACATTTCAGCTGACGAATAATAGACATATTACCTTTCAGCTGACGACCAATTCATTATTCGACTAAAAAATTCCTCCTAAATTAATTTTAATACTTTTTAATATTTTTTTATTTTATTAATCGATTAAAATGTTATTATAAAAAATATTTTGATATTTTGAAAAGTAATATGAGCAATATTTTTTTCTGGGTGTGTATATTTTTCTCCATTTACCATTTGAAATTGTGCACAAAATATATAAATAGAACTCCATAACGGTGAGTTGAGAATTTGCCAAAAACCAAAATGTTGAATAGTGAAAATAATTTAAATAAAATATGACATTATAATAGAGTGTATGGCAAAATTTTCTGGTTTATAAATTATAAACAAAAATTAGAAAATGCAAAAAGGGCAACAAAAAATTTTACTTCACCAAAGAACTAAAATATTTGCCAAAAACTTACTACAAACGATGTCCTTAATCTGGCAGCAGAAATATGAAATAATAATATGAGATTTTTATTAGATTTTTAAATTTATAATCACGCAGCTATTGTCGTCGTAACAAGAAATGATGTTGCAGAGTTTTAGGCAAAATTTTGGCTTATATTTTAAATTAAATAAGGTCACATGGACGGTACCAGAAATTCGGGATATTTTTTGGAGGTATATGCTATTTTTATTATGAAAACCGCCATTAACTGCAGATTATAGCTGTTCGTGGTAAAAAAAAACAAACTTTCATTACCCCATCGTTTGTTAGGTTTGTTAATGAATAAATATCTGAGAGGGCTTAAACTTTTGAAAAAGAAATTATGAAGATCTAATGAACCTTCTTTTATGCAACGTAAAAATAAATTAATCCTCAACTCGACTGTAATGCAAATATACTAAAACTAGTTCTTTTATCCTTGTTATTGATTATAGTTTCGTACCAATACTATCTAACACTCACTGGCATGAAAATAAATACCAACCTTCTGTTTACCTGTTGTACCTGTTTTGCACGCACACACCTCGGCTTATGGAGTGTGTGTATGGGAATGTTTATGTGTGTGTATAAAAAACATACATACATATTTAGTTCACTCTTTAACATATTTTGCTGGATTTTTCTCACATCTTTTTCTAGTTTTGCAATCAAAATTTATTGACCGAGAATTTTCAATCAATCGTTTTGTGGTTTCAACAGGAAAATACAGGCAAAGTAGTGATAGCTATTTTCACATACAAGCCGCAACTAAACTAAACCACCATTCAATTGCTAAGCACTCATACACACACATACACAGCCGTACACTTAAGAATGCATACGTATAGAAGTATCAAGGCTATAAACTCTTGCATCCTTGCACACATATGAACTCTTATATATAAGAAGAAGTTATAAAATGATTTTAAAGCAATTACGTTTTCATAATCGTCAATGGTGGTAAACAAAAATGCACAATGGGGCAAAAGAATTAATAAAACACGATTTTTTTTTTAATTTTCAAATTCATAACAGGGATTTATTAAAAAAAAAAAACAATACTTTGTAATTAAAAAGGTTTAATTTTTTTTGATAGATTATTTGTTTATGAAATTGGGATTTTTGTTAAAAAATTATTTTTTAATGCAACATGCCTTTTGCTATAAATCAGGCTTTTTGCAAAGAAAAGACACTGTATTTTTTGTTGTTGTCTAAAATATACTTTTTGGAATAAAACGGAAATCAGAACGTTCTTTTTGTGAAAAAAAAAAGAATTTCGAAATGTTCTTTTTATACCCTTCACCAGGGAAAGGGTATATATAAGTTTGTCATTTCGTGTGTACTTTCTACTGACCCCTTAAAGTATATATATTCTGGATCCTTATATATAGAGAACTTGATTAAGCGCTGTGTGTTCGGATTGAAACCAACTTTGCCAAGGCACCAGAACAGCTTCAGAAAATTTAAGCCCACACATTTTCCAGGCATAGTTTAGAAAATTCAGCAATACCAAACTATCCTATTGGAGGCTGCAGGCAACCAACCACGTCCACCTATATTTTTTCACTTTGCTTTAATTTTCTTTCGGTTTTAATGAAACTCTTTTGCATTTTTTTCCTAAAAAAAATATTAGACCGCGACAGGTGGATCGAAAGGAGTGCATACAGATATCAGGGGATCAATAACCCCCTGCAAAGGCCCATTTTGCATATATTTTGAGGACTTTTTTTGCTTTAGTCTAATCATTCTCACGCAATGTAGATTGCAGGATGGTCCTAATATATAGAAAGAAAAAAATACAAAAAATTTTTAAAATATATGAAAAAGGAACTTTTTATGGAAAAAAGTACTTTTTATGAAAAAGGGGCTTTTAATAAAAAAGGAATTTTCATAAAAAAGAGACTTTTTATGAAGACGTGATTTTTTTTTTATGAAAAATGGACTTTGATAAAAAAGGGACTTTTTATGAAAAAAAGGTTTTTATGAAAAAGGGACTTTTCATGAAAAATATTGTTTTTATGAAAAAGGGACTTTTTATAACAAAAGGGTCTTTTTATGAAAAATAAACTTTATGAAAAAGATACTTTTTATGAAGACGGGATTTTTTATGAAAGAGGGACTTTTTATGAAAAAGTGACTTTGATGAAAAAGGGACTTTTTATGAAAAAGAAACTTCTTATGAAAAAGGCACAATTTATAGAAAATTTGTTTTTTATGTGAAAGAGACTTTCTATGAAAAAAAGTAATTTTATGAAAATTTACTTTTTATTAAAAATAGACTTTTTATGAAAAGGGGAATTTTTATGAAAAATATACTTTTTATGAAAAAACGACTTTTTATGAAAAAGTGACTTTTTATGAAAAGGCGACTTTTTATGAAAAAGTGACTTTTTATGAAAAAGTGACTTTTTATGAAAAAGGGATTTTTATGAAAAGGAGACTTTTTATGAAAATGCGACTTTTTATGAAAAGGCGACTTTTTATGAAGAGGCGACTTTTTATGAAAAAGTGACTTTTTATGAAAAAGTGACTTTTTATTAAAAGGCACCTTTTTATGAAAATGCGACTTTTTATGAAGAGGCGACTTTTTATGAAAAAGTGACTTTTTATGAAAAAGTGACTTTTTATTAAAAGGCACCTTTTTATGAAAATGCGACTTTTTATGAAAAGGCGACTTTTTATGAAAAAGCGACTTTTTATGAAAAAGGGACTTTTCATGAAAAATAGTCTTTTTATAAAAAAGGGACTTTTTATAAAAAAGGGATTTGTTATGAAAAAGGGACTTTTTATGAAAAAGATACTTTTTATGAAAAATGGACTTTTTCTGAAAACAGAAAATTAGGTGAAATAAAGTAAATTTTGTGAAAAAAAGAAACACAAAAATATAAAAGAATATTAATAGTGGACGATTTTTTGCTTCTTAAAATCTTTTATGTGAAAGAGACTTTCTATGAAAAAAAGTAATTTTATGAAAATTTACTTTTTATTAAAAATAGACTTTTTATGAAAAGGGGAATTTTTATGAAAAATATACTTTTTATGAAAAAACGACTTTTTATGAAAAAGTGACTTTTTATGAAAAGGCGACTTTTTATGAAAAAGTGACTTTTTATGAAAAAGTGACTTTTTATGAAAAAGGGATTTTTATGAAAAGGAGACTTTTTATGAAAATGCGACTTTTTATGAAAAGGCGACTTTTTATGAAGAGGCGACTTTTTATGAAAAAACGACTTTTTATGAAGAGGCGACTTTTTATGAAAAAGTGACTTTTTATGAAAAAGTGACTTTTTATTAAAAGGCACCTTTTTATGAAAATGCGACTTTTTATGAAAAAGGGACTTTTCATGAAAAATAGTCTTTTTATAAAAAAGGGACTTTTTATAAAAAAGGGATTTGTTATGAAAAAGGGACTTTTTATGAAAAAGATACTTTTTATGAAAAATGGACTTTTTCTGAAAACAGAAAATTAGGTGAAATAAAGTAAATTTTGTGAAAAAAAGAAACACAAAAATATAAAAGAATATTAATAGTGGACGATTTTTTGCTTCTTAAAATCCACTGTAAGAAATTTGAATGATGTGTTAGTGGTCAAGGTATTACATCAGTGTTAAGTGCTCCACACATGTGCTTGCATGGATGTTTGTTTGTAAAATTATTTGTTCTTTTAATATAGAATATTTGTGTAATAAAAATATGATAAATTCTAAAATACTTAAAGTCCATATAAGAGTGTTTGTGTGTGTGTCTGCCTGTCCCTGTCCCTTTTACTTTTTCTGCTCTTGTTTTTTAATTTCAAAATTGATAGAAAATTTTATTTTCTTAGAAAAAAAAAGTAGAAAAACATTTACTAAATTGATAAATATTTCATGCATTCTCTATACACTTTCTGTCTTAAGCATTTTATTTATATAAAATTGATGGTCACTTAGAGAAAAACCATAAATGAATTTAATTGAAATTTCTTTCCTTAAAGAATAAAGTTTGCATTTTCAATGAAATCTTAAAGTGCTCTCAACATAAACTTACGAGATATATATGTACGTATATAAGTTTTAGATTTTATTTTTATAAATTGGAATATGTTATTGAAAATTGTAAAATGTTGTTGCATTGTATAGCAAATTTAATTGCTATGGGTTTTAATAAGAAATTGTTAACTTAAAATATCATGTTGACTTTTGTTTAACAATTTGGCAAAATTTTAAGTTTTTCTCAAGAGTGGTTGTCGAAAATATAAATTGTGGTGGAGAGAGAAAACTTGGGTGATATTTAATAAAATTGTTCATTTAAATTTAGTTTTTCTGTACAAGAAGTAATTAGAAACTTCGTATAATATTATTATACAGAAAAAAATTTTTGTATCAATTAAAGATTTCAATTTGTTGCAAATACAAATTTAATAATTTTTTTAATTAATTCGATTATGTACTTTATTGAGAAAGAAAAAAATTCTCTTTTTATTTAATTAATAATAAAATCAATTAAACATTTATTTAAATATTAATCTGATACCAATTAAAATTTTTGATTGGTGTACAAATATTTTTCTGTGTAAAAATAAGAAAGTTGGTAAAAATTAATTGGTTTTTGATTTACTTTAATATTGTTCTAAAATTGTCCTAAAATGTTCTTATTTTTAACCGACTTCAAAAAAGAAGGAGGTTATCAATTCGTCTGAATGTTGCTTTTTTTATGTTTGTGCCCGCAGAACTCAGTCATTTCTGAACCGATTTTAAAAATTTTTCCTTTATTAGAAAGGAAATGCTTACAGATTGGTCCCATTTTAAAAGAAGTTCAGAATTTTGAAAATTAAAGGGTGTCCCCAAACAACATACGTGTTTTTACGTGCATTATGAACCGTAAAGGCCACCCTTTTAAAATTTAAAAAAACTGCATGTCATTATAGCTACCAATAACAGAACTTAATAAAAAAATAAACTTAAAAATTAAAGGGTGTCCCCATATGTGACGTCAATTTAAATATATGAACCATTGTATACAATCACTTGAAAATTGGACAGAATGTCCAATATTTATAATCAGAAATTAAATATTTATAATTAGAAGTTAAAGGGTGTCCCAATAGTTGATGTAATTTGATATATATTGCAAAACTTTTGAACCGTACCAGAGAGACGGTTGAAATTTACAAAGAACCTGTATATCTAAGTCCTCTACAACATCAAGTATACAATTTAAATTTGGAAACTAAAGGGTGTCCCCATAATTGATATAATTTTACCTATCTAGCCCCATCTTTTGAACCGTTATAGACAAACACTTGAAAAGTAGACAGAATCTCCAGTGCTATGTCCCGTATAATAACATTTATAAATATTTAAAATCTTAAAGGGTGTCTCAATAGTTAATGTAAATTGATGCATATGGCCAAACTTTTAAACCGTTTTAGACAGACATTTGAAATTTACAAAGAATCTGTCCTTTAAAATGAGCGTTTAATTTAAAATTGTACATTAAAGGGTGTCCCCTAGGTGACATTGTTTAACCTATATGGCTATATCTTTGGAACCGTTACTTTTTTTTACTGTGTCAGTAATAATAAGTGTAAAAAAATAAAGGGTTTCCTCATATCTGCTGAACCGTTGTGGATAGACATTTAAATGTACAGAACGTATATTACTATGTCCGTTAGAGCAACAATTATAAAAGAATTTGATTTTAAATTTTTAGTTTAGAATTGATGCACATATATTTGTTTTGTAGTCGGATTTTTTTTTTTGCAAGAATTATTTGGTATTAAATATTTAAAATTTAAAAAAAAAATTATTTTAGAATATAAATTTAATATTCTTAAAGATATATTTACCCCAAATATAATAAAGACAAAATTAAAAAAAATGTTTTTTTTTTTTGTTGCAAGCAAAGAAAAAACATGATTGGGGTAACTATAATCTATGAGCAACCTATTATAACTAAATTATAAAGTTCTAGTCAAACAATATTTAAAATAACCATAATTATTTTTAAGTATAAACATTCTGGTGCTTCTTGGTATATTTCCAACAAATGTTTACATAAAGACTTAACTATTTTGAATATAAAAGAGGAAATCAATAGGTTAAGTGATAGATACCTAAATAGACTTAACAATCACAGTAATATATTGGCTCTAACCATTCTTGATGATAGTTATGAGATACGAAGAGTGAAAAGATTTCATATATTAGATTTGCCTTTTAGAAAATTTTCGAAAAAAATTTCTTAATATTTCTTCTAAAATAGATTTCAAATAAAATAAATTAGCAAAAAGTTTAAACATTAGAACAAAAGTTCTAATAAAACATAATAAACTACGACCATGATATAATAAAATTTTGTATATTATAATTAAAATTTAAAGTTGAATTAAATGATCATATTATAACTAAAAACTTTTCGAATGACTAATACAGCAAAAATAATATAACAAATTTAAACAACCAGACATGGTGGTACAATGAAGACGTTTACGTTTACTGATGGTTTTACACAAAATAATAGTGACATAGAAGCGGTGTTTTGGACCTAAACCTTCAAATGCCCATTCCCATGAGAATATGCCTAACCATCTTTCAGGCAACAGTATCTGCCATCATAATCTGGGAATGATTGAGGAGAAAAGGAGTGGTCCGCCGTCAGTGTCATATTAATAAGAGGGCACACGGCGTAGCCTATTTAGGGGCCCGTTACAGATCATTTTTTTGGTATATATAACGTCTATTGTAACTGGTTCCCAGGAGAGACGGGAAGTTTTCTCGTTATTCGATAAAAAGAAAGAAAAAAACAGGAGATCGACAGGTATGCAGAAACAAACAATGAATGGTGACAGGGGGACCCTGTATGTTTTGGCACAAACATTCAAACGACCATTGACCCATGAGAAAACACCCAACGATCTTTAAGGCAACATTATCTGGCATCCTGGTATTTGGAAAAGGTGGAGAAAATTTTATGAGGAGGTACTTTAGTATCCTGATTCCAATATATGATACCTTTTTTACGCAAAAATATCTTCTTACCAAGAGAAAGTGGAGAAAAAGAAGTGAAAGTACGCCGATTTTTTATTGTTTTAAAGGCACTGAATACTCTAAGGCATCTGGTATTTTTGAAAGCAGTATTTTTTAAGCTATGTTGAGCAACAGATGGCGCTGTTTTAAAATAATGACAAAATATGAATCGAAAGCGGGATATTTTAAACATGATTGCACAACAGATGGAGCTGTCTTAAAATAATGACAAAATATAAATTACTTACTGCCAAATAGACAATTCAATAAAATTTGTATTTGATTTGTATTTTTACTTTGTGGAATTACATTAGAGGTATTCAGTGTTTGATGCAAATGGTCTTGCGAAAGTGCAAATGCGTTGTATCATTCAAATTAATTTTTAGAAATTTTAGAATTTTATCCAGGAATGAGTGCTTTTATATAAAGTAAATACATAAACCATAATTGAAGCACAATTGGTGTAGAATACTTTTAGAGCAAAATCGAGCAAAATATTATTAGGATGCCCATGACGTGGGGGGCACAGCTAGTGTAGAATAGTTGTGAACAGATAGCGAATTTCTACTGCACTAGTCGATCATCAAACCACACTATGTTGGTTTCAATATCGACTTGTGTATCCAGTTATATGACACTGCCACAGCATACAAATATAAGTAACTATCTTTGCCCACACATGTATTGTGCGTCCTGACAATATTTTGTTCGATTTTGCTTTCAAAGTAATCTGCACCAAATTTTAATACTTTACGTATTAAAATTATATAAAGGTACCCATCCCTACATAAAATTCTCAAATTTATATAAAATTTTAAAATTATTGCAAAGCTCTGTAAGAGGTGTTTAACAATATTTTTATAACAATGTAATTCAACCAAGTAAAAATACAAATCTAATAAAAATGTTATTCAGTTCGCAATAAGTAGTTCATATTTAGTTATTATTTTAAAACAGCGCCATCTGCTGCGCAACCGTGTTTAAAATATCCTGCTTCCAAAAATAGAAGATGCCTTAAAGTATGCAGTACCTTTAGATAGCTAAAAAATCGGCATAATTTTACTGATTTTTCTCCACTTTCCTTTGGAAACAAGATATTTTTGCGGAAAAAATATATTCTATATTAGAACCAGGGCACTAAGGTACCACTTCACAATATTTTGTTAAAATCCATTCAGTAGTATTTACGTGATGCGAACACAAATAGACAGACAGGAAATGAGTTACTGTTATAATAAAAGTATTTATCTTTAACCGACTTAAAAAAAAGAAGGAGGTTATCAATTCGTCTGTGTGTTTTTTGTATGTTTGTGCCTTCAGAACTCGGTCATTTCTGAATCGATTTTAAAAACTTTTGCACTATTAGGAAGGTTATGGCTACAGATTGGTTCCATTTTAAATAAAGTTCAAAATTTTAGAAATTAAAGGGTGTCCCCATACAACATACATGTTTTTTACGTGTATTATGTACCTTATAGGTCACCAATTTAAATATAAAAAAAGGGCGTATCTCTGTAGCTACCAATAACAAAAGTTAATTAAAAAATAAAATTAAAAATTAAAAGGTGACCCCATAGGTGACTTAATTTCACCTTTATTCTCCTATCTTTTGAACCGTTATAGACAAACACCTGAAAATTGCACAGAATGTTCGCTACTATGTCTGTTATAATAAGTATAAATATTTAAAACTATAAACTAAAGGGTATCCCATTAGTTGGTTTATTTTGATATATATATGTCCATACTTTTGAACCGTTATAGACAGACAGTTGAAATTTACAAAGAACTTGTATTGCTAAGTCCGCTAAAATAACAAGTGTAAAATATGAATTTGGAAATTAAAGGGTGTCCCAATAGTTAATGTAAAAGTAATATATATGCCCACACTTTTCAACTGTTATAGATAGACAGTTGAAAGTTACAAAGAACCTATATTTCTTAGTCCGGTATTACAACAAGTATAACATTTGGATCTATAAATTAAAGGGTGTCCCCATTATTGATGTAATTTGACCATTATGTCCTCATCTTTGGAACCGTTATAGACAAATATTTGAAAAATAGACAGAATGTTCACTACTATGTCTGGTATAACAATAAGTATAAATATTTAAAATTGGAAATTAAAGGGTGTCCCAATAGTTGATGTAATTTGATGTATATGGACACAAAGTTAAAATTTAAAAAGAATCTGTATGACAAAGTCCGCTTTAAAAAGTATTTATAAATTTGAATTTAAAGGGTGTCCCAATAGGTGACGTCATTTGATATATATGACTCTATCTTTTAAACAGTTATTGATAAACACTTAACAATTAGAAAGAATGTCCATTACTATATCTGTGATAATAAGTATAAATATTTAAAAATATAAATTACAGGGTGTCGCAATAATTTATGTCAATTGATGTATATGACCAAACTTTTAAACCGTTACAGACAGACGGTTGAAATTTACAATGAACCTGTATTGCTACGACCGCTATAACTAGTATAAAATTTGAATTCGGAAATTACAAGGTGTCGCAATAGTTACCGTCTTAAAGAAACATGAATTTAAGTTTATTTGTTTTGAGGTCGGTTTTTTTTGCCAGAATTATTTAGAAACAAACTTATCCAGCAATTAGCGTTAACATTTAGGCTAAGTTTAAGATTATAAGGACTGCTCCGCACATCAATACATAAACCGGTAGTATTTTCATTTTCACTGCAAAAGGCATACAAGTATTAAAAGTTTTTTTTTTGTATGTATATTAATTCTCCAATTCAGTTTTCTTTTAATATACTGTTTTCTCATACAATTCTAATTTAACCAAACAGTTCTTAAATTAATTTCTTTTAAATTCACTTTAAAATTTCATTTATACATTTAAAACATCTTATCATGAGCATCAAGTATTAGCAGAGCATTATAAAGAAAAATTATTTTCTACTTGTTTTGCATATATTATGACATCATTAAAGTCGCAAAAAAATCAAAAAAAAGGGATAAAATCTCCAACAAATACAAAAAAATATTGCAAACTTAACGTCACGCGATATTTGCTATTTAAAGGACCTTATTGGAGTTCATTTACACACAAAAGTGTGATGACGATGAGTACTTAAAGCGATGACTATGGATACATATTTATAAAATAAAAATGGATGGTAAAAGCGTGTGCATTCACTTAAAAATCTATCGAAAAAAATATTTACATACATATATTCCAAAATGAAAGCAATAAAAAAGCATTTTTAAATTTCATACTCCCTCTCTCGCTCTATACATTATAACAAAGACAAGTGATTGTTTTTATAGTCGTTTTTTTTTAAGTACGAGTACTTGTACATAAACGAACTACATGTAGCCGTACGTACGTATGTGATTTACTTGTATATATTTATATATTTATATTTTTCTATTTAAATATCAAATAAGGGTGCAGCCTCAGCTGAGGGTAGTCAGAATGCATACAGTCATGCGTTGGAGAGGCGGAGGGGAGAATGGAAAGTGCCGTTTATGCAAAGACCTTGATCCAGTTTTATTTTTGGTTTCTTATAAAATAAAATTCATATGGGTTATTAAATCACCAGCGGTAATTTTACTACATGCAAGTATGAATATATAACCCAGCAAAATGTTGGGTTTGGTCTTTATTAGATGGGTGTAAGATTATTTATATAAAATTTGTACCCCCGGGGATTCCAATTGTCACTGCAGGAATATGACAAATGCTTTGACGCGGTCCACTCGGGAAAAATAGGGGCACCAGACGCTAGGGTTTCTAGAGCCTAAATCTGGAACAAAAGGTCTGTGTGTGAAAACATACGGGTTCTCTTCGAGGCCCGACCAGTGCCCAAAGGACTCGTACCACGGGAATCAGTGGCCCCACAGAGAGCCTATCCTCTCTGTGACCGGTTATTGGTGAGGTCCCCTTCGGGGGTACACGTGGTGGTTGTGGTTTAAGATCAATTTATGTAGATAAGCTGCACGGTGGATCAAGTGTGCTGTTGCACTCTCAACAGACGGAGTTTGGATAGTCTCCAAACCCCTAAGCAAGATGTTATAATGTGGATCTAGGCTTGCCTTGGAAATTCTTGCCACACAAAAAGCGATTGGTGGCAATCGTAAAGTGTTGTTATACTACACAATGGGGGCGCTAGTCTACGCCTAAGTTTCACTCGGTGGTAAGACCACCGTGGGGTTAGGCCGAGTAGGTAGGTACTCACGTTAATCTTGTTCCACATAACAAATTTGTATACCATAAGTCCAAAAGATATAAGTTTGTTGTTCCCTTATATATATCTAATGAGAACCTAACATGATAATACAAGACAGGAATATTGTTGGAATGAAATTTTTTTTATTATAATCTGGTATATAATTTCATGACATTTTTCTATTATAATATCTGGCGTAAGTCCGCCGTGGCTACTAGTTATATGGTCCATTCGATCAGTGTTACTTTTGCAATTACGCGACAATGGTGGCAATTTATTGGACTATCTTCTCTTTCGATTTATTATTGTTCTTTAATTTATCGATTATTGAAATGCATCACCAACATATACATCCAAAATATATTATTTATAGTTTGAGGCCCCATCTTCTTACAAAAGTACTATTGCATAAGATTCACTAGTGCCTTTCTCATACCGTTCTCAATATAACTTTTCAACGGAAGGTTTGAGTCCAGCATTATGACAAGGTATTTGTTCCCTTCGATAACTCCAGACTAACGCAGCTTATTTTTGGTAACCTAAACTTTGGAATTGTATACCCTCTGAAGAATAGAACCAGTGCTCAGTTTCGAGTTCCTGATTTCATCATAGATGACAAATCCACCTAATAATGATGAATAATCATCTGCTTAAACGTTCTCCTTTACACTTCTGTAGTATAGTCTGAAAATGATTTTCTTACTTTACCACAAGATTCGATAGAATAATTTCGATGACTACCTCCTGTAGCGTGGCTATTGTCACAAGCTTCCCCATTGTGCTTAAATATATACTAGAGATTGTGCTTCTCTCTAGCAACGTATTACACGTTAATTCTCCGCCCCCGGAGAATATTTAAAGTCTTGCTCGTCGTCTATAGATTACAAGCTTCTTCTATACTGGGCATAGGCTATCTACAAATTGTCTCCATCTCTGCCGATTTCTAGCTAGATCTGCAATGTTATTGCAGGATCTGCCACTACTATACGGCATTGAATTTATTTCCATTAATGTTGACCTTCTCCAAGTGTTTTTCGGTCTTCCTCTTTTTCTACTTGCTTCCGGGTTGTATACTAAGGCATAACTACTTCTGCTAACGGCCTACGAAGGGTATGGCCAATCCAACCGATTGGATATTTGGCGAAGCCCAAAAAAATTGAAAAATTCGATTAACGAAAGGACGTAGCTTCGTCTGTATATTATATGTAACAAACCATATTTTGCAGCAGTACAGTAGAACAGAGAGAACGCAGGCTTTAAAGATTTTAATTTTTGTTTTAACGCTGCAGCAGTTCGAGTTCCACACATTGCGCAGCTGTGTAAATGCACCTAGGGCTTTTCTGATGCGGCTAAAAATGTTTCTTTTGGCACCACCGTCTTCGGATATGTAGCTTCCAAGATACGTGAATTCCTCTACTCGTTCGACTCTAGCACCAAGTAAGTTTAGGGTTGCTGAGGACGTAAAATTAATTCTCATTTCCTTTGTTTTAGCCGTGTTAATTTTAAGGCCGCCGGACCATAATTTTTATATATGATTTCCGCCATATGTCAGCATATAATGGCGGTGCATTCGATGAGCCTCTATTTCTGAAAACTTTTTCCAATAAATCTTGCCATGGCTTGAATAATCGCACCCAATGCTTCAAGAGTTGCTGGTTTGTCGGCATAAACCAATGACTCAACATAACCTCATAAAGAATAATCCAGTGGTATAAGTTCCCAGAGACGGGGGCCCGGGACCACATTATTTAATTAAATTCAATTTATTTTTACTTCTGGAAATATGTTTGTCAACAAATTGATTTTGAAATAAATAGATTCTTAAGCGAGTTGTATGAAAAGTTGTGCTGTCCTGTTGTAATCAATTGTCGTTAATGTTTAGCTGATTAATTAAAAAAAAATTTAGCCAACATGGCTCGAAACGTGAAAACATCATTCACTGTAACATCAGCTCCTTAATTATTTTAAATGAAATAATGACCGATGATGCCGCCAACGTGCACCAAATATTTAATTTTAATGGATAAAATGGGATTCGTTAACGGCTCGCTTCAAATACGAAAACTTTGCTTATTGACGCAACCATTTAATTAGAAATTGATTTCATCACTTAACACAATTCTTTGATAAAAATGATCATTCTTCGCCAGTTTCGAATGAGACTAATCTGCAATCAAACGATGGCCTTGTGTTCTTGTGGCCTTTAATTCTTGTACGAGCTGTATTTAGAAGGCACAGAAGCCTAGATATTTTCGTAAAATTTTCCACGTAGGCCAAGACCAAGGCCAATAAGTTGAGAACGACGAACATTCTACGACATGCCGGCGGCTACTTTAATACTTTGCGCTACATCAGCAATATTTTCTCTTCGGTAAGAATACTTTTTTCAAATGTTGATGGTTTTGAATCGAGAAATTAGCGCGAAAATGATCAACACGAATAACTTTCTCAGTAGGCCGTTTAGGTTCTGCGTTAAATAGATGAAGTGATATATGAAGATAAATTAGTGCGAAAACGATCAATACGAATTACTTTCTCACAGGCCGATTATGTGGCCATAAAATGGATGAAGTATTCGATGAACCTCGCGAATAGATTTATTCTTTTCAAAGTAAATTTCCACAATTTGGAAGTTTAGTTTTGGCGATTTAAACGATTCATGATGACTTGCCGAACCTTACTAAACAGAAGTGTCGACGCAGTTTGTCATTCTCCACATTCTGCGTCAGTTTCGAATGAGACCAATCTGCAAAAATAAGACTCAAACGCTGGCCTTTTTTCAATTCTTGAACGAGCTGTATTTTTTAGGCACGTAAGTCAAAGTAGTGCGAAAATGATCAACAACTGCACGAATTGCCTGATCACTAGGCCGATTATGTGTATTATGAACTTGTTAATGAATTTGCATCGAGAAGAGTAAAATTAGTGTGAAAATGATAAACACGAATTAGTTTCTTACAGGCCGATTATGTGGCCGTAAAATGGCTGAAGTATTCGATGAACTTCGCGAAGAGATTTATTCTTTTCAAAGTAAATTTCCACAACTTGGAAGTATTGTTGTGGCGTGAACATTTCGGCATCTTCTTCTACACTTTGCGCTAAAGCAGCATTATTCTGCTGCGAAGAGTAAAATTAGTGCAAAAATGATCAACAACTGCACGAATTGCTTGATTACTAGGCCGATTATGTTTCGCGTAAAATGGATGAAGTGCTCTATGAACTTCGCTTAGAGATTTATTTTGTTCATAGCAAATTTCCATAATGAATTTTCAGTAGAGGCCAAAAACTGTTTCCGTTAATTGAGACTAAAGTAGTTATTCTAAAAACGCAAGGAGGTTCATAACGGTTTTTTCACGGAAGAGAAGACAAATCAAAGGGATATTTTTAAAGTGGATATTCTGGATACTCTGTCGTCTGTAAATAGATTTTTCGAGGTCCTTAGAACCTCTAAACCAATCACACATAATTTTGCTGGGTTACAACAAATTGAAAATTTTCGTAAACGTTTAATATCCTCAAGAGAAAATTATTTTCTTTTACTACCTCTTCTTATTTCATGGTTATTTAAATAAATTTCTTCTTGCCGGCTTCGTCTTGACATTTTTTATTTTTTATTTTACACGTTAGAACGTTTACTGAACAAATACTTTGGATGGTGGTGTTTATAATGACATTTACTGTATGAATATATCGTGGCAGTCATTGGCACGTGACTTTAGTTGTATCACCAACAGTGACAGCTGCTGGCTGCTGATGTTATTGCTTCTTTAAATTTGCTGGTGTTGGTGCTCGTGCTCTGTCATTAATACTCTCACTTGCTTTCGTTGTTGTTGTTTAAGTGGTGCGTTACGTTGCATTTGGTGTTTAATGTTAAGGAGTTTGAAAAGTCTTTATCAGAAGGCAGTTTTTATACAAAATTGCCTAAAAGTGAGATCGTTTTATTAAAAAGCGTAAATTGGAAGAGGGGGAGTCATACGGTAAGTAATTTAATTGGTTTATAAAAGTGTAAGTTTTCTCTTAGAGGACAATAAAAATTCTTATAAGATTAATATAAAGTCAAAGCTTGAATTGGAAGATAAATAAAAGGAAAATAGATTTTATAATTCACTAAAAACTGTTTGTGTTAAATTAAGCGTTACTAACGATTGCTTTAAAAAAAAACTCTTTTAATAAAGATATTCAATTAAGAAGTTTAAGTTAAAGCTTTAAGGATTTCTGCTCTAACTCTTCTATTAATGAAGGAAGGTAATTTTGTGTTTAGTCTTATCGATTTAAATTTTTATGCTAAAGGGTTTTTGTACACAGACAAAATTTTTTGCACCAAGTAAAGGTTTTAATTAAAGTTAAATTAATTTTTTAATTGATTAAAAAAAAATAAATCAATCAAGTGCGAGTTAGACTCACATACGTGGAGTTCCGTACTATGTTCAGTACAACTTAAAAATTGAAGTTGGAATTTGTTTAAGTCTTATGGGGCACCCTATATTTTAAAATTAAAGTCACATTCGTGACAATTGCATCATTACCGGAACACCCTTAAAATTTTAGTAATTGTTGTTATAGCGGCCATGGTTATACACTTTCTATAAATATATCAGAAGCCTACCTATTGCTGTTCCAAAAATAAGGTAATATTTGTGAAAAACATATCACTAGTGGACACCCTTCAGATTTTATTAATTGTTATAGCGCCCGAAGTAACACATCTATTGTAAACAATTTCAAGAGTCTATTACCTATTACCTATTATCTCTGTCGGCACACTCTTTGATTTCATTATTTGTTATAGCGGCCATGGCAATTACCTTTCTGTAAATATATCTAGAGTCGACCTATTTCGATTAAAAAAATAAGTCACTAAACGTGAAAAATATGTCACTGGCGGAACACCCTTTAATTTTTAATAATTGTCATATCGGCCGTGGCTGTACAAAATTTTAGTTCTACTTATTACGTTTTTTATAGTGGTCATAGTAGTACCCCATCTGTGAAAATTTCAAGAGTCTACCTGTTATGGTTCAAAATTTAGGACATATACATGCAAATCACTTCACTATCGGAACTCCCTTTAAGTTTAATTACTTTTTGTTAATTTTAAGTGTATGCCTCCTACAGTTCAAGAAATAAACACATATACGTGAATAGCACGTCTTTAGCGGAACACCCTATACGTTTTAGTATTTGTTGCTATAGCGGCACCAGCTGTGAAAATTTCAAGAGTTTACCTATTACAGTTCCAGATATAAAAGGCGCTGACAGACGCACAGACTTTGCTACAATGTCTGTGCGTCTGTCAATAGGGTAATGGTTTTACCCTTTGTGTACGGAACCCTAAAAAACACTAAATACAAAGAAATTCACGGTCATTTATGTGTCATTGGAATATCCGAACTTCTTCAAAAACGATGTCAGCCACCATCCATATTGGAATTAATACCCTTTCATTTTTATTAATAATATTTTTGATATTTGTTGATATAATAGACAGTGTAAAACGTACACTGTGTCTGTCACAATCAACTATAGGCACACTCTTTTAGAGTGTACTAATTGTTGTTACAGAGGCCAGATTAATACACCTTATATGAGAATTTCAAGCATCTACCCGCTATGTTTATAAAATAAAGCCATATACGTGAAAATCCCGTCACTATAGGGACACCCTAGTAATACTATTTTGGTGTAAATTTCAAGAGGCATCTAAGAGACGGACATACATTGTAGCGAAAACAATAGGGTAAGGGTTTTTGTTACTTAGCTACTTAAGCCTAATAAAAATGACATAAGTATCTTTCTGTTTACTAGCAGAACTGCTTGAATTGAAAACCTTCAGGGAAGAAGTTTCTTATTGCAGTTGACAGTCGGTTATAAAACGAATGAGACAAGTGAACATGTACTCTAAACTAGAGCTGGGATGTTTTTTAAAACTTAGCAGGTGTGCCTCTGTTAATGAGGTAACGCTGATGTGGAGTAAAGGCCACATATACACAGCTGGCAATGAAGCCGCAGACCAACCAGTAAAAAGGCGATCTGCTGTGTGGACTAGAACCTAGAATAGCATTGGATAATGGCCAAATACGGGCGATGATCCTACTGTGGGTGAACTTACTAAACCTGAAAAGGTAGAGGCAGGCTAATGTCTATCTACAGTCTAGAATGGTGATCAAAGAGCCCCTTGGCAAAGAGGCCAGTAAGGTGCTTAGGCAGAATAGAAGTATCTTAAGCTGGATAACTGCGTTAGTGACAGGTAATGGAAACTTCAAATATCATATAGCCAATATTCAAATCAAAGAAGATGATAATTGTAGACTGTGCCTGCAAGAGGCTGAGGTGTATAAATGTCCAGCACTAGCTAGCATAAGACTTAGGACTACTGGCAGAAGCTTGTTAAATGTGGATGCCATGGGGCCCCTGAGCCTTGAACATATACTAGCAATTACTAGAGACTGCGCTATGAGAAAGAAGGCCGACAGTCTGAAAACACTAAAGTCAAGATTAAAAGCTGGTTGTAGCACGTGACTCTATGAGGGTAAACTTGCCGTAATTATATTTCGTTTGTCTATAATAATAGTGGACGTTAGGGGGTCGAAAAGGAACCCGTTAAGAATGAGGCCTGGTTCGATATTCCCCCTAAATTAAAATAAAAAAAAACTTTGCCACTGCAACGAATAATAAAAATTTAACAAATTTTCCAGGGTACAGAAAAAATGATACGTTTTTAGGGTACAGAAAAAAGTACGTTTTTTTTTTGATTTTGAAAACTAAATCTTACATTTCTTTTCACCCTAAACAATAAGACAAATTATCGCCTAAATTCCGTCCACGGGCAGAAACTTTTCAAATGTAAATGCCATGGAAAACAAATGCTGGCAATTACTAGAGACTTCATGATGAGAAAAAAGGCTGGCAGTTACCACCCAAAAGTAAGAAATCATTAAAATAAAGAAAAAGGCTGGTGGTTCCACGTACCTCCATGAAAGTAAAGTTGCCGTAAATTACAAATCTGTGTTCTATAGTCATTGTTGTCAGTAGGGGGTCGAAAAGATACCCATTAAGAAAGTGGTTTGCTTCGATATTTCCCCAAACAAACTAACTACATTCCTGATACTCCTACCTTAGGTAGCACTTTATACTTGTATGTTGTTATATTCTATAACATCTACATGAGCATAAAATATCTAATCGACTTTATTTATCATCTATCTGGTCAGTTATATGGGTCGATTGAGTTGACAAACCATTAATTTGCTAAATAACCCTCTGCCACCATACTAGATGACTCTTAAGTAAAGTGCATAAAAATGTCAACAACTCGACCGAAGCAATTATTAATACATTTTTATTAATACAATTTTCTAACTCGTGTTTCTTTTTATTTACTGTAAAAATGTAACAATATGATACCTCGTTTATTTTAGGCCTACAAAAATAAAATAAAGTTAAATAAATAAATAAAAAGATCCATCTATAAGGGGCATCATAAAATTGCAATGAAAGCCATATGGTTACCTCTGGGCTAAATTTATTTAAACATATACCTGCATAAATGGACACATACATACATTTTTTATGTGTCATTGTTATTTCGTTGACATGAAAATTGTATGTCTATGATGATCCACATCGTCATTGTTGGAGTGTTTTGTTATTTTTTCAACAAAGTGGGCTGAGGGTCGGTAGTTGCCTTAACTAAATAAGTTTTTAACAAAATAAAAATAAATTTATTAACAATATACTTAAATCTATTAATACAGAACAAATGTACATATGTTAGTGCTTTTATAAGTATAAATATTATTTTTGATATATCTAAAGTTTTTTAAGCCCGATAGAACTTGAAATTGTAAAAAATAACACAAAAAATTAAATTGTAATAAAATTTTTTTTTTTTATTCGAAAGATCAATACGTGACATTAACATTTGAAAATGATTTTGGGCATATGTGCACCGCGGCTGTTCTTGACGAAGCGCATTCTGGACGTCCAATTTTGGGCCACTTTTTCGAGCACTGCTGGACGTATGTCACGAATAACACGAACAATGCTGTCCTCCAAGGCGTCAATTGTTGCTGGTTTATCAGCATAAACCAGTGACTTCACGTAGCCCCACAGGAAATAATCGAGAGGTGTCAAATCCCACGACCTTGGAGGCCAATTGACAGGTCCATTTCTCGAAATCAACTTATCGCCAAATGTTGATTTCAATAAGTCGATGGTTGCGTTCGCCGTATGGCACGTAGCGCCATCCTGTTGAAACCACATCTCCTCCGGATCAATGTCATCCATATTTTCAAACAAAAAATCATTGATGATGGTGCGGTAACGATCTCCATTGACCGTAACGCGAGCTCCGGCCTCATTTTTGAAGAAATAAGGTCCGATGATGCCACCAGCGTGAAATCCGCACCAAACGGTGCATTTTTCTGGATGTAATGGAGTCTGTAGGGTCTCTTGTGGATTGGTCTCACTCCATATGCGGCAATTTTGCTTATTAACAAACCCGTTAAGCCAAAAATGCGCCTCATCGCTGAACACAATTTGGCGTCTATAAGTTGCTCGAATTGATGACTGATTTTCAAAGTAAATTTGGATAATTTCGTAGCGTTGTTCAAGCGTGAGTCTATTCATGATGATTTGTCAGAGTATACTGAAACAAATAAAAAAAATGTTTCATCAAAATTTAATTTTTTGTGTTACTTTTTACAATTTAAAGTTCTATCTAGCTTAAAAAAACACATTTTACTTCTACTAAATATAAATGCATACAGAGAAATACGTTTTCATCTTTATGTCAACAGCAACATAACCGGGTATGTTAGGCGTTTTAAATCTCCTATATCTCAAAAAGTAGCGATCCTATTAATCTGAAATTTCACAATATCCTTAACAAATATGTTTTATATCATACTCCAATGATTGAGTAGAATTGGACCACTCAGGTCAGAGATATGTCGACTTTTCGAATCCTACCTCTTACGTCAACAGCTGCATACCAGGGTATGTTTAGGAAAATACATGAAAATGTATTAATTTTGCATACATACTGATTGCATAAAATTAAAATGCATCTTTATTTTTACATACGTAAATTTTTAAAATAGCACAATTATAAAAGTATAATTAACAAATAGAGGACTCATACATATAAACATACATACATACAAGCGTAGTGGAAAAGTTAAAAAAATCAAAAATTTTTTTTGGCAACTATTGCAATGCAGTGCAACCTCTATTACCTTCATAGTTTACATACATAGTTTATAGCTCGTGTAGAAAATATTCTAATTATGTAGTTAGTTTTGACGCATGGCCTACGATGGGTTGTAGACGCCGAATTGTTCTCCAAGTAAATTATGTACACAGCAAAGGCACAAAAGAACTCCAAAGGACACATATTTGTTTGCCGTTTGGTTAAATATTCTACAAGACATTTGTTCAGCACCTTTACCTTTGTTCTAGTCTAATATCATTGCTGGATTCTTCTTTATACCTCCCACTTCTCTTCTGTTATGCATTCTGGAAAGGAGTACAACTGTTTTGTTCTTGGTCAAGTAGGATACATTGTAGTTTTGTTGGTAAAATGGAATATGGTGGATATGGTCCACTAAACGTCCTTTTACAATACCAAATTTTTGTGCTACAAATTTTCTTCTTTATATGCTGTACCCAATATTGATAAATTGGTGTTCAAATTGTAGTTGGTAAAAAGTTGTCGAACACAATGTTTCGTCCACTTTCACGGAAAAGGTCGACGTAAAAGTCCTTCAACACATTTTCACTTACGTTTTTTTTTCTGTTTACTGAATGCCACCATTGTCGTGTAGATGTTTTCCGAATAAGGCGAAATAAAGTCACGTACCCACCACACATTTGTTTCGTATTTTGCGGGTTTTGATGGTATGAGTTGAGTGAAAACAATGCCACCATGGAAAGCATACAACTGTTCATCAAGTGACGTTGGCTCCTGATGTTTAATTGCTACTTTATTTATTGCGTAACATCAAAAATATGTCCGTTATTGCTGCCGATATGTTAATTTACGTTGCTGGTATGTGTTTCCGTTGTCAAAAGGAGATTATAGGAGATTTTTTTGCTATGGAATAATTATGTTGCACATTTCATCAGAAATTAACAATCTTGTATACTACGTCCAGATCTAAATATGTTGCAGATAAATCACAGGCAGTCTGTGATGGGACGACAGACCTATTTTTAAATGTTATTCGTTATTCTGAATAATCATACATAAAAATAATCAAAAACAAAATTAATAACAAATAAATTCCCATATAAAAAGTACGTGTATACTCGTGTATGCTGCTGTTGACGTACTTATAATTTTTCTGCTGTTGACATAAGGGTTAAGAGCTCGCAAAGTAAAACTTGGATGAGGTAATCTAAGTGAAAAAAAATATGATTAAATAATATGGTTGTAGTCGAACCATATTATTATTATTAATTATAATAAAAATATTGTTCTGTTAAAACTATATCTATCAATCTATTATCTATCAACCCTGATAAAAATATAAACATATTATAATAAAATATGACCATAATATAATAATAATTTACTAAACTATGAATCAAAATAAACATTAAATGGTTATATTTAATGATTATAATATGACGAACACGTTTGTTTTAACATTTTTGATAATGAAATATAGAATTATATATCTGTACCTCGGAGGGATACAACACTATGTCCATTTTTTTCCATATTGACTTTATTACAGAGTTAAAATCAGCTTTTCTCATATTTCATAGAGGAATAGAGCACTATGTCAAAAACAAGTTAGAACCTGATATAGCATGTTTTAAAACAACACCAAGTCTACTTTCATTTAGAGGGATAGAACACCATGTGTTTAAAACAACTCTCCTGTAAAGTTATGAAAATGGACATAGTGTTGTATCCCTCCGAGGTACAGATATAACGATTTCATATGTATTTTACATGACGATATTATCTATGTATGTATATACATCATACATAGGACTAATTAGATTGGGTAATTAATTAATTGACAATTTCATTAGCATTGAATTCTAAATAATGCTAATAATATTTTTTTTTTCATTACCATTGTTTCCATTATTAGTAATGTTTTTTGATGAAAAAGTTTCATTAGTAATTATTTAAAAACAATATCATTACCAGTAATCAATGATTAAATTATAAAAAGCATTATCATTATTGCCCACATTTGCCATCAACCTTTGTGTAGTGATGTTTTTAAAGAAGTCCTATCTACATTCTCTATTATCGGCATTTTTTCAGATAAAAGCAAACAAAAATCAGAAAAAAATATCAAAAATTTCTTTAATTTGTTATGACAAATTTTTATCCCGTTGGAGAATGTGTAGTACAGATTTCCAAAGGTAGATTGAAAGGAATAATATTTGTGTTTAATAAAAACAATGATTTTTTTTATCAATTATAATTAGTAATTACACAATTTCATTACATTTCCATTACCATTGGTAAAAACAATTGTAATTAAAAAAAAACAGTAGCCTTAAATGGTAGTTAAACTTTTTTGCATTGTAACTATTCGAAATAATGCCAATGAATATTCAATGCTAATGAAAAAAAAAAATTCATGATATACATACATACATATATGTATGTCTAAAGTAAAAATGTGTTTGTTTGTTTGAAATTTACAGCTTTTCACAGTTTGTTATTCAAACTTATATTTATGGTAACTTGTTTTTTTGATATTTGACATGGGCGTGGCACTTCCCATACAAAATAAATTTTTATCATCGTGTTACTTGGTAACTGTAATTAGCACAACCTTGATTTTTTTTTCAAATAAATCTCTTATTAATTAACCGACTTCAAAGAAAGAAGGAGGTTATCTAATCGTCTGAATGTTGCTTTTTTTATGTTTGTGACCGCAGAACTCAGTCATTTCTGAACCGATTTTAAAAATTCTTTCTTTATTAGAAAGAAAATGCTTACAGATTGGTCCCATTTTAAAAGAAGTTCTTAATTTTGAAAATTAAAGGGAGTCCCCATACAACATACGTGTTTTTTACGTGTATTATGAACCGTAAAGGGCACCATTTTAAAATTTAAAAAAACTGCATATCACTATGGCTGCCAATAACAGAAATTAATAAAAAAAGAAACTTAAAAATTAAAGGGCATCCCCATATGTGACGTCAATTTAAATATATATGAACCATTTGAACCATTGTAGACAATCACTTGAAAATTGGACAGAATGTTTAATATTTATGATCAGAAATTAAATATTTATAATTAGAAGTTAAAGGGTGTCCCAATAGTTGATGTAATTTCATGTATATTGCAAAACTTTTGAACCGTAACAGAGAGACGGTTGAAATTTACAATGAACCTGTATATCTAAGTCCGTTATAACATCAAGTATATAATTTAAATTTGGAAACTAAAGGGTGTCCCCATAAATGATGTAATTTTACCCATCTAGCCCTATCTTTTGAACCGTTATAGACAAACACTTGGAAATTAGAAAGAATCTCCACTATTATGTCCCGTATAATAACTTTTATAAATATTTAAAATTATAAAGTGTGTCTCAATAGTAGATGTAAATTGATGCATATGGCCAAACTTTTGAACTTTTGAACTTTTGGACAGACATTTGAAATTTGCAAAGAATCTGTCCTTTAAAATAAGTGTTTAATTTAAAATTGTACATTAAAGGGTGTCCCCTAGGTGATATTGTTTAACCTATATGGCAATATCTTTGGAACCGTTTCTTTTTATTACTGTGTCAGTAATAATAAGTGTAAAAAAAATAAAGGGTGTCCTCATATCTGATGTAATTTGTCGTATATAGCTTTATCTCCTGAACCGTTATGAAAAGAAATTTGAATGTACAGAACGTAGCGTCGTTTCACGTTTACAAACACAAACTTTTTTGTCCTGAAAATAGAGAACCATAATAGGTTGAGTGTTGAAATTTTTAAATCTGTGTTTTCGAGTTAAAGCTTACTTATACGGACACCACTACGTGATATAATTTTATATGTTTACAATTTTTGTTCTTTATGACAAGAGCTACAACTTTGCTTCAGAGAGTATATCAAAATTCCAAATGGTTTGCAAAATATGAGCTTGAATAAATGATCATTTTTTTGCAAAAATGACATTGAGGCCCCACATCTTTGAGGGCCCATTAAAAAAAACCTGGAGGACTTTGGGTAAAACTGGGAGACAGCGGTCTTTTTTTTTGGTCTTTTATCACGTAGTGGTGTCCGTATATGGTTATTTTTTTCCGTGTTACACTGTGTTAGAAAAGGAAAGGATAATGCTACCTTATCCCTCCTTGATATGATAGTTACTTACCTCCATTAAGGTAAGTAACTATCATGTATAGAGAACTGCAATACTGATCCACTCTAAATTTAACATAGGCTTCTCTGAGAATAATTTGCGTTTTTGAGATAAAGGTTGGCCATAATTTTACTTCCAAATATTGTACTCTATTCTTTGTGGATGGGTATAGCGAATCACATCAAGGACAGCTAGTTCAATATAAAAAAAACAGAAATTTTAAAATAAAAATTATTTTATTTTAATTAAACAATTATTGTAGATTTTTGCCTTTTTAACCGACTTCAAAAAAGAAGGAGGTTATCTATTCGTCTGAATGTTGCTTTTTTTTTTATGTATGTAACCGCAGATCTCAGCCATTTCTGAACCGATTTTCAAATTTTTTGCTTTATTTGAAAGGTTATGCTTCAAGGTTGGTCCCATTTTAAAAACAGTTCATTATATTAAAAATTAAAGGGTGTCCCCATACAACATACATGTTTTTTACGTGTATTAAGAACCGTAAAGGGCAGCAAATTAAAATTTTAAAAAACTGCGTGCCGCTATAGCTCCCAACAGCAGAAATTAATAAAAAAATAAATTTAAAATTTAAAGGGTGTCCCCATAGGTGACATAATATGACCTATTTGGGTCTATCTTTTGAACCGTTATAGACTAAACCTTTAAAATTTGACAGAATGTCGACTACTATGACCATTATAACAAAATGTATAAATACTCAAAATTTTAAATTAAAGGGTGCTCCAATAGTTCATTTAATTTGATGTATATGGCCATACTTTTGAATAGTTGTACACAGACCGCTGAAATTTACAATGAACCTGTAGTGCTAAGTCAGCTATAACAAAAAGTATAAAATTTTGAATTTGGAACTTAAAGGGTGTCCCAATAGTTAATGTAATTCTATGTATGTGGCCAAACTTTTGAACTGTTAGAGACAGACAGCTGAAATTTACAAGGAACCTGTATTGCAAAGTCCACTATAGCAAGTATACAATTTGAAGTTAGAAATTAAAGGGTGTCCCCATAAATTACGTAATTTGATCTAAATGACCCTATCTTTTGAACCGTTAAACACAAACACTTAAAAATTAGGCAGAATGTCCACTACTTTCTCTGGTATGATAACAAATATAAATATTTGGAATTATAATGTAAAGGGTGTCCCAATAGTTCATGTAATTTGATATATATGGTTAAACTTTTTAACCGTTATAGACAGATAGTTGAAATTTACAAAGAATCTTTGTGACCAAGTCCTCTATAACGACAGGTCTTGAATTTAACATTGTAAATTAAAGGGTTTCCGAATAGGTGATGTTATTTGATCTGTGTGCCCCTATCTTTGAAACCGTTATAGACAGAGGCTTCAATGGTGTCCCCATACAAGACGGATGCTGGTGAAAATAACTTAACTTTTAAACAGTAATAGGGAGAGGCCTGACATTCAATAGTCTTATTTTTTCCCTCTAATTTTGGCGCATCTTTTATTTGGTTTAAATCTAATTCTTACAGATTACTTCTTACATTTTTAGTTTAGAATTGGTGCCCTTCTATCTGTTTTGAAGTCGGTTTTTTTTTGCAAGAATTATTTATATTTGAATTATATTTTTTATTATTTAAATTTTTAAAACTTTCATTATTTTTATTTCCTGAAGTTGCTATCCAATGGTGTAGCGAAATATTGAAAATAAAAATTAATAAAACATTTTTATAAAAAAGACCTTGTGCTTAAAAAGAAAAAAATATAATTCATTTTATTTTAATTATAATTATAAATTTTAACCATTTTTCTTTAAAAATTGATCACCTAATTTGTACAAAAAAAAATAATCCTTCAACCCCATTAGGTACTTAGAGGGATTCAGCGGACGTAAGCCCGAATTTACCAGTTGATGTGTATGTTAAGAAATAGTTCGTTGAACAAAATTTAAATGAGAAAATTTTGTAATACTTTTTTATAATACTTGTCCTTAAAAATTATTTTGTATCGTTATATCCATCTCACTCTGTCCATATTTTAATAAACAATAAAACTATTTGTATTTTATTCAATCACAATTAGTTTATTTATTTTTGTTGATACTTTTAATATTTCATCCGGGATTACTTACTAAATACTGTAGATTTTTCTTAATATTATAAATCCATATTTGTATTGTTTTACAAATTTTATTTATTTATTTTTAAATATCAAATAAGAAATATATCTCTTTGTTTAAAAAAAAAATGTAAGAAGGTAATATTATAAAACGTATTTTAAATTTACAAAATATTTAATTGAAAGCAGCAATTAAAAAATATATGTATATATTTAATAGATAGTCGAATGCATGAATGTTATTTAAAAATTTATAAAATATAATATAATAAAGTATTTAAAAATATTAAAATATGGCTTGTAAAAATAATGAATATGCAGTGAAGAATCATAGTTGCAGTATGGTCGCAGCAACCATATTATCTTCTCTGTAAAAATATGTGTATGATCATGACGAATAAAATTTAGTTTTTTTTAACATTATTTTGATCACAATAAACCAGTTTTGGTTAAATATATATTAAGGTCGTTCGTAACTTAATTATGATTACAAACAAACAAATTATTTTAGTTTAGTTATTAACCATTTCAAAATAAAATGAAACTAATTTACTCGTTTAAAATCTGCAGATTTATTTTACTGTTTTTTGACAAAGCCACCACTGTGCGAGCGGAGAATGTTATCTGGCTTGCAATATAAAATTTGTTCAAAAATTTGTTTCCTGTTTTATAATTATTTACTTAAAATGGCTGTAAATATGAAAAATATAAATGCCGTCGATTCATATGGATCTCCTAGATGGTTTTAATAATCATGATAGATTTGTCAACGCAGATGTGATGGTCGATAGATCGATGCATTCACAACGTTCCACTGATTGTTGAAGATTTTGGATTGAAGACATCATTGGACTATATATCTACGACAATAAGAAGATTTAGACCGTGTCTATTAACGGTGCTATTGAGAGCTGATGCTGTAGAGAAATAAGAATAAGATTATTTCTACCCCAATTCTACAGACGAGGTGTCAACAATACATGTCATATCCATTTCGAGGTTCCCTACATTTTTAAAGAAAAAAAAAAACAGAAAATTCAAATTTAATGGAGAATGTTTATTATCATTTGAAAGAACATTCTTTGGCATTTATTTTTTGAAGATTACGGCTATCAAATGTTGGCCGTTACTACGTCGCAGATGGACCATCCA
The DNA here is from genome assembly GCA_949628195.1 of Phasia obesa. Lineage (NCBI taxonomy): Eukaryota > Metazoa > Arthropoda > Insecta > Diptera > Tachinidae > Phasia > Phasia obesa. The sequence continues at coordinate 128,898,381 of OX451217.1, forward strand.
TTGAGTCCAATTTTCGATGAGAACATTTTGACTGGTAACTGGCTAATGACACACGTGATGTTTTCCTTCAAGGCCTGAATCGAATCGGGTTTGTCCGCATAAACTTTAGACTTTACATTCCCCCAAAGGAAAAAGTCTAACGGTGTGATATCACACGATTTTGGTGGCCAATCGACCAGCCCAAAACGTGAAATTATTTGCTCACCGGAATGTTCTCTCAATAAATCCATTGATTGATACGATGTGTGGGAAGTGACGTCATCTTGCTGAAACCAAATGTCGCCGAGATAACGAGCTTCAATTTCATTCATCAAATAGTCGGTTACGATAACGGTCGCCATTGACGGTTACCTTCACACCGGCATAATTTTTAAAGAAATATGGACCGATGATTTCACCGGCCCACAAACCACACCAAACCATTGTTTTTTGTGGACCTTGAATCTCTTCAGGGCCTCATCTAAATGGGCCTCATCCAAAATTGAAGACTCTTACATATTTACACTATATATATAGGTACCCATCCCTGGATAAAATATGGCAGTAAGTAACTCTTGTTTTGTCATTATTTTAAAAGAGTGCCTACTGCGCAACCATGCTTAAAATATCCCGCTTTCAAAAATAAAAGATGCCTCAAAGTATTGTGGAAATAAGATATTTTTGTGTAAAAAAAAGTTGGAATCAGGATACTAACCAACTTCCTAACAAAATAATGTTGAAATCGATTTAGTAGTTTCTACTTGATGCGAACGTAGAAAGACAGGCAGACAGACAGGAAATGAGTTACTGTCTCAGTATATGTATATATAGATTTACGAGCACTTCGGTCTTGTGCAAGTCTTCTTTCACTTGGTCCATCCACCGGGGCCTCGTTCTTTTCATTACTGCCTTTTCCGTGTTAATTCACAGAAGCAATTTTTACTCCAATTAAAGATTAAAATTAGCTTCATATAAAAGTTTAATTAATTTTTTAATTAATTCAATTATTTACTTAATTAAAATTTTATTTTGTTCTTTCTCACTTAAGAATATAATTGAACAAATTTAAAAATTATTTACTTTTGTATCTGAAACTAATTAAACCCATTAATTGGAGCAAATATTTTTTTCTGTGTTGTCATTCAACGCCTTTTGGCTGGACCGTTTGTATTCAATCGACCGATATGGGCCAGTCAGCGCTATCTCTGCATTTTGATGCGCTTAACAACGTTCATGTCGGGATAAAGCTCATACAGCTTACGTTTCGTTTAACTTCTATACTGCTCGTTAACACAGCTCGTTCTATAGATTTTGTGAAGGACTTTTCTCTCAAAAACACCCAGTACCGCTTTATATGCTTTCGCTAGTTCCCACGTTTATGCGTGCGCCATAAGAAAGCACATTTCAATTAAGCGTATAATACAATATTATTTTAGTTCATCGAGAAAGGGCTTTGCCTTGAAACTCTCTGCTTAGAGCAAAGTAACTTCTATTTTCCAGAACAGAAACTAAGCTTTATTTCAATGCTAAAATTATCATTTCTATCGATGACAGAATGTAGGCATATAAATACTTCTAACACCTCGACGCTGCAATAACAGGCCTTCATAATATCGCCTTTCCGTCATCGCAATGTTTTCCCAGCAGCTGCTTGCATAAGTTTTGTCTTGTCCTCATTTTCATGCCATACAGTCTGTAGAACAAATAAATTACTTAATTTCCTGATCGTGCTTTTTATCGCTTTGGTGATCTCATTTGGTACCGCAGATCTATAAAAAGTCAGCCTTAAATTTCCCTCGAAGATTTCGAGAAAATAAAATGGTCTTTTATATAGAGCACAGTCCTATGATGAGATTTAAGAGGTTGTCATTAAAAGGAAAAGAATAAAATGGTGTTTTCTTCTTAACCAAATCCTGGGAAAGTTTTGAGTCCCTCTTTATGAGAAATAAAAAAAACCCTAATCTAAATCTTTTTAAAAACAATTTAGAAAATGTTTCAGTAACAGATTTTCAAATTTATTCAAATGCATTGAAATTGAATTACATAACAATATGTTCTCGAAACTGACTATGTTGTTCTTTACAACGCCTTAACAATTTTATTAACAACTTTCTCATAAATTTATCCTCCACTCCTTAATTCGCTATCAAAAATCATTAAAGATTAAATCTTTCGATTTTTTACCTAAAATTTTTTTTTATACATATATTCCTTCGGCTATAAATTTATTGCTGCTGCTGTTGCTATTGTTATTTGGTGTTCATGTCATGTCTTGTTTTCGCAATTAATTTGATTATTTTTCGTTGATTTCAGCATAAACAAGTCGTCGGGGCAGCAAACCATAAAAGAAAAAATCAGAAAAAAAAATTTAATTGAATTTCTTGTTCTTTGATACAAAACGTATAAATCATGGCTTTCAATATTAATGGCCGCAAGGATAAAAAAGAGAGTAAAGGAAATGAAAGGAAACTCTCGCTAATACTTAGCAATGAGTTTGAAAGTGTAAAGATGTTAATGTGTTTATATTTAAAAATAAAAAAAAATGCAAACAACGTCACTAATGCAAAAAAGGTTTTTAAAGATTAATATTTGTATTTTTATATTTTTTTTACCTTTCGTTTAGGTTAAATATAAAACTATTTTTTAAAACAAAATGTTAAGTTATGATAAAATTTAAGGTGAAGGTGTATTACATCAGCCTTGATGATAGACAAAAATGTAGTATCTAATACAAACAGACAGTAACTATGTTCTTCACCGGAAGGTATTTAATTTTACTGGCGAAACATATCCAATCAACTTAATATAAAAATAGTTTGCTAAAATTTTTATACCTTAAACTTGTGCTGTTGTAGGTCCCTTTTAAACCACCACTAGTCTCCATCATATACCCTTTTTTCTTAGCTGATTTCCGGTCATTGGAAAACAACCATTATTTATTATTAATAAAAATTTTTGGGAATTCAAATATTAATTAATTAATATTATGCTAATTACCCATAACGTTTTATAATAAAAATGCTATTTATTTGTTGGGGGAAAGAGCTAGTCCCTATACGTATTTCACTGGTTCCTCAGGCCAGATCATCCGGAAACCTTTTTCCTAATTTAAGTGAAGCCAAAAATACTCTATAAGTAATAAAATTCTACAAAACACAATGAGAATTATGCATGTTAATAGAATAATATTACACAATATTAAAGCTTCAACAAAAATTATTTATGTTTAACTTTGTTGAATTTTGGCTGATGACTGGCAGCTTTAAACTACTCTCGCATTAGTGAGTACCGCTTAATTGCTTCAACTTGCATTTATATTTAATATTTGCTTACCTGTACTACATCACACAACATTGCTCTATAAACATATTGTCTTCCTAAGGCTTAGTTAGAACTAACTATACCTCGAATTTTATCTTGATCAGACCGATACCATAACAACAGTTAGTAGGATATTCCCATCTTTGTATTGGCTACATAAAAATGCCTTTTGCTACGTTTTTTGGATTACTGAGAAGATTACCATTTAAACCATTAGCGTTTGTAGTTCTAGGTTTCGGCCAGTAGGAAACTTAGAACGATTTGGCTGATACTTTATTTCCTGCTTTTTTTTGTGTAGTCGTTTAACTTTAAAAGTATTACTACGAATGAAAGGAGTGTGTACCCCTTTCAATTCTTCTCTCCCCTCTCGCAAATTAAATAAGTGTTGCATAATGTAAAAGGGGACAAAGTAATCCACACCAAATTTTAAGGTTCTCACTTCAGATGTGGTTATGTATTTACTCTACATAAAGGTACCCAGCCCTGGGTAATTACTCAGAAACATAGGCTTTATATAAAATTCTAAACTTTAATAAAATTCTAAAATTATTGTAGAGTTCTGCAAATAGTGTTTACAATTTTCCGCTGACACAAATAATAGTTGCTGCCAAGTTTGCTACTTTTTCTCTTGGAAATAAGCATGATATAATAACACAGTGCAACACGGAAAAAAATAACCATATGCGGACACCACTACGTGATAAAAGACCAAAAAAAAGACCCCTGTCTCCCAGTTTTGCCCAAAGTCCTCCAGGTTTTTTTTTATGGGCCCTCAAAGATGTGGGGCAAAAAAATGATCATTTGCTCAAGCTCATATTTTGCAAACCGTTTGGAATTTTGATATACTCTCTGAGGCAAAGTTGTATAAAATCAAAAAAACTTCATCTTCAAGGTCAAAATCGCAAAAAACTTTAAAAAATTAAATTTTTTTTACCTTTTTTCCCCTGTTCAGGTCCATAGGTAGCAAACCGTTCAAAATTCAAATAAACAATCTACTACAAAAATGAACCTAAGATCTCAATAAACAACTTTCTAGAACATATGAACTTCCTAGGAATGATTCTTAACACCGTTTAGGTAGCGCTTAGGTAGCCGCAAAAGTGAAAAATTTCCCGGCTACCTAAGCGCTACCTAAACGGATATTCTTGCGGATATTCTTACAAAATACAAATTAAATTAAAAAGTCATCGATAAATATTGATGTCGACAAGGGAAATATCAATTTAATTTAGTGAAAGGTCGTCGTATTATGTCGACAACGTTAAATGTAATAGCAGTGAATATCAAGAAATTCATCAATAGAGTGTATATACAACGGTTTATGTCCTAAAAACTATCTAAGTAGTTACGTTATCTACCTAAAGCTACAGAATTGTTAACATTAAAGATTTATTAGAATTTAAAAAAATATCAATGCACTTACGGCCAGTATTGAACTTTTTGTATTTTTTTTGCAAAATTTCCATTTTTTACAATTTTTTACGGTAATTATTCATTTGGCGATTTTTAATTTTTGTTTTGTGGCGATTTTTCATAAGGTCAATTAGCATGCAGCTTAAATAAGATTGTAATATATTTTTTTTCTCAATATAAAAGTGTACCTATAAAAGATTAAGGAAATCATAAGCTACAACAGGATTTCATAAGTTTCATTATTAAACCAAAGTACGTTTTATTTTATGTTATTTATGTAAATTACAAACTTTTTTAAAATAATTTCCAAAATAATTTTTTTTCGTCTCTACATGTGGCAACACCTTTTTTGCTGTTTACATAAAAACATACTTCAATAATTCTGGCAAATTTCAAACATTTTTGAAATGAACTACCTTGTATTATTATATCATGGAGAAAAGTCTCCAATATTTGAACCAGATACCTCTTCATAAAATTTTATTTTATTGAGACAGACACACAGGAAACAAATAGTTTTTTTTTTCTCTCTGACTATACCAAGGAGGAACAAAGGCTGCAGCTTTGAAAATGAAGTGTAATTTTTTTTTAACTTCACTGATCGTTTAATTAAGATAAGTACAATATGTCAAACTCTTAGGTGCAATTTCTTTGGACATTTCTTTTTTGAATAGCCTGATACACTGGCGCATTACCATTTAGTCCATCATATTCTCGTTCAGTTTCATAGGTAATTATATGTTTTTCTCTGGAGACTTTTATTAAACCGTATTTTATATTCATAAAATGTTTAAATAAAAAACGATTTATTTTAAATTATTTGAAAAATCACAAACAATGTTTATGTGTCAGACTATAAATTAAAAAAGTTTGAATTTTTTGTTTAATTTTTGTTTTGTGTAAAGAAAAATAATAGTAAAAACATGATTTAGATGCTGATAAAGAAAAAACGACGAGAGCAGCTTATCATTCACTCACTCGCTCACTCATACAACTCTTACCCATTTAGGCTTTTTGGTGAATAAAATGTCCTTAAGCCATTTCTTTGTTATTGTATTATAGCCTGTAGCCTAAAAGCAACAACGACAAACAAAAAAATTTATAAAAACAAAAATTCAAAAGCATGAAAAAGCGAAAAACAACAGTACAAAACAAAAAACAATTCATGGTCGCGTCTGTCAAAATCAGCACAAAAACATTTATATTTCTCGTTGCTTTTATTTCAATATTTTTTTATGTTTTTGTTGTTTGCATTTTGACAATGATTAATATTGTTTTTGTGTGTATTGTTGTTATTGCTGTTGTAGTTTGTTTCTGCTTTGTACATTGTTTAAAAAAAGCAACAACGCAAAAAAATAATGAAAAATATTAATGTTTTATTTCCGTTTCCTCTTTTGTAAATGCGTAAACAAACTAAACAGTATTAAAAATGTATGACCAAAAAAATTCTTTTTTTTTTCTTCTTATAAACATTTTAAAGACGGCTTATATCTGTTAAGAGGGTAAAAACCATTTAATTAAAATGAATAAATTTGATTTTCTTCATGACGATTTAAACCTATAAATTTAAAAGCTTTAAAGAATATAAAAAGTATATTTGCAAAATAGAAAAAAAATCTCTTTTTTTCCCTTTTAGTTCTATATGACACCATAGAACCCTTTTTTCCTTTTAATTCTATATGACAACATCACCCTTAGCTTAAGATTATTTACAGTTCATATTCTCCAACTCAGTGCTGATTTCATGGAAAACCGAAGAATCAGTTTTCATCGATTTCTTGGACAACCAAGATAATTTACGGCAACCTTGCTTACATAGAGTCACGCGTTACAACCAGTCTCTAATCTTGACTTTAGTGATTTCAGACTGTCGACTGGTAACTATCGGCCTTCTTTCTCATCACGAAGTCACTAGTAATGCAAGGCTCTGGTCTGGAACCGCCGCAATATGGGTCTCGTGCTGCAGACTGACTATGAAAAATATCGGAAGTGGAAATGGCTTTGTATGGATACAAATTGAAAAGCTGACGATTAAAGCTGTTATCTCACTTCAAGTACCGATCTAATAGTAGCAGGTGATTTTAACACCCGCGCAACAAAATGGCGATTGGAAACTACATACTTGAAAGGAAAAAGAATGCTTGCGGTAAACGCACAACCCGGGATTGCGACTGCAATCATTGGCAACACCGCAACGTTTACGACAACCAAGGACTGCTGTAACAAGCAAATGTATCGAACGACGAATCCAGGCGAAAATGAATAAAGACGATGAGAAAATATACCAGAGATAGACGCAGAGGGGACGTAGAGGTAGAACACGAGGCATACAAAGAGGCAAAAAAAACAGCTGAAGATCTGCATAAGCAAGAAAGATAAATGGGAAGAACTGAGAGCGGACATCAACAAAATCGCATGCAGACTCGGATACAAAGTCGTGATGGAAAAGCTCAGAGAAAATGCAAAATATTTTAAATGCATCATTCTCAGAACACAACATTAGGATCGATGATGCAGAAACAGAACCGTTGACCCACATATTTCTTTTCACCACCGAAGAACTTCAAACAGCCGCTCGCAGCCTTAAAAAAGGAAAGGCACTTAGCCCCGATGGCATTCCCTAAGAAATTTGAAGGAGCTAGGAATTAACCCCCCAGATATGCCACTTAACATGTATAACAGCTGCCTAAAAGAGGGTATATTCTCAGACGCCTGGAAAGAACAAAAGCGAGTTCTAATCAGTAAGGGAAAGAGTGACCAAGTATCGCCATTGTCGTATAGACCACTGTGTATGCTGAAACCAGCCGGCAAACTGATTGAACGGCGGATCAAACCTAGGCTTCATGAAGCTATCAGTATTGCAGGGGGTCTCTCCAGAAGGCAATATGGATTTTGACCTATAAGGTCGACAATAGGAGCCCTGAAAGAAGTGATAGACACAGTAGAAGCTGCCCAACCTAGAAACCACTATTCGAGACCTATCATTCTGCTGGCAACATTGGTCATTAAAAATGCCTTTAACATTCTGAGATGGGCTGATGTGATACAATCCCTGGACTCAATTTTCAATATCTCGAAATAGCCTACGAAAATTGTAAAAGTTGTTTTACACGGCTTGTATTTGTCATATGACTTGTCACTTTTCCATGTGTTAATTCTATACACGTCGTGTGAACCCTTTCAAAAATAATATGTGTATTTTCCATGTGTACAATACATATGACATTTTTCATTTAGAACGTGTTCTATTTTGATGTGACAAAGCATCTGGCATCCTGTAATGCCAACTTGATATTTTGTTATTTTAGTTTTTTTGTGGTACCAAAAGCACTAAAAGCGTGGCAAAAGCACTACTTTTGTATCTTTGCATCAGCTGTGGTTGGCAATACAAAACTGTGTGGCGGAAAAATTATATATTATAGGTTATGTCAGATGTAATTACACATGTACGTTTGAAAGCAAAAATTACATATGGGTTATCAAACTGACAAACACACGCCGTGTTAAACCATTTTAAGAGATTATCTCATAAAACAGAGTATTGCTGTATGACACAAACCAAGGCATAAGGAGAAAAGAAGTGACCTCAGAGGCTGCACAAGGATCTATACTGTCGCCAAATCTCTGGAATGCCACTTACTATGAGATCCTTAAAATAGAGATGCCTAAAGACGCCTTTCTTGTGGGATATGCGGATGTCATCGCGGCAAAAACACGGAGGAGGCTGTGGATTCTCATGGCCTAGAAATGACGATGCAAAATTCCAAACTGCTGCTACGCGAAACATTTCTACCGAAGTCGAAATATTTATAGGTGACTTAGCCATTCTATCTAAGCCGTCAGTCAATTATCTAGGCATGGGGTTTAGACTTAAATCTCAAGAAGATTGATTCGACAGGTAAAGAAAAAGGAGAATAGAGTAGTTTTTAGCGTGATGTTTTGCTTTGAAACGTATGAGAATTAATGACTGCACATAGGTAGCGCAGTAAAAACTTGTTAGAGAAAATAATCTACTCGGTCATCTTACAAAAAATCAAAAATCTAGTTTTCTCGTAAATCACTGAAAAAATCTTAAAGTCTTTTTTATACGCAATATATCCAAAGGCACTACTGATCCTCGAGAAAAGCTCGTTAGCACTTCTGGTTGGTGTTATAACGGGACACTGTATGATCGGACGTATGTCGGAGCGTATGGGAATCTCTCGTGGAGGGTGCTGCAGAAGCTGTATGGATGAGGAAGAGGAGGAATCAGTTCAACACCTTCTCTGCGACTGCCCGGCTCTTCAAGAGCGTAGGCTCAAATTTCTGGGTCAAAGATTCTTCCAGGACCTGGACTGTCTCAGGGATGTGACACTGAGTAGCCTATTAGGCTTTGTGAAAAGCTCCGGGTGGTTTACAAGAACCACCGGTATCGGAGTTCTTTAGGGAATGGTGGGGGTTGACGATCGTTGGGGCATCACAATGGGCCTTATTGGCCTCCGAGTGAACTCGCGTTTTTGCGGGCGGCCCGTTTAACCTAACCTAACCTATCCAAAGATAAAGTTTTGTTTGCTTTATCATCTTGCGCCCGAGAACTGTAACCTCCGAAATAACAATTACATATAATACATCCCATTAATATTATTTATTGTAATTTTAGAAACCTAAATTTAATATTTTTGAATTTTTTGTTTTAACTGATTTTATTTTTTTATTTCAAACTTTACTGCTCACTATTCTATCCCATCAGAAGAGCCTGTACGAATTCTTTAAAAAATACCTTACCTTAAATTCTAAAAAAAATCCATTTTAAGCATAAACCTTTAATACAACCCAAATAGTAAAAATATCTTCAATCAAAAGCTTTATCTATAAAAGCTTTTAATAACCAACAAAAAAATTTAGAACTCATCATTTACTCTTTTCTTTTAAATACCTTAGCTAAATTAAACAAAATAGTTGAGAAAGAAAGCACAAAAAGGAGTAAGTGGCCAGTGGGGAAGGTTAGCTAAGTTTAAATACATCAGCTTTAGTCATGATTTAAGTAAAAAATTATTTCAGTAAAATTGCTTGGCTTGCGAACAAACAACACTAAAGTTTGTCTTTATAATGGGAATAAATTAAAATAAGAACTTTAGTGTTTTTCGCTACCCGATAAAACTAGTATTATTTGTGAAACAAAACACAGCTGCTAAATCGAATGGAATTTGAAAAAAAAAAAAATAGAATTGATGAAAGGGTCATGCATCAGTTACCTGGCCAAATTACTAATTTTGTGGTTAAACAATGAAGCAGTTACAAGTAAATATTTAAAATACCTTGGGCCTTAAGTTAACGCCATGTGCACTCTAAAAAATCATTGTCAAGATTTTTTTAATTAAAAAATCTTTAAAAATGTCAATATTAAAAACTATTTACTTTTTCATTTAAAAGCACTCCTTTTATAAACTTTAGCTTCAATAAACACTTAACAAAATAAAAGAATGGCTAGCGTAAAACCCGCCTCACTTTGGATATATCAAAAATTACTGCAATAAACGTTAGTGTTTTATTTCGGTTATTGGTAGACTTGTACCAAGGCATACTAAACTAGGTGATCTCACTAGTAAGGGAGGGGTATACAATAAAGGGGACATTTTTAAAATTTTTTCCGTGAAACTACCTTCGTTCCCTTTAAATTGTAGTACAGTCGAATTTGGTTAATCGTACACTGGTTAGAAGAAAAATCGCTTTATTGAAATTACAAATTACTAACTTTAATTTTTAAGCCTTTTGTTCGCTTAAAGAGAAGTTCACTTTTTAAAGGCACATATTTGAATGAATCGAGCACCGCTTAAAAGAAAAAAATTATTTTATATGTAACGGCGATAAAAAACAATATAACCCCGTCTCATTTTAATAAAAGTATGTACGCATTTGATAAAAGTATCTACGCATTATTGCAACAATGGTTATTGTGTTGTTCGCAAAAGTAAGTAAAAATCATTTTATTCGGTGCAAATTTAATATTTTTTTCAGTAACAATCAGTTATTATTATTGTACATTATTAATCTGCATTTAAAATTAATATATGACTGTTTTTTATAATGTCAAGTGCTCATCCTGATAAAAAAGAAACTCATTTTTACCTATCCGAATTCCTTATAATTAAAAATTCTAGATAAGAAAAATAAATCGTGTAATATTTCACTTGTGCTTAACCGAATTCGGCTTTATGCCTTTACTTGTACAAAGCATCGAGTTATATTTGTGGCAATAAGAAATAAGTGCTTATGTTGACTTACGCAAAATTTAAATTACTGGCACCCTTGTAATCTCCATAATCTCCAAAGTACCCATGTGCAAAGTTTTAATTAGTTTTTACCATTTATTCAGGAAGTTATAGCGAAATGACTCTAAAATGACTTCACCACAGATGAAAAGGGTATATATAAGTTTGTCATTCCGTGTGTAATTTGACAATATTAATTTCCGACCCCATAAAGTATATATGTATGTATATTCTGGATTCTTAAATATAGAAAACTTGATTAAGCGATGTTCGTCGTTCCGTGTCCGCATAGTAATGTCGTTTGCCAAGGCACCAGACGAGATACAGAAGGTATAAGTTGACCAATCTACCAATCATAATTTTGCAAATGTAGGTCTTTTAATTCAGCAACATCAGATCATTCCTTTTCAGGCTACATTTTCCACTTTTTTCCTTTTTTTTGTGATTTTAATGATTCTTTTTTGTTTTTTTTTTTGTTTTTAAATAAATATTAGACTGCGAAAGGTAGATCGCAAGGAGTGAATACAGATCTCGGGGAATCGTAACCCCCGGCGAGGTCCGATTTTATTTATAAATTTATCTTTTATTTGTAATTTGAAAGACTAATTGGCCAATCAATTATGTCCACACCTTCCACGATTTTGTGTTTATTTTTATGTTGGTATGGTTTTTTTTTCTGATTTGTATTAGAGGTCTTTATAGAAAACAATACATATAAGGGTGCCCACTGGTAACCAGCAACAGTTCAATAGACGCATTAGGGGGTGGGGGGCTGTCAATATGAGGGAATTTGTTTAAGGTTTTTTTGCTTTAGTCTGACTTACGCCATGTAGATTGTAGGAAGTTCCTAGTTTTTACAAAATACTTACAAAAATTAAAAAAAAAAATATTTAAAAGAATTAAAAAAGAAATTAAAAAAAATTTTCAAAACAAATTTTAAAAAAAAATCTTAAAAAATGTTTACAAAAAATTTTCAAAAAAATATTTACAAAAATTTAAAAAAAAAAATTACAAAAAAATTTGCAAAAAGGTTTAAAAAAAACACAATATATAGCACCACTACTGTGAAGGGTATATGTATAAGATTCGGCATGACTGAATATAGCACTCTTTCTTGGTTTTGAATTAATTTTAAAGTTTAACATTGCTCTCCTAAAAAACTTTAAAATCCGACTTAAGCACTTTTTCCTTATTGCCACAGATATATTAATCATACGTATCGATGGAAATCTTAAAATATTAAAATTTCATATAATTAGTAGCATTTTCAATGCATTTAAGCTAAGTACTTATAATTTAAGTCAGATAATGTACGAGTATTTAATTAAGTCCATCCAACGCAAAACAAAAATTTATGTTGCACGCTTGCTGTTATCGGTTGTGGTTCACCAACCTGGTGTTCGGCCAAGAGAAGGAAATTCACTTATTCTTCCAATATAACCACAACCATTTAGAATAAATAAACTTGTTTTAAATTAATTTTAATATGGGGTTTGACAACAGATCAACTTACTATTAACGTTTCCTTTAAATTGTAGTATGAACTTATACGTAATATCGAATTGGATATTAATCATACGTACCGCGGAACATATTTTTAAATATTTATGTCGAAACACCCCTTGTGTGTTGTAATAAAAAAAAAACTTAAGTCCAGCCAATGCTAGAAAAAAGTGTATAATTCGTGGTTGCTGTTATCATTTGGGGATAATTTCTCTAATGCTTGGCCTAAAAGCCAATATCACCTAAATATAAATCAAATATAACTAGGATGGTTTAATACGAAGGTGATTTTTTTAACATACTTTTGTTCTCTTTAAATTTTTAGTATATTTTGACCACGAAATAAAATATCAATTTTAGTTTAAAATAGTTGGAAGTTATCGCGATCATTTAGGATGCCATTGACTACCAAATTTGGGTGCGTTTTAAGCTATTTTTGATACGTTGCTACATATTTCATTATTTCTTCTTTAAATTGAAAATTGGCCATCACACAAATTGTGGCCATGCGAGGTAAAAGGATAGTTTTGGATATCTCAAATGCTACTTCTGTGCAGCGAAGAGATTTCTGCCTCATATTTCCACGAGTAGTGAACGAGTAGCTAGTAAAAACGGATGTTAAAATAATGAATAAATGCAAAAAACCATAGGTCTCCTCAACTAAACACCAGATTACATGAAAGCTCAAAATTGCTAAGATATCTACTATATTTCCGAAGAATTGCACTAATAGAAAAATACTTGGTAGACCTTGAAGCTACTACATATCATGCATATCATGTCAGTATCTTTTATTAATGTAGTGGGACATTGAAACCTTTTTTTTAAGCCCTTTCTGCCCGCAATGATTCCAATCAGCTGAGTTAAGTTTTGTAGTAAAATTAGTCTTTACTCTCGTCTGTAGTGCTTTTAGACTGTCGACTTCTTTCACATAACACATGGTCTTTTACAGTTAATTATTGTACGACACTGGCTTTTTGCTCACCCTTTTTAATCTGTCCTCAAACGAAGGACGTCTGCAAATAAAATTTTATAGTTTTTCAGAATTATGAGAATCTCAATAAGGTTTATTTCGTTATTTTTCCTGGTATACAAGCTCTACAACCTATATTTTTTAATTACTATTTTAATTCAAAAACTAAATGATGTAACCAATATGCCAATTATAACGTCTACACTGTCTAGTATAAATATCAGCTGGAATTTTTCAGAAGTGCAAGATACTAAGACTAACCATATCGAGAGTTTCCCTTTAAAAAAAAGATTGTTAATAGTTAGCGTGCGTTCCCTCCTAAGATGTCTTACTTTATTTATAATAAACTTTAAACTACTACAACGACCAACTTATTTTTATCTTCTTGGATGAAAAAAAAACTCTCCCCAGTACTTAAAACTATTTTGTAATTTCCATTTTTGAAGTTGTATATAAATATAACAATAGAGTTTGACTACACCTTAAAGGTTAAAACAATTACTCCCTAAAAAATACTGACTCAAAGTTTGGGGAACATTAATGCGTAATAAAAGAAACAAGAAAACATTGATACATTATAAAAAAAAAAGAAATGCTTCTCATTAAGTGAAAGTAGTTATAAATATCTAATATTTCAAAAGGCGAAAGAGAAAAAAGCTTAAGTTGTCTGTCAATAAAAAAAAACTATTGCGCTCAGATTAATTACTGGACTTAAGTAATATGTCCAGTGTCCTTTTAGTCTTTTTGTAATCTCCAAATAAGGAGATTTCTTAAGCATACTAAAGAGTTTAGTTCAATGATGACATATTAGCGTGACCAAATCCCTCACCATTGGGAAAATACTCACAAGGGGTAAATCTGGTGAACATGATGGATGGCGAGGCAGTTTATTGACTTTGACCTCAACATATGCATTGCCTTGATGCGTCACCCATAATGCCGATTGATTTTTCGTGTCCAAATATTCAAAATGTGATGTACCTACTAGGTTAAAATATCTACAGCCGCACTCACCTCACATACTTTCCTTCGCCTTACATTTCAGATTCCTTAAATTTTATGGGCAACATTTGCATTTTATGCAAAATATTTGATAACCTGTTTGAGTGACCTGAACGCTTTGCGTCATTTGTTTGGAGGAGCCACTATTTTTACCATTGAAACTGATGGTGTGAGTCCCAATGTAAGCTTTTCTTTGGTTTAGATTTGGTTATTATTTAGAAGATTCCAACTTCTATTATAAACAATACCAGGTAAGGACAGCTACTGATATACACAGCTATACATAAAGCAGCCCCAGCTTCCAAGTCTGAAAAAATTCAAAAAAGATTCATCGAATGAATACAGTTGCTCCCTGTTATAAATTAAAATCCATTTTATTTTATTTTATTTAGATTATTTAGTTTATTTTTTTTATTTTTTTAATTTATTTTATTTATTTTAATTATTTTAATTATTTTATTTATTTTATTTATTTTATTTATTTTATTTTTTTTATTTATTTTATTTATTTTATTTATTTATTTTATTTATTTTATTTATTTTATTTATTTTATTTATTTTATTTATTTTTTTTTATTTTATTTATTTATTTTATTTTATTTATTTTATTTTTTTTATTTATTTTATTTATTTTATTTATTTTATTTTATTTATTTTAATTATTTTATTTATTTTATTTATTTATTTTATTTATTTTATTTATTTTATTTATTTTATTTATTTTATTTTATTTTATTTTATTTTATTTTATTTTATTTTATTTTATTTATTTTATTTTATTTATTTTATTTATTTTATTTATTTTATTTATTTTATTTATTTTATTTATTTTATTTATTTATTTTATTTATTTTATTTATTTTATTTATTTTATTTATTTTATTTATTTTATTTATTTTATTTATTTTACTTTTTTAAATTTATTTTACTTATTTTATTTATTTTATTTATTTTATTTATTTTTGTTATGTTATTTATTAAATTTATTAAATTTATTTTATTTATTGAATTTATTTTATTTATTTTTGTTATTTTATTTATTAAATTTATATAATTTATTTTATTTATTTAAATTATTTTATTTATTTTATTTATTTTGTTTATTTTATTTATTTTATTAATTTTATTTATTTTATTTATTTTATTTTTTTATTTATTTTGTTTATTTTATTTATTTATTTTATTTATTTTATTTTATTTTATTTTATTTTATTTTATTTTATTTAATTTATTTATTTTATTTATTTTATTTATTTTATTTATTTATTTTATTTATTTTATTTATTATATTTATTTTATTTATTTTATTTATTTTATTTATTTTATTTATTTTATTTTATTTATTTTATTTATTTTATTTATTTTATTTATTTTACTTATTTTATTTTATTTATTTTATTTATTTTATTTTTTTATTTATTTTATTATTTTTTTTTTTAATTTATTTTATTTATTTTATTTATTTTATTTATTTTATTTATTTTATTTATTTTATTTATTTTATTTATTTTATTTATTTTATTTATTTTATTTATTTTATTTTATTTTATTTTATTTATTTTATTTATTTTATTTATTTTATTTATTTTATTTATTTTATTTATTTGATTTATTTGATTTATTTTATTTATTTTATTTATTTTATTTATTTTATTTATTTTATTTATTTTATTTATTTTATTTATTTTATTTATTTTATTTTATTTTATTTTATTTTATTTATTTAACTTATTTAATTTATTTTATTTATGTTATTTTATTTATTTTATTTTATTTATTTTATTTATTTTATTTATTTGATTTATTTGATTTATTTTATTTATTTTATTTATTTTATTTATTTTATTTATTTTATTTATTTTATTTATTTTATTTATTTTATTTTATTTATTTAATTTATTTTATTTATGTTATTTTATTTATTTTATTTATTTTACTTATTTTATTTGTTTTATTTATTTTATTTATTTTATTTTTTTATTTATTTTATTATTTTTTTTAATTTATTTAATTTATTTTATTTATTTTATTTATTTAATTTATTTAATTTATTTAATTTATTTAATTTATTTAATTTATTTAATTTATTTTATTTATTTTATTTATTTTATTTATTTAATTTAATTTATTTTATTTATTTAATTTATTTAATTTATTTTATTTATGTTATTTTATTTATTTTATTTATTTTACTTATTTTATTTATTTTATTTATTTTATTTTTTATTTATTTTATTATTTTTTTTTAATTTATTTTATTTATTTAATTTATTTTATTTATTTTATTTATTTTATTTTATTTATTTTATATATTTTATTTATTTTATTTATTTTATTTATTTTATTTATTTTATTTAATTAATTTATTTTATTTATTTTATTTATTTTATTTATTTTATTTATTTTATTTATTTTATTTATTTTATTTATTTTATTTATTTTATTTATTTTATTTATTTTATTTATTTTATTTATTTTATTTATTTTATTTATTTTATTTATTTTATTTATTTTATTTATTTTATTTTATTCATTTTATTTATTTTATTTATTTTATTTATTTTATTTATTTTATTCATTTTATTTATTTTATTTTATTGATTTTATATATTTTATTTATTTTATTTTATATAATTTATTTTTTTTTATTTTTTTTATTTTATTTTATTTATTTTTTTATTTTATTTATTTAATTTATTTAATTTATTTTATTTGTTTTATTTATTATATTTTTTTTATTTTATTTATTTTATATATTTAATTTATTTATTTTATTTTGTTTATTTTATTTATTTTATATATTTTATATATTTTATTTTATTAATTTAGTTAATTTTATTTATTTGTTTTGTTTTATTTTATTTTATTATTTATTTTTTTATTTTATTTATTTATTTTGTTTACTTTACTTTATTTTATGTTATATTATTTATTTTACTATATTATATTTATATTATTATTATTATTATTATTAAGTTCGTTTACTTCTCTCTAAGAAAGAATACTTTAAATTGCAAATTAGGTGATTAATATTAAAGAAAAACTGACGGACGTAGCTGACTAGAAAATGCATTGCAATTTTTCTTTAATTTCTTTAATCACCTAATTTGTAACTTAAATTAATCTTTCTTGGAGAGATTAAAACGAAATTAAGCTTGTTTTCAAAATTTTATCTGTATGTAAAATAAATAGTCCGACTAATAAAATTTAAAATATTTATTAAATTTTTAAATATTCCATATTATTTCATTTATTTTTTTGATTTTATTTTATTTGTTTTATTTATATTATTCAAAACTAAAAGAACATTAGCACTAGCCACTAAGGCCCAACCGATAATGTGCTAATAAAAAATTTATAATTTAATATCTGAATTTTTGAATTTCATTCAGTCTTTTAAACACCCTTAGTAGAAAGGATATTAAAAAAAAAACATTTTTATTATTATGATTAGATATTTTCTACGTTAAATAGTTGTAACTATCAAATAATCCTGCTAGCAACTACAACAAACCTATAATTCACCCATAAGCATGCAATCGTATGGACAGACTGACTTTGTACAAAGCATTACAAGCAGTATGTCCATCCATCCGATACTTCACATAATATATGACCATTTACTTTTTGCATATAAAGAAACCATTAACTAAATATCTAAAACATTTACTTACTCAAAGGCAGTTAAGTGGGAGTATATAAACCCCTTTAAGCATAAAACACCCCTTCGTTCTTAATAATTTCTTATTTTAGAAAAGAACAAAAACGAAAACCATTTAGTACTTAAGAAAATAGATCAGGTTGCTGTATTCTTTATATATTTTCATTTATATTTAAGTGGAAAAACTTTCAGGGCGGTAACTGGTTTCTTGTTACATTTATTTTAGTTTCTAAGTTTTTGTTTTGGAGTTTAGGAATAACGAAGAATATTTATTATCATAATTATTTTTCCCTTGAAAAGGGGAAATTGTTCAACATTTAAATGTCAAGGATATAAAATAGAGAGTGTTTTTTAGAGGCAGATTACCTTAAATTGGCAGCATTGTTTTATGTAATAGTTGATTTGGCAGTTCTCGGTTGTTTTCACATAAGTTTGGTTTGGCAATTTATCTTGAATAGACTCACGTCAGAGCAACTATTGAAAATTGTCAAATTTATTTTGAAAATTATTGTTTAATTCGACAAAACTAATCGGGCATTACGCGCATCTCTTAATGGTTTTTGAAACACTATTACATCCATCTAAAGTCACTATTTAGTGCAGTTTATTTGGTGCACACCTAACGACGATAATTTTGTGATAAATTGGAAGTGGTGCCAAGTTTTACTTTTGTATTCACAGGGGCTTCATATTTGCTTGGTCACATACATATACTTTATAAATTGATAAAAAAAAGTTGCAAAAATTAATATTTTTGCTGAAGGACATACAAAATATAAAAACGTCTGTACAAAATATAAAGACTTCTGGTATAAGGAAATTGTTACAGTTTTACAGCAAAGGTTACATGTTCGTTGTGATTGTTAGAATTTTTCTTTTCAACTATTTTTATAAGTCGGGAGTCCAAATGGATTGTGCCCTCAGGCTCAATATAATAACTGTCGTATCTCATCTTCAGCATATTCTGTTTTAGTGCCATAGCCTGAAGTTCATCCTGTTTGATATGCCAAAGTAATAGAAAATTGCTTTTGGGATGCTAGGTCGTATGTTTTGACATTTTTTAGGATTTTTCATAGTTCGCTTTTTCATTTCAATGGACCAGAAATGACTGGTGCCTTATATGCCATATTCTTTGTTTTTTTTTATTTGGACCAGAATTTAGGGAAGGACTCATGCAATGTTCTGGAACTAGAAAATTTAGTTATGGAATGGAGATCAGAGGGAGTAGTGTTTGTGAACATTCAACTTGCACTCTGCGATATAAAAATTGACAGGAAAGACATACTCAGGGAGTTTTTCTGTTCTGTCAAAAACGATTCACTGGAAAATTGATTACAAATGGATGAGGCTTAATTTCATTTTAGGCCTGGTATAGGTCATATAAATAGTAACAAGATTAGATTGTGTGAAGTACCTTTTACACCGTTTCATAAAAAAGAGGTAGCTGAAAGCTTCGAAACTTAAAAAATATGTTTAGACCATCAGACATCGCGCTGGATTTTCATTAACGGCTTCTGATACCTTAATACCTACACCACCCTTAGCTATATATAACAACATTTTCGAATGATTGTCCGCGCATAAGAATGCAGCAATGAGTCTTACGAGCATTAAAATCGATTCTATTCACACGACCCTATTCAGAAAATGCGACAAGATCATTATTGAGCGTATAATTCATATTTTGTCTCTGCAACTGGGGCAACAGTTGTGACAGCGGTACATCATCCCACACTTTCTCAAACGTCTGGAAAATATCTAGAGCCACCACGTTGCTTATGCCTACCTCAGCCAGTGTAATGAAAATGGAAATAGATACTCATTACCAAACTCATCCATACATTATATTATATAAAACGAAAAATTAGCTCCACATCCCTATTGGGAACCCCTTTATAATGCAGTTGATATTTTGTGCACAATAATAGTTTGATTAGTTGTTTAGCTGAAGGGCATTTACATCTTTGAGCTCATAAAATATAAATAACATGACTTTTGCAAACTTTACGCTCTCTTACTATAAAATTCTTTGTATTTTTTCTACTTAAAATCCTTATAAGTTACATATTTGTGTATAAATCTCCTTTTGTCGGACGAGTGCAGCACCCAGACAGACATACTCTCGGTTGGAAAATATTTTCATACTTTGTATTAATTTTCCATAAATATTTTTTTAGTAGAATATTTTTATAAAGCAATAGGAATTTATGCAAACATAGAAAGAAAGTAGAAATAATAGTGCACAGTGGGAAAGTGGTAAGAAAAATATAAAAAATACTTGTTCTGATACTATAAATATATATATTTCGAACAATACAATGAGGAGAATTTTAAATTAAAAAACTGTTTCTAAAAATTAATGAAAGAATTATTCAGATTTTTATTTTTTTTTTCAACCCATTGTTCAGTATTTTATATTTGCATCTATAAAAGCAGTAAAATATATTTTCAAACATAAATGTATAATATATGCAAAAATTTATATGTTTGAGAAAATAATAGCAACTGGTAATATATACGATGTTATATAATGTTTACTCTGCTAACATTTTCTAATATTTATGACTTTTTTTTGCGAATAAAATACGCACTAATTTTTATTTTATGCATGCGTAAATATGTATATAAATCTTTCTTACATAACACACAGTAAGACACATAATTATATATTAGAAGGGCTCAAAGAAGATGCAGAATATTTTTGTTTCTTAATAAAAGGAAATTTAATATTTTAGTCGCACAGGTTTAATTGCTATATGTATGCGAAGTGATCTATTTAATGCAATGGGACGTTTAACCTCTGAGAGATATTAAATCTGAAAATTCCAAATAAGGGTCCCACCATATCTGGTATTTTGTTTTATGGAGTATCAGTAAAATCATTAAGATGCTAACCATACAAAGACAAAAATATGGTTAAAATGAAACTTCTTTTTGTTATAATTTGGTAAAAAATTTTATGGTTTTTATTTTTTAATAAATGATTTCCGGTCAGTCCAATTCGTAACTACATTTTCTAATAAATCTGGTCGTATAGCGGTAATAGTGGCTTGAATATTGGCTTTCAAAGCTTCAAGTGTTACTGGTTTGTCGGCAAAAACCAATGACAGAACATATCCCAGTAAAAAGTAATTCAGAGACTTTAAATCGAAATAACGAGGGGGCCAGCGAACAGGACCATTTCTGGAAATAAACCTGTCACGAAATTTATTTGCTAATAAATTGATTATAAAGCTCGTTGTATGGCAAGTTGCGCTGTTTTGTTGGCAACGACCAAATGTTGTTGAAATATAACTGATTAATTTTTGAAAACAAAAATGCAGTCAGAATAGTTTGACAGCGTTCGTCAATCACCATAACGGCAGCTTCTTTCTGAACAATGATGCCGCCAACCAGGGTTGTTAGATATGCAGATTTCTCGCCAAACGTGGCGATTTTCAAACTTATTTGGCGACCTAATTATTGATTTTGCAACATGTCGAAAATATTTGGCGATTTTGTTGGCGATTTTTCATTGATTTTTGGTCAACTTTTTTAGCTGAACTACAAAATGTAGCAATAGATGATTAAGATATTGAAGCTATAAGAGTGAATTGTTTTTCATATTTAAAGGTGATTTTAATAGAATTAAGGAACAAACAAACATTTAAAGTTTAGGAACATGTTTCATTTAAAAATCATCACAAACAAAATTCTTTGTTTTCAAAGATTATTCTTAATATTTATGAATCACTATTGTTAATTATAAAGATTATTTTAGCGATGATATCCCAATTAATGTACTTCAGTTTTGTACTTGATGTGATGGTTATTGATTTGAATGATTTTTTTTTTTTTACTTGAAATGCTAGTAATTCATCCATAGAACGAGAGCTTTCAATAATGAATTCAAACAGGCCACGTTGACCTTTATTTGTTGTGTCTGTAGTATAAATTTAATTCTTATAAAATATATTTTAAATAAAATTTGAAGATGGGTATGTTCAGCTCTTCATTTATTATAATAACCGAACTATTTTTAATTGTTTTAAGTAAACATTTTCTCTTGTTCACTAATCATTTTTATTTATATAAAAAACAAAATATATTTTGAATATTTTTTATTTTATTTTTGGCGAATAGCTAAACTATTTTGAATTTTTTTTTTGAGATTTATTAAAAATATTATTTAAAATTAAATAAAATTGTATATTTTATAGGCAAATTTTACCAAAAAATTAATTTGGAGATTGGAAATCGATTCTGACGAAACAACCCTGCCGCCAGCGTGTAAAACGCACCAAGCAGTCAATTTCATTGGATGTAATGGTGATCCTTCGAGAACTGTCTTCGCTTCAAATACAGCAATTTTTCTTATTTATGTAACCATTTCACCAGAAATGAGCTTCATCATGAAATCAAATTCTTTGATAAAAATGCATATCTTTGGCTAGTTCTAAATGAGCTTAATCAGCATAAATGCGATGCAAATGGTAGTCATTTGGCTTCAATTTTTGCATGAGCTGTATTTTATAGGCACGTAAGATCATTCCGTATAATTTTCCATCTTGTCAAAGGGCAAGAGCCAACTCTTTAAGGTCGACGATGAATCGTTATTTTTGATTCTTCTTCCATACTTTGCGCTACAGCAGCAATATTCTCTTTGTTAAGCACATTTCTTTGTCTTGTTGATGGTTTTAAAATGGACAAAGTGCTCTATGAACAGATTTATTTTTTTTTCAAAGAAATTTTCGGAGTTGTTCTGGCATTAAGTGATTCATGATGACATTCTCAACTGTCAAATCAGAGTTATAGATATTGATAGTTCTCATGCAGCTAAAAAAAACAAATATCACTTAAATGCGAGCCTTGAAGCACGTACTGATGAAACTTGGGGGATGTCCATTACAGTTTGTAATTAATTACACATGCAATTATTAAATTATATATAATTGTAATTGTAATTGAAAAATTCCAATTACAATTACATTCCACAATTTCTAATTGTAATTCAGATTTTTTCAATTACACATTACATGTAAAGGAGTTATAATTACTTGTAATTTGTAATTGGAAATTTTCAATTACATGTAATTGGAAATTTTCAATTACAAATTACATGTAATTGTATTGAACAAATTCAACTATATTTACATTTAATGGAAAATTTTAATGAATATAATAGAATATTGTTAAAGTAAAAGTAATGATTGTTGCCTAAATTCATTTATATGTAATTGAAAATTTCCAGTTACGATTACTTATATTTTGTTATTGAAAGTTTCCAATTACAATTACATGTAAAGTGTTCTTAAAAATTACAATTCCAAGTAGTTGTAATTTACTCTAGACTCTGATTTCACTTACAAGTACTTGTAATGTGTAACTGAGAATATGCAATTACCTGTAATTTTAATTGTAATTAAAATGTATTTGAATCTCCCCAAGTCTGTTACTGATATTGTAGTTAATCTATATCAATCACATGATTGATAATATTGACGTGGGCTTCGTTCTATAAGAGATATAAAAAGAAAGGAGATCAGTCTACTTCTGATTTTTGATTCTTTTTTTGTCAAAACAATATCTCATTTACAAGAGAAAGTGGAAAAAAGTCGTAAAAACAGCAATTTCCGGTTTAAAGGTACTTAAATTTTTGGTTTAAAACTGGGATATTTTAAACACTATTGCATAACATTAGGCGCCAATTGAATAAAATTTGCATTTCATTAGTATTTTATTTTGTGGAATTACAACGTTATTAAAATTTTTTTAAACATTTTTTGCAGAGCTCTACAATAATTTTTAGAATTTTTTAAAAATTTAAAAATTGTATCCAGCGATGGGTACCTTTATATAAAGTAAATACACCAACCAGTTAGAAGCACTATAAAAGTAAATTTTTACAATTGGTGTGGAATACTTACAAAGCAAAGTCGAGCAAAATATTGTCAGGAAGCCCACGACGTGCCGGGTACAGCTAGTAACAAATATAAGAATAAACTCAAAATTTAAAGGGTGACTGCAAAGACCGACACTTGAAATGATGTATACATTTTGTGTATTACTAAGTTCGTTTTAATAACTAGCACACATTTAAAAATTAAAGGGTGTTCCCATAATAGACTTGATTGTGATGACGGCCTATCCAAAATGTAAAGCTACTTATATTATCTTTTGAACAGGCAGACGCTTACAAAGAGCGTGTGTACTTATATGCCCCTTTAACAAATAGTTGTAAACACATAAACTTAAGAAGTAAACGGTGAGCCATACAACAGCAAATGAAAAACATTAAAAGTCAAAGGGTACCCTATATAAAAGTTTACGTTCAGGCAAATAGGCTCTTTTTAGAACCACACAGTTCGAATTTTACAAAGAGCATGTATTAGTATATCCGCTATAGTAACAAGTAAGGTTAAAAATTAAAAAGGCTCTTTCTAAGTGTATAGCTTTTCCGTTTGAATCGTAAAAAATGCTTAAAATTTATATTTACAAATACTTTATTCCGAACAGGTGTGACAAAAACTGTTATACGTCTGCCAAACCATATTTCGGGTAGCATAAATCTATCAGTGTCAAAGTAACATACGCCTAAAATATATACTGTATATCTGTTAATACTGAAGCTAGAGCATAAATTGCCTTATAATTTATTCAAAATGGTCACGAAAATATTTCATATTTTCTTTTATTTTATTAAAAAAAAAAATACCGGTCTTTTTTATTTAATTTAAATATTGCGTGTCTCAAACGCCCTTTATTGACTTCAAAATATTTTTTTCTTTTTATTTAAAAAACCTGTAGTAAGAATATTCAACCTTTGTGAGCCTTCCTAATGCCTTCACTAAATATAAATATTAAAATTTTACCTTTTCACTCGAACTACTCTTACTCTTACTTATCTGTGGATATTTTATATACAACGAGCAGTATTATTTTTAAACATATGAATAAATACTGGTATGTATATTTATTTAATGTTACTGTATATGGTGGCAACATTAATGTACATACATATATGTTGTTGCATATATTTATGCATAAAAGCTCTCATTCATCATAACCTTTGTGCTAAAATAAACTCGTATATACTTTTACAAAAAAATAGCAAATATTTATAGTTTTATACATTTATTATTTGCACGTTTAATCTTAATATGCTAAATTTTCCACAATATAATCAAAGAAAAAATTTTTCAATTTATTATTTAAAGGTTAAGGTAAGTTTTCGGTCTTGAACTATGAGGGTAAAAAGACGATTTTGATTTGTTTTTTAAATTGTCGAAAATTATTTTCCGAAAAATATTCCATCAATGCATTTGCACAATGAACACAATTAAATTTTTTTTTTAATTATTACTTTTACAAATTTATATAATCTTTTGTTGGTGAATAACACACTGTGTAATTTTTTAAGTCATGGCAAAATAACCATATACGGACTCCACTACGTGATAAAAGACCAAAAAAAAAAGACCCCTGTCTCCCAGTTTTGACCAAAGACCAAAAAAAAAGACCCCTGTCTCCCAGTTTTGACCAATGTCCTCCATAATTTTTTTATGGGCCCTCAAAGATGTGGGGCCTCGATGTCATTTTTGCAAAAAAATGATCATTTACTCAAGCTCATATTTTACAAACTGTTTGAAATTTTAATATACTCTCTGAGGCAAAGTTGTAGCTCTTGTCATAAAGAACAAAAATTGTGAACATATAAAATCATCTTCAAGGTCAAAATCGCAAAAAACTTTAAAAAATTCAATTTTTTTACCTTTTTTCCCCTGTTCAGGTCCATAGGTAGCAAACCGTTCAAAATTCAAGGAAACAATCAACTACAAAAATGAACCTAAGATCCCAATAAACAACTTTCTAGAACATATGAACTTCCGAGGAATGCTTCTTAACACTGTTTAGGTAGCGCTTAGATAGCCGCAAAAGTGAAAAATTTCCGTGTTGCACAGTGTAACTTTAATATTTCAAAATATTTAATGTGATCGAAATATTTGTGTTTTTTTTTAGGAATTTTTAACAAATTCCGAATTAATTTTTAGGCTTAAATATATAATATTTTTTTTTATATGAAACCATAAATTATGTATTTCTTTAGAAATTATGATTACAGGTTTTTTAAGAGATTTTATTTCGAATTCTCGGGATATCCAAGTTAATATATCTTTTACCCAAAATAATATGTTTTATGCGAAAACCAAAAATATTAGTAACATTTAGTAAATTATACAAATTATATTAGCTAAATATTTTTCTTCGTAACTAATTTCGAATCGTGAAAAGGTGGCAAGGAAATATATTTTAAAATAATTCGTGCAAAAAAAAAAATCCGACTACAAAACAAATATATGTGCATCAATTCTAAACTAAAAATTTAAAAGGAAGTAATCTGTAAGAAATAGTACTCAAATCAAATACTTTTATACTTGTTGCTCTAACGAACATAGTAATATACGTTCTGTACATTCAAATGTCTATCCATAACGGTTAAGCAGATAAGGCCATATACGACAAATTATGTCAGCTATGAGGACACCCTTTATTTTTTACACTTATTATCACCTAGGGGACACCCTTTAATGTACAATTTTAAATTAAATACTTATTTTAATGGATAGATTCTTTGTAAATTTCAAATGTCTGTCTAAAACGGTTCAAAAGTTTGGCCATATGCATCAATTTACATCAAATATTGAGACACCCTTTATAACTTTAAATATTTATAAATGTTATTATACGGGACAAAGTAGTGGAGATTCTGTCTAATTTTCAAGTGTTTGTCTATAACGGTTCAAAAGATAGGACTAGATAAGTAAAATTACACTTAAATTCACAGGTCCAAAACGTGAAATTAGGAGGTCACCAAACGTGTCTTTCAATAAATCTATTGTGGCACGAGCTGTGTGACATGTTGCGCCGTCTTGTTGAAACCACATCTCCTGGACATCATGGTTATTCAATTTAGGAATGAAAAAGTTAGTAATCATGGCTCTATACCGATCACCATTGACTATAACGTTCTGGCCACCATCGTTTTTGAAAAAGTACGGACCAATGATTCCACCAGCCCATAAAGCGCACCAAACAGTCAGTTTTTCTGGATGTAACGGTGTTTCGACATACACTTGCGGCAGCCATTCAACCAGAAGTGCGCTTCATCGCTAAACAAAATTCGCTTATGAATATCGGGAACAACGGTAATCTCGTTTTGGGCACTATTTGTTCAGGCGTGAGTCTATTTATGCTGAATTGCCAAACCAAACTGAGAATAAATCACTTGACAGCTGTTAAATCGGTCGCCATCTTGAAAAGTAATGCCAACTTAAAGTTCTATACCTCTATAAAAAACACCCTGCAGAAAATTTTTTTTGCAAAAATTTTATAGAAAAAGTGGTTTGTAAAATTTTTTGTAGAAATTTTTTTGAAAATTTAATGTAGAATTTTTTTTTTAAATTTTTGGTATTTTTTTAATTATTGATTAAATTTTTTTTGAAAATTTTTTGTTAAATTTTTTGTAAAAATTTGTTGTAAAATTTTTTGTAAAAATTTTTTAGTAATTTTTTTTTTTAAATTTCTGTTTTAAAAATTTTTGTTAAAAAATTAGTACATTCCTGCAATCTTTATTGCGTTAGAATGATCAGAATAAAGCAAAAAAATCATTAAAAACATTTCATAATATTAACCCCCCCCCCCCCCCCCCCCCCCCAATGTGTCTATCAACTGCTCCTGGTTAACCGTGGGCACCCAGTGGGTCTATTCGCTACCTATATGTTTATTGCTTTCTATAAAGGACTGTAATACAAATCAAAGCAGAATATTCCTACCAACCTAAAAATAATCATAAAATGGCCCTTCGCACGGGGTTATTGATCTGCCTAGATCTGTATGCCCTCCTTGCGATCTATCTGTTGCGGACAAAGATTTGTTTAACAAAAAAAGCAAAAGAGAATCATTAAAATCGAAAAAAATGAAAAAATATAGGTAGTCGTGGTGGGCTTCCAATGTGACGGTCTGACGATACTGAATTACAATCCTAAAATTTTTGAAACTATGTCTGGCAGATTGGTGGGCTTTAATTTCCTATAGCTTGCCTGGTGTCTTGGCACATGAGATTTCGACCCAAATACGGACGAACGGACAGACAGACATCGCCTTATCAACTTGTCTATGTATAAGGATGCAGAATATCGTGAAATTACACACGGAATGATAAACTTATATAAGATTATATATTTCCAATTTGATAATATTAAAATTCTTATTTAATTCCGAAATTGTTTGAGTTTGAGTAATACAAATAAAAGGTTGGAGGAGCTTGAGCATAAAATAATAGTATATTGATTAAATAAGGAAATTTTTAGCAAAGAGTACAGTTAACTGTGAATGCAATTGCCCCACTTTTATTACCATCTTCCCAACTTATCAGCTTTTTATATTAAAAATACACTGAAAAAATATTTGTACTTAAAAGTTTTAATTAGTTTCAGATTAAAATTACGATTTTTTTGTATATTTTAAACAAATATATAATTAAAACAATTAAAAAATAATGGAAAACTAATAGAAAACTATTTAAAAAATTTTATTGGTGCCAACAATTTTTTTCTGTGTAATCTTCTCCCTTCACTTGAATAGAATGTAAAAAGAAACACATTTTCTTGTTTTTTTTTTTTTTGTTTTTTTGTTCTCTGACTTACCTCTTGTCTAACAAAACTATTTACAAAACTATTTTGCTTTTGTTTGCTAACGTTTTGTTTAGCATATAAATTTTTTCCTACCTTTTAGTAGAACTAGACCACTTGGTATTTTTGTTAAAATTAAACAAAAAAGAAAAATTAAAATATTTTGTTATAATTTTGGAATTTTCGTTATCAAGAGAAATTAGTTTTTAATGTTAAATTGTTTAAATAATTTTAGTTTATATTCTCGTCTACACCAGAATATTTAACTTTGGGTAGATATTTTGTAATTGTTGTTGTCGTTGTCTGGTTGTTTAAATGCTTTCAAACTCTAGAAAATAATAAATCAAAATTAACTTTGAGACAACAGAATCAGATACAGAATGATTTTTATATGTAAAAGGGCCAAAAGCTGCATACTTTTGTGGTCTGGAATATAAATAGAATTTTTAAATAAATAATAAATTGGAAATATGAAATTTATAAACTTTTTAAATTTGTATAACCAATTTTTTTTTGGGGGGGGGGCAGAAAATAACTCTATTGGGGTGGGTTGTTAATAAAAATATGTAAAGTTATTACAATTCCAAAATGTAGAGTTGCGAGAAAAAAAATTGAACTATAAATTATATGATTTTTAACTGTGTCTATTTTAAAATAGAGTGCCTACGCAGTGTGAAAGTTACGTGAGTACATTTTTGTTCATACACTTTTATTCTCCATTTTTCCAAATTGATTACGCGGTTTTGTATATCTTGTGATGCTACTTGGACGCTATCATGAATACTTGAAAAAGCTATGTCATCAGCAAATGTTGATGTGTGCACCAGAGACTGACAAAAAGTACTTATAAAATAAATGTAGTTAAGTATTTACACATATTTTTGGGTATTAGTTATACCTACACTTATAACACAGAAAATATCTACACATACTCATTTGCAGTGAAATAAGTATGGGTGTACTCAATACTTATAACAAACATTATTTATACAGAATGAACTTAAAAATGTATACGTAATACTTGTATGAGTACAACTGGTTGCAGGTAGATAATGTGATGGGTATCTGTCATAAACATACTTATAACTACCTAATACATACAAGTATGAAAAAGTAGTTATAATACTCTAAGTATACTTATAAGTAAAACAACTACTACTTCTAATTTTGTGTATGAAAAGGTGTATGATGTTTGGCAATATTTTTTTTATAACCGAACATTGGTTAAGTATGGAAAACCAAAATAATTTTTATATTAGGATGAAGGAATGAATGAATGTATTTTTAAATTGTGAAATAATTAATACATATAGTTACATATATTTATAAAATACTCTAAGTATACTTAGAGTATTTATATACTTGTACTTATTCCTACTCTGTACTTACAATTATGGTTATAGCCAATACTTTATCAAACTTTTACTTATACTTAGTTGTATTGCGAAAAATAATGAACAAGTATGCGAACACTTATTCTCTGCCTATACTTGTAGTTATTTAAGTTGAAATTGATATGAGTATGTGTGTATGGTATGTTGTTTGAGCTGTAGCTATACACATTTATAGAGGGTGATTTTTTTGAGGTTAGGATTTTCATGCATTAGTATTTCACAGATCACGTGAGATTTCAGACATGGTGCCAAAGAGAAAGATGCTCAGTATGCTTTGACATTTCATCATGAATAGACTTACTAACGAGCAACGCTTGCAAATCATTGAATTTTATTACCAAAATCAGTGTTCGGTTCGAAATGTTCAAATGTGACAAATTTTGTTCAGCGATGAGGCTCATTTCTGGTTGAATGGCTACGTAAATAAGCAAAATTGCCGCATTTGGAGTGAAGAGCAACCAGAAGCCGTTCAAGAACTGCCCATGCATCCCGAAAAATGCACTGTTTGGTGTGGTTTGTACGCTGGTGGAATCATTGGACCGTATTTTTTCAAAGATGCTGTTGGACGCAACGTTACGGTGAATGGCGATCGCTATCGTTCGATGCTAACAAACGTTTTGTTGCCAAAAATGGAACAACTGAACTTGGTTGACATGTGGTTTCAACAAGATGGCGCTACATGCCACACAGCTCGCGATTCTATGGCCATTTTGAGGGAAAACTTCGGAGAACAATTCATCTCAAGAAATGGACCGGTAAGTTGGCCACCAAGATCATGCGATTTGACGCCTTTAGACTATTTTTTGTGGGGCTACGTCAAGTCTAAAGTCTACAGAAATAAGCCAGCAGCTATTCCAGCTTTGGAAAATAACATTTCCGAAGAAATTCGGGCTATTCCGGCCGAAATGCTCGAAAAAGTTGCCCAAAATTGGACTTTCCGAATGGACCACCTAAGACGCAGCCGCGGTCAACATTTAAATGAAATTATCTTCAAAAAGTAAATGTCATGGACCAATCTAACGTTTTAAATAAAGAACCGATGAGATTTTGCAAATTTTATGCGTTTTTTTAAAAAAAAAAGTTCTCAAGCTCTTAAAAAATCACTCTTTACATGTTTGGCCTCAAATATTGGTGTACACTTAATTATTAGTTGGCATATCGGATGTGTACAGCAAGTATAAAATGGGTGCCAAAATACTACCTTTTTGTTTATACGTGATGCGAACACAAAAAAGCAAGGCATACAGGAAATGAGTTACTAATTTATTTATATCTAGATTAACTGTTGGAAACTATTAGTACAAAAAAAACAAAAATATTGATGCCACTTTGGGCTCGGTAAAGAGCTTGAAAACAGAGACCTCTATCGAATGACAAAAATTACTCTTTACCACACTCTCATTCGAGCTGTGCTCTTATATAGTCCTTAAAGGCGTCGAACGAACCGTAAGTTGTACGAGCGGTATCCCGATATGAATGTAGTTAAGAGCATTTAAACCATAGATTGCGCTGGCTAGGGAATGTCGATTTAGCCTAAAATACCTGAAAGACGTTAGACGGCAACTACAACGGAAAGCGCAGACAGTGACAGACAGTGACTGGCCAGTGCAAAGACCAAGTAGAAGACTATGTGAAAATCCGTTTTATGACAAACTGAGATATTACAAGGTACCTCAAGATCAACTATAGATTGCAGAGCTGCTTAACTTAGTATGTAACTGTGTATCCGGGTAAATAGAATAAATTTATGATCTTCCTTATATGGTTCTCGGTTTATAAGTGATAATTTTGTCACTATGCCAGCCGGTTAAATAAAAACATAAGAGAGTAGCTTCAAAATTCCGCGACTTTTCCAGTAAATAAGCAATAGTTTCCTCTCAGCTCGATTAATTAGGCCAACGTTTTTTTTTCAAGTTTCTTATTATTTCTAAATAATAAGATCAAAAAAGGTCCTAAAACTAGGAGATGCTTTCAGTGATTATCTTGCCATTAGAGCTTATTGTAATTTTTAATAATTCTAGTAATTTTTTTTTTTTACTTGAAAACATAATATAGTCGTTGAAAATATATATGAACTAGCAGTTGGACACTCAATTACTGGTTGGCGACTACAAAAATGTGGGTAGGTGCCATCTAGAGGTGAAAGATCAGTTTATAGAGCACCTTATCGCTTTATTTCAATTTATCGCCTACGGTTAGAGTGTAAAAGCTTCTTCGTTGTATACTGGAAAATCGTCTTAAATACATTTCTAGAGGTTCACAGTTATAATTAGAGTAAGCAATATTGGTACCCATTGCGCAAACAGTCTTATATTATGTTCAAAGTGTTGTAAAATGTTATGCATACATTTAAATCAGAAGCCAACAGCCACGACACAGGCTTGTTTCATATTATTTTAGTAAGTAGTAAATATCTCGGGCGTAGAGCCCTCTTTTAAGCCACCTATTCTTTCTTTTTCTGTCTCTAACCACCACCACCTTTTTCTTCTTCTAGATGGCAATATATCAAGTCTCAAATCCAAAATTACATACTCCTGGAGTAAAATCTAGTTTTTTTGTGTAAAAAGTTGAAATTTACCTTTTACTTTTCAACGAAAGATTCTCAATCTTTAGATTAAGATGGCAACGTTTTACACGAATTCCCAAAAGTTATATCGATGTAATTAACTCATTTCCGCCTGTCTGTCTGCTTTTCATTTGTGTTTGCATCACGTAAAAGCTATTGCTTGGATTTTAACAAAATTTTGTGAGAAGGTACCTTAGCATCCTGATTCCTGGATCAACGAAATTATGGCTTGCTGATTTCTAAGACTCTTCTAACAACAAAATTGTTTTGATACTAAGGACTCCCGTGGTAGAGCATGTGGTGGCTTCTCAATACTGATAAATGCTATATCTACTGTGTACTTCTTGTGAGAATTATCTAGAAGTAACAGACGTCTGCCTTAAATAGTTTCAACGAAACTATGTTATTTTTTAAATTTATTTACCTTTCATGTTTTCGACATCGGAGAAACAATACCGATACTTCCACAAAATACTAAACACCATTTCCCAGTAGCTGGCGACTATAGCCCTGGGTTGCTACTAACTATGCAATTTCCGATGTGTACAAACGTCATATTAACTGATCATCAGAAAATACATCAGTTATTTTTACATTTTAGCAAGGGAAAGACTTCCTCAAGTGAAGTAATTTTCAAAATGAATTTCAGATCATTCATCAAGCATTTTTTCTCTATGAAACCCCCTATATATCAGGGGCGAGGTTTCTAGGTTTTCTCTTACTTTGGTGGAAATATAAAAAATATTTTTGTACTAATTGTGACCAAAATATACAGCTGCGAACACCAGAAGATATAAAATTCTTTGTAACTGATTTTGTTAATAAACTCATTCTAGCTGCCCATCAAACTATGCTTAACTCGTCGACAAGTTCCAAACGAAAAATTTTACTTTTTGTATCCATTAAATACAAAACAGATAAAACTCTATATAAATTAGTATAACAGTTTATAAATTAATTTTTTAATTGCCAAAATTATTACCTTTATTCATTTTTAAACAACACAAATATTATTTTTGTTTTAATTTATTTTTTTATTTAATAACTTTAACATTTATGTTTATTATGGCGGCAATAAAATATCAAACGGAAAACAATTTAATTTTATTTCGGTCCTATAAATAAAATAAATTGTTATTATTATGAATGTTATTTTATTATAAATTACAAATAATAAATAAACTGTCTCAAATGAATGGATAGATATGTATATGTACGTATGTACAGATGGCAAAACAACATGGCGTGTCATGTGACACCAATAAATCGCTTTATTTGCTGTTTGATCTGCAACAACAAAAAACAAACACAAATAATAATAATAATAATGAAAAGAATAACCAAAATGAATATAAAATTGGATAAATAACAGCAAAAAAGGAATAAGAGTAAATGGGGCGATGAGAAGAGATACAAAAACTAAAATGTGCCGATAACAACAACAATAATAACAATAAACTAAATTGGCCTAAATGAAGTATAAACTACGGCCAACTGAAGCAACAAAATCAGGCGAGAAAGTATTAAATTAAAAAAAAAAAAACAAAATAACCAGCTTCTGGTGTTTCGGAGTAAATGTGTAAATTAGTTCGTTGAGGGTATTGAATTGTGCTCACAATTATTTGTGTAACTACTGAACCGGAAGTAATGTCGTTTTGTGCTAATAAACATGCACACACACACACACCTACATAAGCACTAGCCCATGTAGGCTAAACACCGAAACCAAATTTATTTATGAAATTGTAAAAGTTTTATTGAAAATGAGAATTTTTATATGAAATATATTATTTGAATTTATTAAATATCTAGCTGTGCCCACACACGTTGTGTGGCTTTGTTCGATTTTGGCTTTGAAAATAATCAACACTGAATTTTCGGATTCTTAAGTATTTACTTTATATAAAGGTACCTATACCTGGATAAAATTCCAAAATTTATAAAAAAAAAATTCTAAAACTCTAAAAATTATTTTAAAGCTCTGTAAAAGGTGTTTAAAATATTTTAATAACAATGTAATTCCACAAAATAAAAATACAAATCATTCAAATCGGTTATATTTTATCATTATTTTAAAATGGCGCCATCTGTTGCGCAACAGTGTTTAAAATAGCAAGCTTTCAGTTCAAACACCGTGATCTGTACCTTTAAATCGGTAAAAAAGGGCGTACATTCAATGCGTTTTCTCGACTATCTCTTGGAAATACGATATCTTTACGGAAAATATATCTTATATTGGAATCAGAATACTAAGGTACCTCCTCACTAAATTTTGTTAAAATCCATCCAGTAGTTTTTACATAATGCGAACACAAACGAAAAGCAGACAGACGGAAATGAGTTACTATTTTATTATACATATGTATAGACTAGCTGTGCTAACACACGTTGCGTGCGTCCTGACAGTATTTTGTTCGATTTTGCTTTGGAAGCAATTCACACAAAGTTTTTAGACTCTTACGTATTTACATTAAATAAAGGTCCTTGGATGAAATTCTAAAATTTATAAAAAATTCTAAAAATTATTGTACAGCTCTGTAAAAGGTATTTAAAATATTTTAATAACGTTGTAATTCCACAAAGTAGAAATACGAATCAAATACAGATTTTATTCAATTGGAGCCTAATGTTATGCAACAGTGTTTATAATATCCCAGTTTTAAACCAAAAATTTCAGTGTCTTTAAACCGGAAATTGCGTTTTTTCGCTGTTTTTCTCCACTCTCTCTTCGAAATGAGGTATTGCTGCGAAAAAAGGGTATCCTATATTGGAATCAGGATGCTAAGGTACCTTCTCACAAAATTTTGTTAAAATCCAAACAGTAGTTTTTACGTGATGCGAACTCAAATGAAAAGCAGACAGACAGGCGGAAATGAGTTACTATTTTATTATATGTATAGGTGTATATACTTACATAGATATAACTTTTGAGAATTCGTGCAAAACGTTGCCATCTTAATCTAAAGATTGAGAATCTTTTGTTGAAAAGTAAAAAGTAAATTTCAACTTTTTACAAAAAAAAAAAAACTAGATTTTACTCCAGGATGTAATTTTGGATTTGAGACTTGATATATTGCCATCTAGAAGAAGAAGAAGGTGGTGGTGGTTAGAGACAGAAAAGGAAAGAATAGGTGGCTTAAAAGAAGGCTCTACGCCCGAGATATTTACTACTTACTAAAATAATATGGAACAAGCCTGTGTCGTGGCTGTTGGCTCGGATTTAAATGTATGCATAACATTTTACAACACTTTGAACATAAAATAAGACTGTTTGCGCAATGGGTACCAATATTGCTCACTTTAATTATAACTGTGAACCTCTAGAAATGTATTTAAGACGATTTTCCAATATACAACGAAGAAGCTTTTACACTCTAACCGTAGGCGATAAATTGATTTAAAGCGATAAGGTGCTCTATAAAATGATCTTTCACCTCTAGATGGCACCTACCCACATTTTTGTAGTCGCCAACCAGTAATTGAGTGTCCAACTGCTAGTTCATATATATTTTCAACGACTATATTATGTTTTCAAGTACAAAAAAAAATTACTAGAAGTAAAACAATAAGCTCTAATGGCAAGATAATCACTGAAAGCAGCTCCAAGTTTTAGGACTTTTATTGATCTTATTATTTAGAAAGAATAAGAAACTTGAAAAAAAAAACGTTGGCCTAATTAATCGAGCTGAGAGAAAACTATTGCTTATTTACTGGAAAAGTTACGAAATTTCGAAGCTACTCTATAATGTTTTTATTTTACCGGCTGGCATAGTGACAAAATTATCACTTATAGACCGAGAACCATATAAGGAAGATCATAAATTTATTCTATTTACCCGGATGTACAATGATCATTAGAGTTGACCATCAGCACAGTTACATACTAAGTTAAGCAGCTCTGCAATCTATAGTTGATCTTGAGGTACCTTGTAATATCTCAGTTTGTAATAAAAAGGATTTTCACATAGTCTTCTACTTGGTCTTTCCACTGGCCAGTAAGTTTTCACTGTCTGCGCTTTCCACTGTAGTTGCCGTCCAACGTCTTTCAGGTATTTTAGGCTAAATCGATATTCCCTAGCCAGCGCAATCTATGGTTTAAATGCTCTTAACTACATTCATATCGGGATACCGCTCGTACAACTTAAGGTTCGTTGGACGCCTTTAATTTTCGAATACTTCCGTTTTCGCAAGTACCCATGTTTCAGGACTATATAAGAGCACAACTCGAATGAGAGTGTGGTAAAGAGTACTTTTTGTCTTTTGATAGAGGGCTCTGTTTTCAAGCTCCTTACGAGCCCAAAATGGCATCAATATTTTTGTTTTGTTTTGTTTTGTACTAATAGTTTCCAACAGTTAGTCTAGATATAAATAAATTAGTAACTCATTTCCTGTATGCCTTGCTTTTTTGTGTTCGCATCACGTATAAACAAAGTTTTGTGAGGAGGCACCTTAGTATATTGATTCCAATATAGGATACCTTTTTTGAAAGCGGAATATTTTAACAACTGTTGCGCAAAAGATGGCGCTGTTTTAAAATAATGACAAGATCTGAATTAAAAGTGGGATACTTTAAACACGGATGCGCAGCAGATGGCGCTGTTTTAAAATAATTACAATATATGAGTTAGGTTGAGCCGGTTGAAAAAAATTTGTTTTTGATTAGTATTTTGACTTTGTCGAATTACATTGTCATTAAAATAATTTAAACACCTTTTACAGAGCCTTACCATAATTTTTAGAGTTTTAGAATTTTATATATAAATTTTAGAATTTTATCCAAGGATGAGTACCTCTATATAAAGTAAATACGTAAAAGTCTTAAAACTTGGTGTGGATTAATTTCAAAGCAAAATCGAATAAAATATTGGAACAGCTAGTCTACACTATAGTTACTAATGTTTTTACACACGACATTTATCTTGACAATTCCTGCTGCTTTAGAGTGTTGTCATGTGGAGGATAAGGAAGTACAACTTCCTGATATTTTTGTGATATCTAGAAATCGAAAGAGAATTCTCTTTCGAATTCCAAATATCGAAGTATGATGGTAACGAGAGGCTAACAAGAAGATAAAGGGCTTCTACCTGGTAGTTTGCCAAGTGATTAAAATTGAGACAGAAAACTTTCGGAAAGTGATTATCGATTTAACACACTGCTGTCAAAGGAAATAGAAGACACAGGGACGATAAGTTTCTGCCAGCTTATAAGTAAAGTCCTTATAAGAGAGTAAAATGAACGTTACGCATACGATGTTATTTTTGTAAAGCAAGATTGGCCGTAAAAACCACGATATCACTTAAATAATTTCTACATTAAATGGCTAAATAAAATAAAATAAAATTAAATAAAAATGCCTTAGGGCGAAAAAAAGAGTGACAGTTTTGTAATAATTTACATGTCTAAGCCGTCAAGCGTGTATTCGATGTTTATGCATTGACAAGGGCAAAATTACTTCATTTAAATTTAAATAAATACATTCGCATTAAATAAACTATATACGGTTGACTGTCTGTGGAAACATGCACTTGTAGTGCAGGTGATTAATTTGGCCATTTTACTTTTAATTAAACTCATAATGAGTTAAGCACTAACAACTACAAAAACAACTTTTAAAGGACATGTGATATTTTACTTGTTTATTTGGTTTTATTTTTGTTAAATAGTAATTTGAGAGATTTTCAAACTAATTTTACATTTTTTTTGCAGACAGCTTATTTAAAAGCAATTACACTTTGTGCAAAAAAACCAAAAAAAAAAAAATCCAACACAAATATGACAACGTTCGATTTTATGTGTGAATATTTAAAAACGTATTGAAACAATTTTTCAATTTATAAAAAAAAAAACTAAACTAAATGTAGGTCAGACAGGCATTAATGGCTTTTAAATTTAAATAATACTATTGAATGCAAGTTTATAAAAAAGAAACTTAGAATTGAAAAAATTTAAAATGATTCTAAGCAGGAATAGTACACTTAAATATATTGTTACTATATTTTTAAAAGAGTGAAAACCCTCTAGGAACTAAGGATAATAGCATTTATAATAGGTTCGAAAGTTTACCGCTTGTACGATTTGGATGCTTTCTTTTATCATTCAGGTTTTGGAAGAGTGTGGGCGAAACTTTTCTTTAGAGATATTTAGTCCCAGACGCACAGTAAATTCATCTATTGACGAAACTTGTTTGTGGCGACCATTACTATGATAAAAACAACTATAAGATGTTCATCGCAACCTTATATTGTTATAGAGAGCATTACATGGTTCTTGTAACCATACCATAACCATGTTTTTTCTCTACGTGTATTTATACTTAAAAAACAGTTTGCTTTAATTACAGAAATTATAACTCTGAATGCCAGGTTATGTATGACGGCTAGCACACTTTTTTCTGTAAACCAAATATTCGATTACGTAAACCAGCTGCTGATCTAGAAATAGGCCTAACGAAATGCGAATGAAGGTGACCCAGTCAGAAATTGTAAAGATAGTTGACAAACTTAAATCACTTAATTTCGTGGTTAGAATCCAAGATCTAGAAGAGCATTTTTAAAATTAAAGTTTTTTATTACACACTAGCTGTGTCCACACATATTGTGTGCGTCCTGACAATATTTTTTCGATTTTGCTTCGAAAGTAATCCACATAAAATTTGAAAACTCTATCATATTACTATTACTTACTTTATATAAAGGTACCCATCCCTGAAAAAAACTCTATAATTTATAGAAAATTCTAAAAATAACTGTAAAACTCTGCAAAAGTTCTTTAAAATATTTTAATAAAAATGTAATTCCACAAATTAAAAATACAAATCAAATACAAATTTTATTCAATTGGTTATTTGGCAGCAGACTTGGGGGATATCAATTACATTTTGTAATTAATTACACATGCAATTACTAATTACATGTAATAATAATTGAAAATTTTCAATTACTAATTACAAGTAATTGTAATTGAAATAGGGACTAAAATCAATTGCAATTACTTGTAATTTGTAATTGAA
The DNA here is from genome assembly GCA_949628195.1 of Phasia obesa. NCBI lineage: Eukaryota > Metazoa > Arthropoda > Insecta > Diptera > Tachinidae > Phasia > Phasia obesa. The sequence goes on from OX451217.1 coordinate 128,938,123, forward strand.
AAATTTCAAGTACAAGTACATGTAATTAGTAATTGGAAAATTAAATTGCTAATTACATGTAATTGTAATTGAAACTGTTCAATTACAAATTACATGTAATTGAAAATTTTAAGTAATGAATACTTTTTTTGTAATTATTGTCAAAAAATATTTAATTACAAAAATGTTCAATTAAATATAAATTATAAAAAATAATAACAATCCTATTTGAATAAATAAATTTGGCGCCTTAGTGTTAAAATAATACTAGCGAACAAAATATAACCTTTCAACTGGTGCTGAAGATGTTAAGGGAGTATTAGACCGTAAAAAAGCCTTTAGTATTGTAGGATAGTTTTTGAGGTAATTTAGAAAAGAATTTAGACCACGCAAGTAAATCTGAAGTGCAAACTTCAAACTATTTTCTTTTTCACAATGTTATTTGACCGCAAAGTTTTCAAAATTTTGTAAGCGATAATTACCTTTATGAAGGTGTTCACCGTAATTGAACGTGGATGCAGTTTTGGTATTGCTCGTTTGAATAATACTGTTGATCATCCAACGCAAGATAAAATTGAAAGTTTTAGGAATATAATTGAATTTTGTTCAATTGAAAGTAATGATTACTGCCTAATTACAATTACAATTACAATTACTTGTAATTTGTAATTGAACTTTTTCAATTACAATTACATGTAATTAGTAATTGAAAATTCCCAATTAATAATTACAAGTAATTGTAATTGAAATTTTTCAATTACAAATTACAAGTAATTGTAATTGAAATCCAAGTAATTGCAATTACAGGAAATTTTCAATTACAAAATTACCTGTAATTGCAATTGAAATGTAATTGAATGTCTGTTTGGCAGTAAGTAATTCATATTTTGTCATTATTGTAAAACAGTGCCATCTGTTGCGAAACCGAGTTTAAAATATCCCGCTTTCAATTCAGATTATGTCATAATTTTAAAACAGCGCCATCTGTTGTGCAAAAATAAAAGATGCCTTAAAGTATGCAGTATCTTTAAATCGGTAAAAAAAATCCTCGTACTTTCAATGCTTTTTCTCCAGCTTTTCTTAGAAATAATATACTAATGTACCTACTCAAAAAAATTTGTTAAAATCCATACCGTAGTTTTAACGTGATGCGAGCCCACTAAGCCTTATAAAAAAGTTCTACACAACTACTAAGCAAAACACGGCGTTCTCTAGTATAGAAGGCTATTTTACTCGGTTGCGTTTATGATACGAACAGAGTTTTGCTCATTATTTGAGTGGTATGAGTAGGCTTGTGTTCAATTAGCTAGTTTGTATTCAGGTATCACCACTTTCTCATGAGCTTATGAGCACACGCATTATGCTCATCTAATGCTTATCATGCATCTATTTATTATTTATTTGCGCTGGATTATTTTCACTCCATGTTTAGAAATTTTTGTTTGTTGACGTATCCATTTAAGCAGAAAGAAGCCGAAACACTAAACAGGATGTTCTGGTAAAAAATGTTATCAGCTTTCAATTGTTTATGACACCAATAAGCAAATTTTCGATGCATTTGATGATCATTTGGCTTTAATTCTGAAACAATCTCGAACAAGTTGAATCTTGTATGGATGCAAACCATGAACCCTACATAAAAGTTTCCGTGTAGTGGGCAGTCAAAGCACAAATTTGCTGAAAAAGCGATGCACAGTGGAATTTTCGATGGCAAAAGTGGGAATTAATTCGTGGTGACTTTCCCTGTTTATAATTTTAGATTTTGTTGATCAATATCACTTAAAGAGACCGATTTTAGAAGTTAGGAAAAAAATTGGCGGGATAGGACTGGGGGAAGGACTACTCCCCATACAAGGTAAATAATAATTATATGCGACGCATTGACAATTCTGCTTGTTTTATTTTTAAAGTCAACCTCTAGACTGATAGCTAGTTTTTCGACCTACCAATCGGTCTATCGAGGCACTGGTCGTCGAGATTATTGTCAATACCTAGACTTACCGAACGTAATTAAACACATCAATTGGCATTCACATATCTAATAAGATCACCTAGACTACTTCAGATATGTTATAAATTTTGACATATTTTAAACTATCTTATACGAAACACTGCTGTCAAGAAAACTTCAAAGCATTTATTTTCCATTATTGTTCTCTATTTAAATTTCAATCAATTTTAATGAGTTTTTATGTTTAAGGGAAAAATAATTCGATTTAATGTTTTCCCATTTCCCATTTCAAAGCACAAACAAATTATAAATAAAAAACAAACATCACATTTTAATTAAAAAACAGCTGTGATTATGAATTGTATGATTTAAAATAAAAAACTAAAAGGGAAAAAAATATCTGAAACAAAAACACCAAACATTAAGAGCAGCCACATCATATTTGTATCTCTTTAAAGTGTCATAAAAAGACATTATTATTAAGTGGCATATTACGAACATTAAATGTTTATTAAAATAAAAGACTTTTCAAATAGAAATGAGACAGAAAAAAAATCAAATACTTAATACTCATAAAACAACAAAAAAATGAGTAGCATTACAACAACAAGTTCTTCCAAAAATATACAAATAAAAGCGATGGGTATTAAAATGTCATATAAAAGACAGACAGACAGACAGACAGACAGACATACAGTCAAAATACAATAGAAAACAGACAATTGGCAAAAAGAAGAAGAAAAAAATTATGAAGAGCACTTTTTGAACACACTGCAAGCGTGCAAGCAAGGAGGGAGCTCTAGAGGGTGTAGTATGAAGTATGATGATGGATCGAGTGAAAAATATAAATAGAAAAACACTTTCTTAAATCAAAGACTTTATGTTGAGAATGTGAAAAGTGGGAAATTTATATATTTAGTGTCGAAAATTGTTGCTGTAGTTTATATGCGTAACTTTTACTCGTTAAAGGTGTGTTTAGATTGAGTGTACAAGTCATATGGAATGTCAAATTTTCCATATGTAAAACTATACATATAGTGTAAACCTCTTGAAACATAACATATGTTATTTACCTATGTGCAATAACATGTGTTAGTTTTTTATTTAAAGCACGCTCTATTTGATGTGTAAAACTATATGACAACAACTGTTTTCAGTGATGTTCACTTTTATTTTCAAAAATTCCGCTCATATATTTTTATCATGAATTTAAGAAGTTAAAAATTAACCAATATCTTATTCTAACTTTTGTTAGTAATTTAATGTTCGCAGATTTATATCGATACATCATAGATGATATTAATAATAAAGTTATGTAATCTAATATACATACATACATACATACATACATACATACATACATACATACATATATACATACATACATACATACATACATACATACATACATACATACATACATACATACATACATACATACATACATACATACATACATACATACATACATACATATATTATATGTATATCTATTTGCAATCACGGATAAATCAAATTTAATGATATTTAAAACATAGATAGAACTTTATTTTTTGTGAGTCTAATGGAATATGTCTGTTTTTAAAACTAGGGCCAGGTCATTTCTATACGAATGACGAAATTTTAATAGAAGCTGAGAACATAATTACATATATGTATAGTGATAAAAGCAAGGTACCGGTACTAACACTGAATTAAATTACAAAATTTACTTTACTATAGTGAATTTTTTTTTTAATCTTTTTTAAGACGGAATGCAAACTGTGTAAACTGTAATATTACCTAATTAACAACTTTGGACCGTAGGACAAAAAAAAAATGCTATTGAGGTATTGTGGGTATCGAAACTGCTACAAATTACTTAATTGAGCCGTTGCTTTTGAAAATGAGAGAACTCCGTTTTGTGAAAATAAAATGAATAAAACCTAAATCTTATTACAAATTAACATAATTTTATGTTTTTATGTTTTTAATGTTGAATAGTACTATTTTTTATATTGCAATAAATTAAGAAGCATTATTGGAATTTAGCAATCATACTGCAACTATGGTGACAAATTTTCGCTATGTAACCTAAGAAATATAAGTATTGTAATTTCTTTCTTTCTTTTTATACTTTTTTCTTAAAAATTAAATATAATTTTAGTTTTTTTTTTGGTTTTTTGTTTTACTGCACCAAAGAAGAATGAAATGATATTGAAATAAAATATATAAGTAACAAAACTATTCAATATTTTTGGTATTATAATTACATTCCAGTAAAAGAAAATCAACATTTTCATAAAAAAAATTGCCTTTGAAAATGCGACAATTATATTGGCGCATACCAAAACCTTTTTTTCAGATAAAATGGATAACTATTATTGCATATTAAACTTACGTGCAATAAGACCATAAAAAATGTAAAATAAGTCTATTACGGCTTGTGAATTTTTGTAACGCCATTCAAATGCAAATCATTAAATATAATAAAATGGATTTCTCTCATTTTCAAAAGCAACGGCTCAATTATTTCAAAGAAATTTAATTATTTTCTATTGTCATAAGAATTAGGATAAAAATATTTGCCAATTAAAAAAAGGGTGAAAATAAATTGACATTAACATCATCAAAATTATTCATTAGTTGTTGCTGATATAGTTCAAATGATATTAATTAATACTTATTGTATTATTTATTATAATTATTTTTGTTTTGATATAATTTCTTTCTTATAAATTGATTTCTGTACTGTTGTAGAAGCTCCCAAATGATAACACAAAACGGTAGTTCTTTGCATAGTTGACATCACTAGCGGGTTTCTTATAAAATAAAATGGCGGAAAAAATATGCAAAATTGCCTAATAACTTATTACAGCAATTCCCAATAAAACTATTATTAGTTTTATTATATAGCCTAATAATTTAAAAAAATAATCCATCTATACCACACTTTGAAGACCAGCTGTTTTAAAGATTTGATTTTTGTTTTCAACAACAGGAGGTTATATCATATGTACGTAACATGTGTACGTTTGAACACAAAAATTATAAACCATATGTAAAACACTGATTTTGACATACACATGAAATTCCATATGGATAGAAATTTTGACAGTACATATGACTTGTACATCCAATGTAAACACACCTTAAGTGCTGTCATATGGACAGAAGACATTAAGACACCAAGACAATGAGAATGAAAATGACATTGAACTAAATGTTCAAGAAAAACAACAGAGTATTTGAAATGAAGACAAGGCAGAACAAATGCAGTAAATACTTTGGTAAATACTTTTTTGATTTAAAAAAAAAAAGAAGAAGAAACCAAATTGAAGAGCAACTTTTTGAAAAATAGAAAATGCCGTAGGAAAAGGAGTCCTTTCATTTTATAAGTAACTAGCTGTTCCTGGTGCGCTTTTCTACATCACCAAAACCACAATAAAAGCACGAAAATAAAAGTATTACCAAGGTTTAACTCGAAAACTACCCTAGTTTTACGACAAAAATTGTTCAGTTTTTCTCCAGGTACACAATAATAATTTTTCACTTCGTGTAGGAGGTACCACGCTCACTGACCCAATCCAGTTTTTATTTTGGTAGACGTTGCGCCATAGGGGTTACTCGTGCAAAGTTTCCAGGCTCTATATATTGTAGTTCGCCAGGAACACGATAATAATTTTTCACTTTGTACGAAATATACCACTCCCACAATACTAATTCACCTGTGTTTAGCTATGGGGGTTACTGGTGCGAAATTCCAATGTGCTACCTAATTCATTTCTATAGATCCACTATAATAATTTTATACCATGATCACTGTCCTAATCCAGCCTATGTTTTTCTATAGAATTCGCATATACGAGGGTTACTTTTACCTACTTTCAAGACTATACCATTTATAGTACTCTATGTAAACGATAATAGTTTTTAACTGGTGATTACTGGTGCGAAATTCCAAGATGCTACCTATTGCAGTCCCCTAGATACAGGGTAATAATTTTATACTTTGTATGAGGGGTACCACGCTAACTGTCCCGATTCCGGCTATGTTTTTCTAGAGCGTACGCTTGGCATGGTAGTTACTTGTACCCACTTTCAAGATCATAACTATTATAGTTCTCTATATATACGATAATAATTGTATGGGAGGTGCCACGCCCACGTCAAATATCAAAAAATAGAGGTACCTTATTTTACCAACCATATATCTGATAACAAACTTCGATAATTCGAGAAATATCGGCCCACTGGAGTAGGCAGCTATAGCTTGCTAACCAACAAACAAACACACTTTGTGCTTTATATATATAGATGTGCGGCAAAGAAGGCGTAGGAGGTTCTATCATCACAGTTTTTTAGATGCACACGATCACATCGATTATCTTGAAGAGAGTGACATGATTACCGATTATTCAGATCGTTTCGAAATGGCCTCATATAGCAAAGAAACAAGGACTGTTCTATTACGACAATGCACCGGTGCATACATACATATTTACATATCTATAGTCCCTATAGCAAAAATCAATATATTGGGCTACGACGTGTTACCTTGTACAGCACACTCTTTACAATACTTTTACATTTATCCCGTTGCGAATGATGGCTGTTTACGAATTTGAAGAAATGGCTGAGTAGTATGAGTTTTTGGTCAAATTGAGAGGTCATTATTAAAGCAAAGGCCTATTTTGGGGGCTTTAAGAAATCTTACTATTTAGAGGGTATAAAAAACCAGAAAAATTATGAACTAAATGCATTGAGCATAATAAGTGCCGAGTTACATTATGCAACTATTGTCGCTACAATCTTTCTCGTTTCCTCTTTAATATTGAATTTGTGTTTATATCGTGCAATTTTTATTGCAGCAACTTATATGGATGTACACAATTGTTTACATTTTAAACTTAAAACAGTCAACAAGGGGACAAGACGAATTTGAAGAGTACATGCATATGTCTACCCTTTTTAATTCCTCTCTACCCTCTCGCCCACTAATGAAAGACTGCAGCGACAAAAGTTGCATAACTCGGCACTAATTGATATTCGCTGTTAAAATGACATGGAATCAAATGTTTAATCATTGCATTTGTCAATTATACGCGAAGATTAGATCATGATCTAATGATCTGAGGAGGATAAAAATGCATAAATGTAGGAAAAATCAAGATTGGATGATCATAATATTATGCGATGGGTTGAAGCATAAAAATACTGATGATATCATCGAGGTTTATCTTTGTACCATTTGCACTATTCGTTTTCTCCAATGCAGCCCATCAATCGTTTACCCCATATAAGGTAGTACGAAGTGCTATTACAGTATTTTAAGAAGGGGGATAAGCTTCACGTAATAATCATTTTGCAGAAATAATAAATCCTTCTCCGACCTGTTCACCAAAGTCACCCTTTAAGCAAACGAGAATGATACTGTCTGTTTGGTTGCAATGTTAATGAAAACGACAAGCCGGAAATATAACCAATAATTTCGTGCCAAAAGGCGAAGACGACAATATTTTATTACCAACCCTGGTGTCGTATTGTGTTATTCACTAATACTTCTGAAGTATATGGTGGCCCAGTGGTAGCTAATAACCTTTGAGATCTAACTGGTATCCACGCGACTGATACCTCGGGAGCCAGTAGCACCACGGCTATGTCACCAGTCCCTGTTATTGATATAGAATTTCGGAGAGTAACGCAGTGGCTGTGGTAAGGAACTAAAACTAAGGAACACTATAGATACCACCCATGGTGTGGCGGAAGTTTAGAAGGTTTTCAACTCTTAACTCCATGTTATAAAATTGCTACTTGTCGTGCCGATATAGCCAACAAGGACTTAAATCTGTATCACATCACCAACATGTTTACTCCTTTGTATTCCAAAACAAGTAATGGAAGAAGATCCTAAAACCAGGAATGCCAGATGTTGCGTTAGGTTGTTCTTAATCCGCAAAATTAAATCTTCATCTGCGTTCAAACATTGATATTGACTAGATTTAATTAAAACTAGCTATGGTAATTAGGAGAACTACCGGATTCTTTACTCTTTAAGAAGAACATTTCTTCAGAGATCATTCACCAGTTTGAGTCGAGTTTTGCTTTTGACACAGTAGAAGTTTGGCCAAAAAATTTTAAATAAATACGTAGATACGGTTGTCTTGATTGTCCTGAAACTACACATGCCTACAGTAGGGTGTAGCTTGGCTTAAGTTTTGAATTTAAAAATTTTTAAAATCAGATAAAAGATAAAATAGGCAACGGTTTGAATTTTTCATACACTGGAGATGTTTTACTGTGGATAATTGCCGTCCTCCCCAAATGTGATAGAGGTCTAAATTCAAAACATAAGCTCAGCAACATCTTGGTACTTTTCGAAACTATAGATTGAATAAATTTTTTTTTTTGCCAAATCCCTCACTCTTTTGTATGGTGTGAGTAGTGATGTAGTGAAAGCTAACTTTGATGCTGACCTTAAAGCAAATCTTAAAAAAAAGAAAAAAATTAAAAAAATTTTGTTCAAATTTTACAAAGTAAATTTTTGAAAACTCTTCTCTCAAAATCAATCCTCACTTAAACAATCTATTGCCCTTAAAGAAGCACCTGAGGGAATTTTTACTTCTTTTTTTTTCTCATATAAAAAAACACAATTCCTTTTACCGTGGTATTGTTTAGCTTACATTAATAACATCTTGTTGTGATTGTCCGTCCCCTTGTCCTCCCTAAAGTGTGTACAAATTTTACTTGAAACCTTTTAACGAACAAGAATAATGAACAGAAAAGAGGAAACACAATCAACCTACAACTAGTATGAATATGTTTTTAATGCTCGCTCTCCTAGTCTACTTTAAACATTTTCCTATTTTGCTCGTTATGCTAAGCGTTGACATGAGCAACACAAACATTATCATTAACGGTGTCACATGTGACATAATGAGACACGTTGATGTTGCCTCAAATGGTTTCTGTTTGCCTGCCTGCTTGCTTGCTTGCTTGCTTGTCTGTCTGGCTGCCTGGCTGCATGGATGGTTGGCTAGATGATGATGACTGCCTTTTGGCTGGTTGCATGACTAGATATGAAGATGCCTTTAGCCTTTAGCTGGATGACTGACTAGATGGGCGAACTGTAATAAATACGAGCAAATTATGTGAATGTTCGTTTGTTGCTGTTGCGCTGCTGTTGGTTGCTTGTTTCATTATTATTACAGTTGTTGTTGTCGTTATTTTAAATGTTGATAAGTTGTGTTACGTCGTTGTACATTTGTAGGAGCAGTTATGTCACAGAATGTTGATGAGATGTTGACGTCTAAACATCATGCATGCTTAAGTAGTTTCTCATTTGTATTTGGAGTACACAACGTGTTATATATCAACCTATAAAAGGAACAGTTCACTCTATTAATGTTATAAGAATATCAGCATAATTATTTTTAAGGTACCCTACCAAGAACAACTCTCATATCAATTTTTCGACGAGGAGAGTAATATTTATAGATTTTAATTTTAGTCATTAGGAAAATATAAAGCAATGTTGCATGTCTTTTGTCATGAAAGACAAGCGGCTCTCCATAAGGATGTCTTGTCCATGATGGGTTTTTAGCTAATTGCTCCCTAGTTTGGGTACCTGCACACATTGACTTTGGAAAAAAGAGGCAGATCGTCTGGCGAGGATTCGATCTTCTTTGGACGTCTTCCAACCATCTATTGCTTTTCCACTTAACACTGTTAGGAACAGTATTTTTATGTACTACGATCAGAGAACTGAGGTATGAAGGTGTAAACTGAAAAATCGTAGAGTCGCTACTTAAATAAGGCATTTTGATACCTCACTCATGGTAATATCTGCTGCTTTATACTTTGAGACTCAGTTTTTTTAAAGCAAAGATAATAGACTACCTATCTGAGTTATTTTATAGTTTAGGTGATCTTTTTCCATAAATAATATCTAAGCTTTTTATTTTTTAACATTAACATCGATATATTTAGATCCGCGTCTTTCTGCACTGAAAAAAAAATTTGCACCATCTAAAGTTTCTAATTAGTTTCAGATACAAATTGAAATAACTCTTTAATTGATTCAATTATTTATTTAAATTTAATTTTATTTGGTTCTTTCTTAATGAATCAACTAAAAAATTAATTAAAATTGTATCTCAAACTACTTAAAACCTTTAGTTGGCACACGAGATTTTTAAGTATAATTTTTTTATTGCATTCCTTCCAAATAAAAAGATTTCTCAAGGCCCTCAAAATAAGAGTACTCTAAATCTCTAACCACACAGAAATTGCTTTCAATTTGGAAACATCAAATCAAAGGAATAAATCTACCGAGTATACTGGGATGGGAGTTCGTTGCACAAACCATTTTGACTACACATGTGTGTTCCCTACATTGCCCTATTGTTTTACAATATTTGATCTCGGTTGAGATGCCTACAGCGTCAGACAACGCACGTAGTTCCATTCTCGAGCGTTCAATAATATTTCATTGATATGCTCGGCTATTTCTGCTGCGAAAACCTCTTTTGGGCATCATTTATGCAGAAAATATTAATTACAATTACCTTGTTTTCACGCAATCTCGTGCTAGTCTGTACTCTCGGTTGTAGTAATTCCATAGTGTAGACTCACAAAAAAAATTGTTTGCACCAATTAAAGATTTTAATTAGTTTTAAATTCAATAAATTTTGTAATGGATTCAAATATATATTTGTTTAAAACAGAACAAAAAAATTTCCTAATTAAATAATTAATTGATTTAAAGACCTAAAGCTTAAATAAAATAGTTAAATTAATATTAACAAAAAGGTCAAATAAACTATATAAAATTAATTGATTCAATTAATTGTTTTTAATCTGAATCTAATTAAAACCTTTAATGAAACTATTTGTTTCTGTGCTGGTAACTGCCGATCTTCTTACTCATCAGGGAGTCGCTTGTAATTGCTAGCGTTTTTCTAAGGCTTAGGTCTTCTATGTCATTCCATATAACATTTGTCTGTCCGTGGTTATACGCCGTATGCAAGCCAGAGCTGCACATTCAGGCAACATGTGACCGCTACCGTCTCAGCCTCTTAGCACAGCTCTCCAGAAGAGGTTTAACGTGCATCTTCTTTGATTTACATCTTGGCCAGATTATACTTGAAGTGAACACGATCTGTCGCTTATGTAGTTTCTACGCTAAAGTTACTTTGTTTTATATCCAAGCAACTTTCAATACTTCCTGCCGAGATGCTAGAGCAATCTACACCAAAGCCCTTTTTAGTGCTTCACTTATGTTTTATGTATTTACTTTATATAAAGGATCTTATCCCTACTAAAATATGCCGCCTTAAAGTATGCATGTCGGTAAAATGGAGTACTTTCACTGCTTTTTCTCCACTTCTTTTGGAAATAAGATATTTTTGCAGAAAAAACTGGCCTATATTTGAGTGCGGGTACTAAGGTACCCCCTTACAAAATTTTGTTAAAATCCATGTAGTAGTTTTTACGTGATGCGAACACGAACAGACAGGAAAAAAGTTAGTGTTTTATTATAAGTATCGATTAGACTTATCATAGAGAGCTCCACACGCGCAGGAAACGGGATATAAAAAAGCTGGAGGTCCACAGTCAACCAGAGACCAACTCTAACTAGAAGCTTATTAGCGATCACCACCACAAGGAGGTGTAAGTCGAACTACTGACTCAGTCAGTTACAGCAAGCCAAAATCCTTGTAAATACTTGCTAGCCGACACCCTACTTTCAATAGTAGTTTTCAAGCCTGTCTTTAATTTTCCTGAATGCTTTTTAAAGTAAAAAGTATTGCTTGATAAGAATATGAAATTCACTTCTTTCCAATTTCGTTAAAATTAACGCTTTCAATAGCTGTTAAAAAACACAATAATAATAATAATTTTAATTAAATAATAACTTGCTCAAAATTCGACAATACACAGAAAAAAATATATTCGCCAATTAAAATTTTTAATTAGTCTATTATTAAAATTTAATTAAATCATTATTTGATTAATTATTCGTTTAATTAAAATTTCTGTTTTAAACAAATATATGTTTAAATCAATTAAAAACTTAATTGAACTCTAATTTAAAACTAATTAAAACATTTAATTGGTGCAAAAAATATTTTCTGTGTAGTCCAGTAATAGGTAACAGCTAAGGGATCAAAATTTTGCATTGTAAATACAAAAAGCCAGGAAATGATCACACTGTTCTCGTATTTAATACGACAGGGTCTAGGATTTCACTAGTATCGTCACTTGGATTGAAAGTTTATATTGTAGTGGTGGTTTGTCATAAGGGAAACGCTTGATTCGACTTAATAGCTTGTATGCAGCTAGCTGCCTCGTAATCCAAGCTACTTAATTAGAACGAAATTTTGTTATATGGTAGGGCGTCTCATCAGCCATCTTGTGTTGCTTTTCTTTAGGGTTTTTTTCCACTTTAAGAAAAAAATAAAATAATGTGTCAACTTTTAGCATCATGCACCTAAACAAACTTCAACACATGTGAGAATGAGATGTCGTCATCATAACATGTAGTAAATGAATGTTTCTAATTTCTATCTACCGCCAAACACGGTGATAGGGTGAGTTGGAATTACATATTTCCCCTTAAGGTTATTTCGTGTTTGCTTTCACATACATATATTTGTGTCTCCTGAAGATAAACTTGAAAGTGGGGTTAACAGAAGTGTGGAAATAATTTTAAAAGTTGCCACTTTTAACACATACACGTCGTCCACATACAAACACCAACACACAACATTGTTCCAGCACCACTTAACCGTTAAATAGATTTCTGATTGTTTTCTTTTAGTTGTAATTCTTCCCCGTCGCTATTGTGTTTTGTTATTTTTATACAAAAGTGCTTCAAAATAGTTTCTATTAGTTGAAGAATTTAGTATGTAAACATGTTGTTGGAATGTTTCGTTTTCAATTGATTTTTAATGTTATTGCTGATGTCAAGAATCTGATTATAATTTTGGTAATTTATTTTTAGTTTTGAAAATGTGTGTGTTTTTGAGGGAGGAAATTCAAGGTTAACGACACTTTAATAGGTATTTTCCATACCCAGGAAGTATTCATTTATTTATTTATTTCAAGAATTAATACCTTAACGAAAACTATTTTGATTGAGCGTTATTAGCGTGTAAGAAGACGTACGACAATGTTTATATTTCAATGTCTGTAAATCAAGTCAGTACTTAATAAGGAGTAAAAGGCACAGAAAATTTTTTCGTTTTTATATTTTTCATTAATCGAATCTTATAAACATTTTAGCAATTACAATTTTTATAATTTTGCCAATTTCAACTTTTTTATTTATAAACTTCAGTATATATTTTTTCTTAAGACAATACTATCTGCAAAATTTCATGCTTGACTGCAGAAAATACCTAGAGAACCCCCAACCCCTAGACTCATGGACTAGCGCACAACTAACGAAATTATATATGGCGGCACTCAAACAACATTCCAGGTTTTCAGAAAAATATATTACTTTATGGTGCAGCCATTTTAAGCTTGCATAATGGCATCGAATCTGTCTAGGAAGACGCATGATTGTGACCTGATTTTTTTATAGAAAATTTTTACCCAAAATTTTTTATAGAAAATTTTTACCGAAATTTTTTTATAGAAAATTTTGACCGAAATTTTTTTATAGAAAATTTTGACCGAAATTTTTTTATAGAAAATTTTCAACGAAATTTTTTTATAGAAAATTTTCAACGAAATTTTTTTATAGAAAATTTTCAACGAAATTTTTTTATAGAAAATTTTCAACGAAATTTTTTTATAGAAAATTTTCAACGAAATTTTTTTATAGAAAATTTTCAACGAAATTTTTTTATAGAAAATTTTCAACGAAATTTTTTTATAGAAAATTTTCAACGAAATTTTTTTATAGAAAATTTTCAACGAAATTTTTTTATAGAAAATTTTCAACGAAATTTTTTTATAGAAAATTTTCAACGAAATTTTTTTATAGAAAATTTTCAACGAAATTTTTTTATAGAAAATTTTCAACGAAATTTTATTTTAGAAAATTTTCAACGAAATTTTTTTATTGAAAATTTTCAACGAAATTTTTTTATAGAAAATTTTCAACGAAATTTTTTTATAGAAAATTTTCAACGAAATTTTTTTATAGAAAATTTTTAACGAATTTTTTTTATAGAAAATTTTCAACGAATTTTTTTATAGAAAATTTTCAACGAAATTTTTTTATAGAAAATTTTCAACGAAATTTTTTTATAGAAAATTTTCAACGAAATTTTTTTATAGAAAATTTGCAACGAAATTTTTTTATAGAAAATTTTTAACGAAATTTTTTTATAGAAAATTTTCAACGAAAATTTTTTAGAAAATATTGTACCGAAAATTTTATAGAAAATTTTTACCGAAATTTTTTTAGAAAATTTTGTACCGAAAATTTTATAGAAAATTTTTACCGAAATTTTTTACCAAAATATTTTTATAGAACATTTTTACCGAAATTTTTTTACAGAAAATTTTATAGAAAATTTTTACTGAAAATTTTATAGAAAATTTTTACTGAAAATTTTATAGAAAATTTTTACTGAAAATTTTTACTGAATATTTTATAGAAAATTTATACAGAAAATTTTATAGAAAATTTTTACTGAAAATTTTATAGAAAATTATGTACCGAAAATTTTATAGAAAATTGTGTACCGAAAATTTTATAGAAAATTTTGTACCGAAAATTTTATAGAAAATTTTGTACCGAAAATTTTATAGAAAATTTTGTACCGAAAATTTTATAGAAAATTTTGTACCGAAAATTTTATAGAAAATTTTGTACCGAAAATTTTATAGAAAATTTTGTACCGAAAATTTTATACAAAATTTTGTACCGAAAATTTTATACAAAATTTTGTACCGAAAATTTTATAGAAAATTTTGTACCGAACACCTTATAGAAAATTTTGTACCGAAAATTTTATAGAAAATTTTGTACCGAACATTTTAAAGAAAATTTTGTACCGAAAATTTTATAAAATTTTATACCGACCATTTTATAGAAAATGTTGTACCAAACATTTTATAGAAAATTTTGTATCGAACATTTTATAGAAAATGTTGTACCAAACATTTTATAGAAAATTTTTATAGAAATTTTTGTAGGAAATAATATTCATAATTTTTACCGGAAAGTTTTAAAAATTTTTTTTACTGGAAATTTTTATAGAATATTTTTGCAGTCAATTTTTACTGAAAGTTTTTATAGAAAATATTTCAGAAAATTGTTATAAAAATGTAAGCAAAGAAATCGTTTAAAAGTTATATTACATTTTATTTTATTTTAAAACCATTATTTTATGCTATAAACACAAATGCGACGAACAGCGATGAATTCTTCTACAAAAATCTGATCCGCATATCCGTTGACTATAACAAAATAAGCACCAACAAAATTTTAATTTTACCAAATTTCCGTTTTTCTCTGGATATTTTTACATACTTTTATATACTATGTCAATATGTATAAACATTTGTTATTTTTCACTTCTTCGATAACAGTTTCAATAGTGAAACCTTTTTATTTAAGTTATGATAAAAATTCATTAAATTGTATAAATTAATTAATTCATAAAAAAATTTTTGTTTAAATCCAGCAGGGGATAGTTTGACCTTATTTTAACGGAGATAAAGCAGAAATAAAAAGAGAAAAAATAATGTCAACAAATACATAGAAGAAAAAATTATATAATTAAAAAAATTTTCATTTAAAATAAATGTTATAAATAAAGAAGAAATCAATTATTTAAATAAAAATAAATTTTATTTACTAACATATTTTAAAGATTAAAGAGTAGTACGGGCACTTGCACTATTTTCGTCTACCGCAGAGTTCGTTACGCACGACGAATTTCATCGCCGCACTGTTTGTGGGCATTTCGATATACACAAATGTATTTTATAATTTTCGGCGAATATTCGGAATGAAAAAAAAAATCTATATGGTAATATTATATATTGTAAATATTATATTATGTAATTTTCGTTTTAATATTGCAAATAGTTCCAATTTTATAACATTTTTTCCCTCTCCGAAAACTTTTGAAAACTGCAGATAGATTATTTCGTCTTTAAGGTGACGATATTCTGAATCCTTATACGGGTAAATAGAGAAGTTGATTGAGTGATGTCAGTCTGTGTTCGGGTTGAAATCAACTTTCCCAAGGCACTAGAAGAAATACAGAAAGTTCAAGTCCACCAATCTTCCAGGAATAGTTTCGTAAATTTCGCTAATTGAATTCAGCAACATTAGACCAACCCATTCTAGGCTGTGGGCAAAAAACACCGCTCACCTATATTTTTCACGTAGTTTATATTTTTTTTGTTTTTTTTTTTTGCTTTTTTTTTGTTAAATAAATTATAGACCGCGACCAGTAGATCGCAAGCAGTGCATATAGACCTCTGCGGATCAATAACCCCCCGCGAGAAGTTTTATTATCAGAAATTTTTAACCAAACGTGCCTAACCCGTATGGCATTTCCTTGATTTTAATCATACATATGGTTATTAGCTAAAATAACAATATAATATTTATATGTGATCATAATATAATATTTTTTTTTTTTTATATTATGTTCATATTTTATTATAACGTTTGGATATTTTTCGAACAATATCATTATCAGGATTGACTATAATGTGGTTATGATATAACAATATGGTAATAGTGTTTAATAATAATATGGCTACAGCCATATAATTTAGTCATAATATGTTGTTCTTAGATTGTAGTTAGCTTAACCATGGTTTTTCTTTGCGTGTACACTTACTGCTGTGGGAATTTTTTTTTTATAAAATTTATAATCATTATGTAACAGAATTTAGTGACATTAATAACAGCCTTTTCTTTCTCTTTCAACCAAAATATAGGAAAATGGTAAAACTCCCCACCAGAGTGTAGCAGGGTGTTTATTTCTTTGCCTTGAAAACATCCCATTGTAACCTTATTATTACAATTTAATATCATTTATTATGTAAAGGTTTTACATCATTAAGTGACATAACACTTTTCTGCACAACATGTCTTTTCGTTGTCGTAATTTGTGTCGCAGTCGCTGTCCTTTCATTTCAATCTGTCATTATAGCAAAAAATTTGTTGTTGTCGTTTGCTGGCAATTAAAGAACATCAATTACATGATTTTCCATATCGATCTCAATAATAATAAGAATAATAGCATTATGAATTTAATGCAAAGTAAATTTTAATGTTAAAGCGAATATTAAAATTATAACAAACAGCAACAACAAAAGGCAGTATGTGTAATTATAATTCTCGAAAAAAAAAAATTAGAGATTGAGTAGATTAAAATAAAAGAAAATTTAACTTGTCATGGTTGCCGTCTGTCATTTCTTGTTATTTGCAACACACACAGCCAAAAAAAAAAATGAATAAATAAATTTCCAAAATAAGTGGAAACAAAAAGGAAAAAAATTACAGGGGTTGAGTGAACAATTTAAATGTCTCATGTTTATCGTGCAGGAGTGTGAGTGTTAGTGTGAGTATGGATATAAAGAAAAACTGCATACAACATTTGTTGTAGTGTTGTTAGGATAGAAATTTTATTTTTCTTTTTGTTTTCCAACATGTCATTACAGCGTATTTTTGTTTTCTTATTTTTTTATTTATAAAGGTTGCTACGTAGTTATTTATTCTTTTTGTGTGAATAGGAATTACATAACTTAAATGCGGGAGGATTTAAAAAATTTATTTACAACATACATATACACAATTACATTAAAGAACTTCACTTTGTCTGCCAAACATTAAAACTCTTACAACATACAAACATATGCACAGCCATGTTATCCTATCAATTAAAGCATTACAATGTCATAATCAAAATGACAAATAAAATTATGTTTGATGAGAACTTGACAGCCGCTTGTACCATATTTTCTCTATGCTCTCCCTCCCACCACTACATATGCGTATAATGTTATCGTCTTATTGCTGTATTATAGCGCTCATAATAATCAGCTGCAGTTTTGTATGGTTAAATGATTTTGTCTGCCTTCACGAAGAAGGGTAAGCTTTAACTGTCAAAAATATGAATTAAAATAACCTGTTTACGCTTGACAAGTAAATAAGGCACAGTAGCGGAAATTTATTTGCTTAGTATGCGTGTGTGTTTTTTTAAGCGAAATTTTAAAGGTAACCAACCAAACAGGTTGACAAATACACGACAGGTTGTTTAACACACGACATTCGTGAAAATATACAATTTAAACATCATCTTTAAAAAATATAATTTCTAAAAATATAATTGTAAAAGGGGGTTTTAATAGGAACAGATTAATTTTGAAATGGAATAAAAAAATTTTATTGGGAAATATCAAATAGTGTTGTGTGGATGTCTTTTAAATGGAAACCGGATCCTTGATGATTTTTTGGTACAGATTATCATCAATTCCTGGCTTGTCGTGTTAACCTGACGTCGGTCTTACCACTTAGGTTAGTTTAGTTTGGGATAAAATAGGTTCACACATATTTATGTGTGTGTAATTTTACAATACCATTCATTACAGATCCATAGTAACTCTTTCTCTACTTTCCAAAACGCTTTCTAACCGACTTCAAAAAAAGAAGGAGGTTATCAATTCGTCTGAATGTTGCTTTTTTATGTTTGTGCCCGCAGAACTGTCATTTTTGAACCGATTTAAAACATTTTTAGAAAGGAAATGCTTACAGATTGGTCCCATTTTAAAAGAAGTTCAGAATTTTGAATATTAAAGGGTGTCCCCATACAACATACGTGTTTTTTACGTGTGATATGAATCGTAAAGGGCACCCTTTTAAAATATAAAAAAACTGCTTATTACTATAGCTGCCAATAACAGAAATTAATAACAAAAATAAACTTAAAAATTAAAGGGTGTCCCCATATGTGACGTCAATTTAAATATATGAACCATTTGTACCATTGTAGACAATCACTTGAAAATTGGACAGAATGTCAAATATTTATAATCAGAAATTAAATATTTATAATTAGATAATTATAATTAAAGGGTGTCCCAATAGTTGATTTAATTTGGTGTATATTGCAAAACTTTTTAACCATAACAGAGAGACGGTTGAAATTTACAAAGAACCTGTATATCTAAGTCCTTTATAACATTAAGTATATAATTTAAATTTGGAAACTAAAGGGTGTCCCCATAATTGATATAATTTTACCTATCTAGCCCTATCTTTTGAACCCTTATAGACAAACACTTGAAAATTAGACAAAATCTCCACTACTATGTCCCGTATAATAACATTTATAAATACTTAAAATTATAAATATGTAAAATTCAAATATTTAAATTTATAAATATTTAAAATTTTAAAGGGTGTCCCAATAGTTGATGTAAATTGATGCATATGGCCAAACTTTTGAACCGTTTTAGACAGACATTTTAAATTTACAAAGAATCTGTCCTTTAAAATAAGTGTTTAATTTAAAATTGTACATTAAAGGGTGTCCCCTAGGTGATATTGTTAAAGCTATATGGCCATATCTTTGGAACCGTTACTTTTTATTACTGTGTCATTAATAATAAGTGTAAAAAATAAAGGGTGTTCTCATAACTGACATAATTTGTCATATATAGCTTTATCTGCGTAACCGTTATGGATAGACATTTGAATGTACACAGCGTATATTACTATGTCCGTTAGAGCAACAAGTATAAAAGTATTTGATTTGAGTACTATTTCTTACAGATTAATTCCTTTTAAATTTTTAGTTTAGAATTGATGCACATATATTTGTTTTGTAGTCGGTTTTTTTTTGCAAGAATTATAACACATCCGGTTGCAATTCGGAGTGCAGTATTTTGGATCATTTGTGAGACGTCGCTAAGAAGAAAGGCCCTTATCAGGTCAGCATAATTAAAGGGAGCAACCGAGCGCCTTATACGTCGCTATAATTATTTTTTTTCTTATGCCCCAAGATGTCCCATCGGGTAGAGTTTTTAGAACCTCATTTCTTGATTTCAGTTTTTGGTTGATATAAGTGGCGTGTGTGA
Source organism: Phasia obesa (assembly GCA_949628195.1). Lineage (NCBI taxonomy): Eukaryota > Metazoa > Arthropoda > Insecta > Diptera > Tachinidae > Phasia > Phasia obesa. Next base: position 128,958,095 of record OX451217.1, read on the forward strand.
AGGAGGTTGCCAAAGACCACTTCTAAAATTTTTGGATCGTTGAAACTCCTATCGGATGTACCAAGGGGATATATGAGGAAAGTATCCGATGATTAGGATGACTTGGCAGGTACTATGCTAGCAATAACTGTATGATTAGCGGCTCAATGTGTTTGACCAATAGTATCTTGCTCTCCTCATGAAGGCGATTCACTGGTAATTGGTAATTTTTAACCGACTTCCAAAAAAGAAGGAGGTTATCAATTCTTCTGAATGTTGCTTTTTTATGTTTGTGGTTGAGACCTCAAGCTCTTAACGTCCATGTGGATAAAATGTAGCCAATATTAGTTCGATATTTTACAAGCATGATTTCTACACACAGAAGGCGATGCATATGAAAAACACAACGACCCCTAATTTAATATTTATATTGTAATGATGAATGATTTTCTATAGCGGTGGTGGTTATTTGAAAAATAAAATATTTGCCTTTACAACGATACCCTTTGCCTTTTAAATTCCAAAGACAAGTGTAAACACTACGTGCAAACTTTAAAAGAGCAACAAAATTTCACTAAACGCTAAAATGACAATTTATTTCTTTATGTTTTGCTGAGACCTAAATCCAACGATTTATTTACAATCCATTTCTCTTCTTTTAATCATTATTATGACTGTATTAAAATTCTTTTGTTAATTTTCCCTTTATAGTTTTTTTGTATGCGTAATCGGCATTAACGCATTAGTGAATTGCGTACAGTGAGATTAAAAGAAAAAAAAAATAATCCCAAAAAATACATGGCAGCGAAAAGGGAAATTATGCCAATGCCAATGTAGTATTGTTTAGGTAAAACATAAAAACCTAAAAACTTTAATACACGCAATTTCACTTAATGAAACACAAAAACACAAAGTAAACTGCCAAATAAAAAAAGGACATTTTCGGTAGCAGAAGAGGTAAAAAGCAAGTGTAAAGCTTTTTGCTTACAAAAGAGATTCTCTTCATAATTTAAATTTAGGGGTTGATTTACCTCATTGCTATACATATTTAGCTGTCATCCTGTGGACATTAAATTGGGGTGAGTTTCAAAAATACCATGAGTTATTGGGCACATTTTTTGTTCTTATAAAACGAACGTATATTTATCATGTGGGTGTTGCTTTGAACCCAAAGGACTGTTATAACCCCTTCATATTTATTACATGTATTTCGTATCAAATTATGCTATTAATATTAAATATTCATGGTGGTATCAAAGTTGCAAATGAATCATAAATAATAATACTTTTCAATAATTATTAAAGCAACTTTCACCTGAAGGCATTTGTGGTGCTAAAACTACAGGACAAATGTATTAATAAAGAGTTGTTAAGGCGAATATTTTAATTTATTCATATTCTACGTTGTTTTAATAGGAATAATATATTTAATGAAATATGGAAAAGTTTCAAAAATATTACTTTAGAATATACTAGCTGTGCCCACACACGTTGTGTGCGTCCTGACAAATTTTAAGACTCTTGCGTATTAACTTTATATAAAGGTATCCATCTAAAATTTATATAAAATTCTAAAATTTATTTTTTATATATTTTTATATTATATTTTCTTAATAACAATGTAGTTTCACAAAGTAAAAATACAAATCAAATATAAATTTTATTCAATTGGCTATTTGGCAGTAAGTAATTCATATTTTGTATTATTTTAAAGCAGCGCCATCTGATGCGCAACTGTGCTTAAAATATTCCGCTTTCAAAAATAAAAGATGCCTTAAAGTATGCAGTACCTTTTAATCCTTAAAAAAAATCGGCGCAATTTTACTGCTTTTTCTCCACTTTCTCTTAGAAATCAAGTATTTTTGGGGAAAAAAAATATCCTATATTGAAATGAGGATAACAAGGTACCTCCACACAAAATTTTGTTAAGATTCATCCTGTAGCTTTTACGTGATGCGAACGCAGATAGAAACACAGACAGATAGGAAATGAGTTACTGTTTTATTATATCTATAGATTTGAAAGGCTAGTATGGGAATGATAGCGATTATTGTGTCCTGTAAAGAAGCATAGCGCCGCAACAAAGTTGTTCCAAACATCTCTTTCATTTGTCATATGTCTTATTGTACTCTAACTCTGCCCCGAAGTTCTGATTTTCAAAATCGGAATAACTTCTCCATGTATGGACAGATCTACCAACATGTTTTCGGTCCTAACGATTCTAATTGATGGCCATTCTAGTAATTTCGTCTGGCAGTTTCCTGAGTGTCTGTCTACTCCACCGTCAATGTTTCCAACAATTCTTTTTCTATTTAGCAACATGCTAGGTGGTGTGCCAAAGATCAACTTTTCTTATCTTTTCAGGCCAAAATATACGTTTGATTTTATGGGTGAAACTGTTCACAAAGACTTGAATGCTGTAGGTGTCTTTTGATGCAATGAAATGATACAACGTTATTGCATTGAAGGTATAATTATGATCTACATACTACAATTCCCAAGGCTCATGACAATAATTTCTCACATAGTACGCGCGGCACACTATGCCCACTGTTCCGAATCAGCCAGTATTTTGATCAACAAATCATAATCAAATCACATCCTAATCGTATATAATTTAAAAGTTTTGAATGATGATAAATACTTGATTTGTATAGTACGTACCACATCTTTTGTTCCAATCCAGTAACCTTCTTGTTCGGCTATGCACATAAATAAGTAGGATACTCATGTTGAATTTCAAGACTACTTACCACTACAAGTTACACTATGGTGAATGTTTACTTTGTATGGGAGCCAATATTTTGCTTAACTATTCACATTAATATGGGGTATTCGGGCACAAAATTCTACGGCTTTAAATACTACAGTTCCTTAGGTACATGATTAATTTGTACCACCATGCGGGTGTCAATCCAGCTTGTTTTTTTTCGGTTTTAATTGCTTTTAGATTAAAATTTAATTAACTAATAGTTTAATTAATTGATTCACTTAATTAAACAATTAATTGATTTAATTAATTGTTTAATTAATTGATTCAATGAATTGTTTAAAAAGGAATTGTTTTATGGTATTTTAAGCAAATATATATTTGAATCAATTAAGAAATTAATTGGTTTTTAATGTAAAACTGATTATAACCTTTAATTGTGAAAAAAAATTCTGTATATGGTTCTGTAGGTACAAGATACTTATTTATTTACTTTGTTTTTTTTTTAAGAAAAGTATCACCCAGATAATTATTTCCTACCAATTAATTGGGTTATTTTCTTTGGGAAAGTTATAGATAGGTATAGGTTAAGTTAAGGAAATAGAGAAAAGCTTCACTTTTCCCAAATTTGCAATTATGAGTCATAACTATTTTTAAAGCAGTCTTGCAGCGCCTCTGATGTCAAGCAGGCACATCGATTTTCGATATTTTACTTCGCCGACCATTTACGACTGTATAATAATACCACCGAATAGAATAATACTGCAAACCTTGGCGACTCTGGTCATTATGTATGCTTAGTGCTCGACGTGCTAACTACTTAAGCTTTAACACAAATATAACACGCCCACTCTCCAATCCAGGCTCCAAAACAGCCAGATTTTTTCTCTAATATGCACATTAAAAAGGGATTTCAGGGGTACCTCGCATATTACGCCCAATGTTTTATTCCAAGTAGTTTTTTCTACACTATCAAGAGCGTTACTTTTTCAAAGTAAATACCAACACTACTCTACTTATTATAATTTTCTCGTTTCCCGATAAGATTTTTCACATTCTATAGGAACCACCACACCCAATAATTCTCTCCAGCCTACTTCTTGCTAGATTATGTACATCAAAAAGGTGGTTATTTGTGCAATGCCATATAACATGATGGTTAATATTTACTTTGTATGTACAACCACTTAAAATATATAAAAATATATACTCTATTTTACCCATCAGATAGCTAGTAATAAATTATCGGTCCACTGGTGTAGGCAGGTATAGTTTTCCGATAGATAAACAAACACATATTGTGCTTTAAATATCAGATGTTTTTAAGCTGCATGAGAACTATCGATATCGATAACTATATTTTGATAGCTGAGAATGTCAAACCGTATTTACATTTGCATTGCGCAAGGTTTGGCAAGTCATCATGAATCCCTTAACGCCGGAATATATACTTAACAAAAATTAATCTGTTTTCGAAGTTCATACAGATGGTAATTCGTCTAATTTACGGTCGGACTACTGAGCAAGCAATTATTTTAATTGTTGATTGTTTCACACTAATTTTACTCTTCTCGATTCAAAACAAAACGAAGAAATATGTGTGGAAGGTAAAATTGCTGCTGTAGCGCTAAGTATTAAAGAAGGCGACGAAATGTCAATTTAACGCCGTTCTCAACTTGTTGGCCCTTAACCCTCGACTATGTGGAAAATTATGGAAGGATCTTAGCTTACTTGCCTATAGATAACCAAGCCATCATCGTTTGCTGATTGGACTCATTTGAAACTGTCCTAAGATATGTTTATCAAAGAATTATTTTTAGTTATGTAGCTCATTTCTGGTTAAATGGTTATGTCAATAAGAAGGCATGATCGGTCCATTCGATTCTTTCGACATAAGGAGCTGCCGTTACGTTAAATAGCGAGCGCTATCGATCCTTGCTGCCCGAATTTTTATACCGACAAACCAGCAACTCTTGAAGAATTGGATTGCGATATTCAAACCACCATGAACGCCATATGGCCAGATTTTCTGGAAAAAGTAGTCCAAAATTGAACTGATGGAATGGACTATGCCTTGCAATTATCTATTAAATTATAATAATTTTTTTTTATTAAAACACTAGCTGTGCCCACACACGTTGTGTGCGTCCTGACAATATTTTGTTAGATTTTGCTTTGAAAGTAATCTGCACCAAATTTTACCTATTTAATATATATATAAAGGAAACCATCCCTGAATAAAATTCTAAAATATATATAAAATTCTAAAAATTACTGTAAAGCTCCGTAATTCCACAAAGTAAATATACAAATCAAATACAAATTTTATTCAGTTGGCTATTTGGCAGTAAGTAATTAATATTACTTAAGGTACCTCCTCTGAAAATATTGTTAAAATTCATCCAGTAGTTTTTACATGATGCGAACACACACAGGAAGACAGACAGATATATAGAAAGAAAATGAGTTACTGTTTTATTATATGTATATATATAAAGATAACTGAACTAACAATTCAATTGAAACACATCCAGTTCAGCATGTTTCACTTTATCACAATCTCAAGGATACCAAGGTATTTATGAAAATGTTTATTTTGAAAATTTAAATACAAAAGAAAAAATACTTTAGTTAAATGCTTTACAATTCAAATAACTATTAAAGATGTAATCCATCAAAAATATTATCTAAACGCTTTTACATTAATTTTATTACATTCATTTTAACTGTCTCTTCTGTCTCTGCTGTCTACTCAATCATCTATTCGTGATCTTCCATTCCCCCAACATTTGACACTTGTTTGTAACCCTGAGGAATTATTTACAGTTATAAAATATTTTTAATATTCAAAAACATTTTTATCGTAATTTTTATTCATTTATAAAATTATACTTTCATTCTTGTGCTTCTCCTGTTGGGAGGGTTGGTTATCAAATGTTGTCATCAAAAGGTTTAACCAGCGTCGTTATTAAGGTGGTCGTTACATTTGAATGGCTGTCTAGCAGACAAGAAGTTTGAATAGTTAAACTTTTAAAAACAATATAAAAAGGATGGGTGGTTTTTATACTTTCTTTCTGTGACAAACGAATTGATTAATTATTTTGTAGGATGTATTTTTAGTCGTAAGTATAAATAAAATCCTCAACGCGGCGAATTAAATATTTTATTTCTTTTTTGTATCATCACTTTGTTGTGGTAATAAAAGTCTCTTTTTAAAATAAGTTAAGGGTTAAAAAAAAACTTTTCAGTGTAACAAAAGCATTTGCTTTGGTTTCCGTTGATAAATCTATAATCAAGGAATGAATAAAGTAGATATAATTGATATTATTTTTTAAAAATAATATTTAAAAAGCTCTAGGGCTATAATATTATTTATATTCGAGTTACTAGGATATTGAAAAAATAAGGGTAGTAATTTACACCTGCCAACATGTCAACTGAGTTCTCATCCCTTATTAAAAACAACATTATTTTTTATATACATTCAAAGAAGAAATATGCTTGCGGTAACCATAATATAATAGCAACACATTATGATTGATTTATATGATTGTACATAACCCATATTGTAATAGAATATAATAATATTGTCATATATAAAATAGCTAGAGACACAATTAGCATATAAGAATTACCTTATATAATAAATAATAAGTAAATATAAAAAATCGTGTTAAAAGAGGCAAGTAGGGGGTGTTGTGTCACACTGATACATATGCATGTACCTCTACTTATGCAACCCGCGGATGTGACGGATAAAAGGTATACCTTCTATAAGAAGTTTGCTAGTATTTTGGATATGAGCAAGCTTCAGCACAGTTTACCTTAAAAGCTGGTACCATTATATGGTACACGGATGGATCCAGAGCGCTGGAGGCAACATCATGAGCAGTAGGACCACCAAAAAACTACCATTAGTCTATGGAAATAATACCCAACATTTTTCAAGCGGAGATACATGTCATTGATAGATGTGTTCAATTCAATATTAACAAGGGCTACAGGGAAATGAGAATAGTTATTCTCTCTTTGAGAAAAACAGCAACCAAGGGATCTATCTTATATGACTTTATCCCCTAACTAGGTTGGGAATGCTGTATAAGACTAAATTAGTTATGCAACATCAACAGAGTTAATCTGTGATGTGTTAACGGACGCAAAAGATTAGCAGATAACAAAATGGCAGAAGGCAAAGAACAAGTACGCCCATGCTTGGACCGGAACCATTTTGAATCAAATAGAACACGAGAGTAAAATCTACGATAATAAATAATGCTAGACACAAATTGCGGACAAAATATTTACAGAAATTTTTTATAAAATTTTTCCAAAAAAATTATGATAAAACTTGTACTAGCAAATTTCGATAATTTTTGACAAAAAATTTTTGATTAAATTTTCCAAAAATTTTTCCAATAATTTTCTATAATTAATATAATAATGTTTGAAAAAAACTTTTACAAAAAATTCAATAAAATTTTTACAAAAAAATATCGATAAAATTTTTACAAAAAATCTCCGATAATATTTTACAAAAAAATTTTTATAAAATTTAAAAAAAAATGTTCTATAAAATTTTTACAAGAAATTTTCTATAAAATTTTTACAAGAAATTTTCTATAAAATTTTTACAAGAAATTTTCTATAAAATTTTTACAAGAAATTTTCTATAAAATTTTTACAAGAAATTTTCTATAAAATTTTTACAAGAAATTTTCTATAAAATTTTTACAAGAAATTTTCTATAAAATTTTTACAAGAAATTTTCTATAAAATTTTTACAAGAAATTTTCTATAAAATTTTTACAAGAAATTTTCTATAAAATTTTTACAAGAAATTTTCTATAAAATTTTTACAAGAAATTTTCTATAAAATTTTTACAAGAAATTTTCTATAAAATTTTTACAAGAAATTTTCTATAAAATTTTTACAAGAAATTTTCTATAAAATTTTTACAAGAAATTTTCTATAAAATTTTTACAAGAAATTTTCTATAAAATTTTACCAAAAATTATTTCTTTATATCTGTATATTATATTTGTAATAATGAAGTTGAAAATCGTAAAAGTAAAAACCGAATGTATATTATTGTAAAATTGGGAAACGTAACAAAATAAGGGAATGTTTAACATCACTATGGTAATGTTTTGTTTAACTTTAGCTCATTAAATTTTGTATGCAATTAATAAATTAAAGAAATTTAATAAAATAATGATGTTGTATGACTTTCCTGGTAAAATTTAAAGCCTCCAGATTCAAAGTGTTTATTTTAAATGCCAAAATTTCCTGCCGTATAAAAAAACCTTAGAAAAATAGCCAAAAGCTGCTTAGAAGGCAAGAACTTGCATAAACTCACTCACACTTATGCACACACACACACACATAAAAATATTAAAATTTCAAGAAAACTACTCAATCTGCATAATAAATATTTAGGCAGAAAAAACGCCCTCAACTAGCAAGCATAAATTATAAATGAACAATTTATTTGTTTTTTAGATTGACCCTAGAAAATATACATATTTCCTTGGTCAAAAGGGAGGATATTTTTGTGTGCTAAATGAGAAAATGAAGAAATTAATGAAAAAGTTAAGGGAATAAGCAGGCTTTAGCTCTCAGCTATGTATTTCCATATAAAAATTGGTTTAATAAACAAAATTGGAAAAAAATATAAGTTATATGTACTTATAAATATAAGTTGCAATATTCAAAACCTAGTTTGAGAACATCAGCTCATTATGCAGTATTTATACATGCAGAGGAAAAACATTGTTGTGTGATATGGTCATGAGAACCACATTATGTTCTCTGTAATAATATAAGCTGCCATAACCAAAGTTTTGTTGTTTTTAATATTATTTTGGTAACGATAAACAAATTTTGGCTAAAATTTCATTTGTCGTATATGGCTTTATCTGCTTAACCGTTATGGATAGACATTTGAATGTACACAGCGTATATTACTATGTCCGTTAGAGCAACAAGTGTAAAAGTATTTGATTTGAGTACTATTTCTTACAGATTACTTCCTTTTAAATTTTTAGTTAAGAATTGATGAACATATATTTGTTTTGTAGTCGGTGTTTTTTTTTTGCAAGAATTACTATTAAATTTATCAGTTGATATTTTTAATATTTGAAAATGTATGATAATAGTAGGCTGTGCTTTAAACCAATACCAAGGGTTATGAGTATTTTCAAATTTATAAATAACTAGCTATCCCCGGTGCGCTTCGCTACACCCATCCACAAAAAATATAATAAAAACACTTGGAAAAAAAGTTTGACCAACCTTTAACGTCAAAACGCACGCTATTCTCACGTCAAAAATGTTCCCATCAAATCTGTTTTTTGATAGACTATACGCATTAACACGATTTTACACTTTGCATGATATCACGCCCTCCATACAAATTCAGTCTGTGTTTATTCTACACAATGTATCTATTGCAGTTCTCTAGATACAGGATAATAATTTTTTACTTTGTATGGGGGGTACCACGCTCACTGTCCCAATTCAGCCTATGTTTTTCTAGAGTATACGCGTGGGTATAGACTTTACTTGTACCCACTTTAAAGACCATACCTATTATAGTTCTCTATGTACACAATAATAATTTTTCACTTTGTATGGGAGGTAGATCGCCCACTGTCTCAATTCATTCTGTATTTTGGCAGACTACGCGCTTTACACATTATGTTTCTTTTGCAAAGTTTCAAGGCGCTATCTATTGTAGTTCGCCAGGAACACGATAATAATTTTTCACTTTGTATGCGAGGTACCACGTCCACTATTTCAATTCAGTCTGTGTTTAACTAAACTATATACGTTAATATGGCGGTTATTGGTGCAAAATTCCAAGGCGCTACCTAGTGCAGTTCTCTAGATACAGATTAATAATTTTTCACTTTGTGTGGGAGGTACCACTTCTCGGATTTCAACCAAACTTCATATAAACCATATATGGGCCACTGCCTAGGTAGTGTATAAGTTTGGTTGAAATCGCACGACGCGTTTATGATTAGTTCGGCGACGTACATATACGGACTTATTTTTATATATATAGAAGATAAAAATACTAAAAAGTTTAAAATAATATTGTATTCAAAAAAGTTATACGGCAAACTCTACATAATTAGAGATTGGTTGTATTTTATAAAAAAAACTATCACGCTTTATTATTTTGTATGTGAAATGATAGATTAAAATTCCAAAAAATAATAACTACTGAAATGGGGTAATTTTGGGTATTTAATTATCCCCGCACCGGAAAACTAAAAGGATTACCAAAAATGTTCATTTCATTCATTTTTGAAAATAATATTCCAAGAGAGATATGTGCCATTCATTAAGCGTCTTCGATTTTTTTTCCAGTTTTACTATGGGGACCGTTCCCTGTGTGACTGATTAAAACTGACGAATAATATACCGAGTTCTTCCCAGAAATTTATGAAAAGTCTATTTTTTACAATTTTTTTTCTTTAATTTTTTCTTCTAATATTAATAAATTTATGTCCAGGCCATTGCAATAAGTTTGAAAATCCAACAACACAGAAAACATTATTTGCACCACTAATTGTTTGATTTACACTGTGGAACAAATTCAATTTAGAAAACGTTAGTGCGATTCTGAGAGTGAGGGGTGAAAATGGAGACTAAATTAGAAGATCCGTATCGCGTCGTTTTTTCTATGTTAGTTAGATTTTTTTTTTTAACGACCTTAGTACTTTGCAGTTAAATACCGAACCGAAATGGATACAGTTGCTTTTCGCAAAAAAAAAATTATGAGTTGGAAGCACTCCATAATCAACAAATTTGTTTAATAATAATAATGCTATTTACCTCGAAATGAGCTTGGTTTTCTATAAAAATATGATTGACTTGATGTGCCCACACACATTGTGTGCGTCCTGACAATATTTTGTTTTATTTTGCTTTGAAAGTAATTTACACCAAATTTTAAGACTCTTACATATTTATTTGGTGTAAACGTACCCATCCCTGGATACAATTTTTAGAAATTTTGTATTTTATATAAATTTTAGAGTTTTATCCAGGAATATAATTTATAATATATTTTATACAAAATAAATACGTAAGAGCCCGTAAAATTTGGTGTAAATTACTTTTAAAGCAAAATCAAACAAAATATTTCCAGGACGCACACAACGTATGTGGGCACAGCTAGTTTCATTATAGTTATTTAGAAATATAATTATTTTTTGGATTTTTTTTTTGTTTTTGTTATATTAAGTTACATGTTATGTGTTGAACGAAAATGTTTATTTACATCCTTGTAGGGATATATGAAAGGAAAAACAACCTCAAGCATCATGACCTGACAGATTTCTTATTAATTTTTCAAGCATAACAAATTTTCACTTTGACTTTGGCATAGTTAAAATCTAAATACAGTAAGTTCTGGTTATATGGGACCGTAGAAGAGAGATGTTAGAAAAATAATAAATTTTCATTTTTTTTTTTCATAAAACAAAATTTTCAAAATTTCGTTGTCATAACTTTCGATGAAGGCCGCGAGTTCATCATTATCAAGCCACATGTTAGATCATACTCCTAAAACGTAGCTTAATATTGATGTCCTCGCACAAAAAGCGCTCGCCCACCAAAACCAAAAAAACATCGACGACGGTTTTCAACCCAAAAGTATGGCAAGAGTATTTCATTTACTGGCAGAACAATTCCAATTATCTTCATAGCTAAACTTAGCTTTATTCTCTAATATTTTTTTTTTTTTTTTGGTTTTTCTTTTCTAATTTCTAACTTCGTTTCCCTTTAATTTTCTTTCACTTTACTTTTCCTTTAAAAGCTTTTAGTTTCTTATTTTCCTTTGTTTATTTTCCTTTAACACCAGAACCTAGACCAACAATTTGTGTTGCAAAAGTAGTAAATTTTCTAATTTGTTTAGAAAGAATGTTAAATTGCAAATATTTTTTGGGACAAAACCTATCCAGAAAAAAAAACAAAATCATGTCAGAAAAACGGCAAAAGCAAGAAAACCCTTGTATGCATACAAATATAGAACAACTTTTAAAAGGATATAGAACAAATACTGATTAGGTTTTTTGCCCCTCTACCCGGATAAATAACTTGGTTATGTGCAGAAAAGTAAGAAGAAAGGAAAAATGGTCTTGTGGTTGATAAAGGTTTCTTTTATTTAGATTTTGTTAAAGAAAAAAAAAAAAAAACACCAACACAATGATGTTAAGATATTGTTGGTATAAACTACAAGAGAAACTATTTTGCAAACTAACACTAATAGCAATTTTATTATTTGTTTGATAGAAATTTACACACATGAATGAGAGGCTATACATACGTTGGTCTAGTTTGTCTGTTGTCATATATTACTTTTAGCTTTGTTTGCTTTTGTAGTTAGCTCTAGTTAACTAAATTTCCCGGTGGTAAAAAGAAGGAGTAAAAGACCTTATAGATGGCCTTTTTACTTCTTCTTTTGGAGGCACAAGGCCTTCCATTCTTATTTCATACTCATATCTTTTTTACACAGGATGTCATTGCGAAGCAGGCCTTCCACTCTTCCTTCTGCTTGCAAGCATTCCAGAAGGTCTTCTGAAAATTGTCTGCTAGAAGTCCTTTAATTTAATGAATTTTAAAAGGGTTTATGTATCAAAAACTAAGAAAAATGTTTTGGAAATGGTTATTTTTAACCGACTTCAAAAAAGAAGGAGGTTATCAATTCGTCTGAATGTTGCTTTTTTATGTATGTAACCGCAGAACTCAGCTATTGCTGAACCGATTTTAAAATTTCTTCCTTTATTTAAAAGGTTATGCTTTCAGGTTGGTCCCATTTTAAAATCAGTTCATTATATTAAAAATTAAAGGGTGTCCCCATACAACATACATGTTTTTTACGTGTATTAAAGTAAAGTAAAGGGCACCAAATTAAAATTTAAAAAAATGCGTGTCTCTATAGCTCTAAACAGCAGAAATGAATAAAAAAATAAATTTAAAATTTAAAGGGTGTCCCCATAGGTGACAAAATTTGACCTATTTGGGTCTATCTTTTGAACCCTTATAGACAAAACCCTGAAAAATTGACAGAAAGTCGATTTCTATGACCGTTATAATAAAATGTAAAAATATTCAAAATTTTAAATTAAAGGGTGCTCCAATAGTTCATTTAATAGTTTAATAGTTCATTTGATGTAGATGGTCATACTTTTGTGCAGTTGTACACAGATCGCTGAAATTTACAAAGAACCTGTATTGCTAAGTCCGCTATAACAAAAAGTATAAAATTTGAATTTGCAACTAAAAGGGTGTCCCAATAGTTAATGTAATTCTATGTGAGTGGCCAAACTTTTGAACTGTTAGAGACAGACAGCTGAAATTTACAAAGAACCTGTATTGCAAAGACCACTATAGCAAGTATACAATTTAAATTTAGAAACTAAAGGGTATCCCCATAAATTATGTAATTTGATCTATATGGCCCTATCTTTTGAACCATTAAACACAAACACTTGAAAATTAGGCAGAATGTCCACTACAATCTCTGGTATGATAACAAGTATAAATATTTGGAATTATAATGTAAAGGGTGTCCCAATAGTTCATGTAATTTGATATATATGGTTAAACTTTTTAACCGTTATAGACAGATAGTTGAAATTTACAAAGAATCTTTGTGGCCAAGTCCCGTATAACAACAGGTCTTTAATTTAACATTGTAAATTAAAGGGTGTCCGAATATGTGATGTTATTTGATCTGTGTGCCCCTATCTGTGAAACCGTAGAGAGAGGCTTGAATGGTGCCCCTTTAAAAGAGGGATGCTGATGAAAAGAGGAGAGGCTTGACAATCAAATAGTCTTCATTTTTTCCCTCTAAGTTTGGCGCATCTTTTATTTGATTCAAATCTAATTCTTACAGATTACTTCTTACATTTTTATTTTAGAATTGGTGCCCTTCTATTTGTTTTGAAGTCGGTTTTTTTTGCAAGAATTATTTATTAAGCATTTTTAATTATTTTTATTTTTAATTAACCATCCCCTGTACGTTTCGTTATACCAATCCACAAAAAATACAATAAACATTTAACTCGAAAACTCACGCTATTCTCATGACAAAACTATCTCGGTTTATATGCAAGGTGTGACGCCCACCCTTCCTATACAATCTAGTTTTTCCCAAACTACCTATTGTAGTTCTTTTGGAAGTACCACTGTCTCAATTCAGTCTGCATTTTGCTAGACTATGCATATTCGTCGGAGGGTTAATTTTACAAAGTTTTCCTACGTGGACAATAATAATAATAATTTTTTACTTTGTATAGGAGGTATCACGCCCACCGTCCCAATTCAGTCTGTATTTTAGTAGACTATGAACATTAGTATGAACTTTAGTATGAGGGTTACTTGGGCAAAGTTTCAAGTCTCTTCCTATTGCAGATCCTCAGATAGATAATAATAATTTTTCACTTTGTATGGGAGGTATCACGCCCACTATTCTAATTCAGCCTGTATTTCGCTAAACTATGCATATTAATAAGGACCTTTGGGTTGCAAAATTTTTAAGATCTACCTATTATAGTTCTATAGCTACTTCAAAAGTGGGCGTGGTTAATTTTTATATCCTTAAAAACGTAAGCTGGGTTATGGTGAAGATTTTAAAAAAAATTTGGCCAAACCGTTGTAACCGTATTAAGCGATTTGATTTTATTTATATAGAGGATTAAAATATTTAAATTTCTTCTTCATTTTTTTTTTTGGGCATCGAACCCTTAACCTCCAGGCTCCAGTCCATCGAAGCATCTGAATAGCACTGAACTAGATAAAGTGTAATTAAATGAATAATGTTTTTTAGAGAGAAATATAAAAAGAGAACATACCGCTTCCCTTTCATGATAAAGTAAGTAGGAATGTGTACTACATCGTTTATAAGGGAAAGTCAAGGCCTTCTGTGGAAGGCACAGAATAATTAAGGTCATTGCGAGAGAAGGTCTAAACTTTACTTATGGAAGGACTGAAGTGAGAAGGCCTTAAGTGACAAGGCCTTTTTATTTTAACATTGGGTTGCTATTTTGCGAATGCTTCACCTCTCTTCCAACACTACATACACTGTGCCTTGTCTTGTTGTATCCAAGATTTACTGCTGTTGCTGGTAATAGTTACAGATTTATTTTTATCTCTTCAAGGCAATAGATGACTGCGGTCACAACATTTAAAATATGTATTGAAATTATTTTGAAGTATATTCTTTGACCCCTTAAAATGAGGTTTTACATACTTGGTTTGTCTTTTTAGTTATTTTTGATTCCTTTTCATTTTATTTTAATAAAATGTTTTCTTTACATTTTATGGCACAGTGATTAAGGGGAAAGAAAAATATATGAGAACCCAAAGAAAAATTTTATAATGTTTTTAGTAAGTGAAAGTTACAAAAAATTAATAATATTTTAGAGAAACATTTTAAAGTCTAATATTGAATTTATAGAAAGGCAGTCAGTTTGTAATAGACATTAAATTTTGGGGTGAAACCACACCTCTATGGTCTCTATATTTTTGCTCGATGCAGTATCGGTCGTATTGGATATCGAATAATGTATGGAATGTAATAATGTAACGAAATCTTGATTTTACCCCAGGACTAAAACAACGACAAATAGCAATAACACTGGTTAACAAAGATTTTGTCCTTGAGAACTTGCTAAGTGACGTAATTTTCGTGCTGATTCCGAATCTGCACATACATTTTTTCTATCACGTCTAGTTTCTTTGGGACAGCTGACAGCTGTATGTGGAATTAGCGCAGTGACCGGTCCCATACTCAGATTTGCCAGTGCCGGCACCAACGGAAAAAGTACAGAAAATAAAACAGAATGTGAGAATGAAGGATTCATTTAAGTCGAAGGACCCAAATTTCCGACCTAGAACATCTGATGGACCTCTTTTTATAATTCAACGACAAGTGCGCAATTTAAATTTTTAAAAAAAAGCATAGGATCACGATTAAAGGGTTGGAAATTGTCAAATACAACAATTTCTGTGTAGCCATTTCTCCATGACAAATTAAAATTATTTTTTTTTTCACAAAAAGAAAACCTTATTTTTTGCAATGATGTTCTTTTACAGACTTTATTCGAGCCTAAAATGTTCTTTTGCGACCTCTATATATTAAATTAGGACTTTTTAAAAATGTTTTAAATGTCATGGATAGTTTTATTTATTTGAAAAAAAGTTGCCTAAAATCTGTGACACAAAGAAGCAATTTTTATTGCTTTTCACATTAGGGAAATGTTGAAGCATTTGGAATTTTAGCAGCAATTGAGTTTAATGTTACCAAGGAAAGCGCAGCAACATGCTAGCAGATTTCTGCTGGACACTAAAAAGGGTGTTGCCAGAATCGTAAGTGACAACCCGTTTTTTAATTTACACCTTAAATTAAAAAACGTGACCCCCAAATTATTCCGTTTGTCCTGTGGAAGAGGTGATAGAAAAAATCTGAGATTTGGAGTTAGCACGAAATATACTTTCAGAATCAACCAGCAACATGTGTATTTGCTGCTATAGCGGACAGCGACTTTTACAGGAGATCAAAGCTGCACAAAATTATAGATGTGAGTATAACGCCTAGTACCAGTGTTGCCAGGACTTTTATATGGAAAAAAAGCTGGAAAAACTGCACTTTCTTTTTTTTATTTCAAAAAATATACTAATGCATTTCATTTTATAAAACCAAAAATTATTCTAAATAAAATAATTTTGCAAAAATTTTCTGGATTAGCAAGTAATGCTAGAAAAGTTAGTGAATGATGTAAAGATAGTGAGAGTCACTGGAAAGAGTACACGATTTATATATCCGATGACAGTAAAATCGATCGAATCTGATAATATGTTGAGATGTTATTTACCGATATTGTAAAATTTTCAAATCTGCAATTATAGCCCGTTCAGGCTAACACGAAATTAAGTCATTTCTTGATTTCGGGTGAAATTACGTAATTTCGCATACATTTTACCATTGCCCAAATTAACTCATTCTACTTAATTTCGTCGAAATTAACTTGAAATTACGATAGACAACGCTGGTTTTGTAGAAAACGCTACTTTTTTTGCAACCATGATCAGATTTACAACCTTGAAAGTCCGTTTTGTTTGAAAAAAATTTAAAAGCCAAATGAAATAATGGAAATATATACATAATTGGACATTCATTTTGTTGTAGTGTTGTTTTTAATATTCATGTATATTT
The DNA here is from genome assembly GCA_949628195.1 of Phasia obesa. Lineage (NCBI taxonomy): Eukaryota > Metazoa > Arthropoda > Insecta > Diptera > Tachinidae > Phasia > Phasia obesa. Next base: position 128,975,015 of record OX451217.1, read on the forward strand.
TAAATCCATACGAAAGTGTTGTGCGAAACCTTTTTAAAAATAATTAAATTATACAAATGTAACTAAACGTGATCAGCTGTTTGCGAAATTAACTCAAATGTCAAAAAGCCCAGTATGAACACTTTAGATTTCATTCGTAATTTCAGCTCGAAATTACTTAATTTCGTGGCAGCCTGAATGGGCTGTTAACCATTTTTGGAAGTTAATATCTACAAATTCCATATAAATCTGCACATCTGGTAACACTGCCTAGTACTGAGATTAATACGACCGCCAAGTTCTTGTTGCGTCCAATGCCTATCACTATAGTTGTATTGTACCAGGCAATAATATGGTACTAATTATGATTTTAGTACTGTTATGGGCCGAAATTTATGTTTTGTATAAAAATTATTTACCAATTTTATTAGAAACAAATTTTTGGGATTTCTTTTGAATTTATTTAAAAAAAAATTATATTTATAATACTTTTTAACTTCGATGGAATTTCGATAATGATCTGCCTTTCTTGTTTAGGATAGAGAAAAACGTACGATTTGGTTTCCAAAATCAAAAAATTGTACGTTTTTCTCTACCCTGGCAAATTTTTTAAATTTTGATTTGAAAAATAAATGCCATCTTTAACCACTGTTTTCGGTTTTCTCTTAACATTTTTACAGAAATCAATATATGCCTGAGATTAAAATGAGCGCCAAGTTTTTGCTTCGCCGAATACCAATCGCTATAGTTTTATTGTACAAAGCAATCACATGGTACTAATTTTAATTTTAATACTGTTATGGGCTAAAATTTGTGTTTTGTGTAAATGTTATTAAAAGCAAGTTTTAGGGATTCCTTTTAAATTTTTATAAAAATTTCATTGGCCAGTGCATATCGCCAAAACGGGAGATTAGGCGCCCGGAAAATGCATCCTTCAGCATATCGGTTGTGGCACGTGTAGTGTGTGCCGTTGCACCGTCCTGTTGGAACCACATGTTTTCCAATCCCAATTCATCAAGTTGCGGCAAAAAGAACTCGTTAATCATTTCTCTGTAGCGCTCACCATTCACAGTAACCGTTTGGCCCGCGACGTCGAAGAAAAAAGGTCCGATGACTCCTTCAGCGAAAACAGAACACCAACGGTTTCGAAGAATAAAGGTCCGATGACTACTCCCCTTCCCTCCAGCGAAAGCAGCACACCATACAGTGACTTTAAGCGGGTGTAATGGCTCTTCGTGGGTTACACGCGGATTTACAGTGCCCCAGAAGCGTAAATTTTGCTTATTTACGTACCCGCTAAGATGGAAATGGGCATCATCACTCATGATTATTTTTGCCAAAGTCACCAACCGACTATTGGTCAAATAAATAGTCACCAATATTCCGCGTTCTGGAGCAGTGTAGCGTAAAATTGTTTATTAACGTGTATTTCGCAAGTGTTTACTACACAAATGTCAAAACAGAATTGACATTAGGGGTCAACCACAAAATTTATAGCATTTTCTGATACTGATTTTCTGATTACTTTTGCGCCACCCGTTATAATATGGGGACAACCTTTACTTTTTAATTTTGACGGAAGTTAGACGATTAACTGTGTTTTTTGTTTAGGGTAGAGACAAAGGTATGATTTGGTTTCCAAAATCTAAAAAGAAAAAATCGTAAATTTTCCGAACCCTGGAATCGTATTTTTTTCTCTACTCTGGAAAATTTGTTAAATTTTTATTATTTGTTGCAGCGCCCAATTTAATACATATTCAATTATCATTTCAGGTCGGAACGATATTATTAAGCTTCTTTTGGACAACCTTTGAATGCGGCATCCTAAAACTAAAAAAATAAAGCCTTCTTTAACCACTGTTAAAATTTTCTGTTATCATTTTTACAGAAATCGATATGTGCCATTTCTACGAGCCTTTAAATTGCACCTTATCCAAAAATAAGGCCACAAAGTCAAAAAATAAGAAAAAAAATAGAAAAAATCAAACAATAAATTCTCTATTGTGCGCTTGACATGATCCAGTTTAAACGATAAATAATTGCTAAGATCAACAATATATTTTTTCATTCCTTATTTTTTTGTTATAGAACTATTGACCTAAAGGTAATTGTGTTGTAAACCTAAAATCTTCATACACCCATATATTGAAATACAATCAAACACACACACACACACACATATTCACGTACATATACTCATGTCCCAATGAAAATAGAATAGAAAAAGTAATAAAAAATTGAATAGGTGACATAACAAAAGACCACAGTTTGGAATTTTCCATATGATGATGGTTATTTGAACACAGGCAATTGCTAGGAACAAGGCAACAACAACAAAATCCTTCGTAATAAAATATTGTAAACAGATTGAAAATTAAATTTTACATTGTTGTTAACGCCCGGCCTTAAATAAAATACGGCTACAAAATGCACCAATATTGCTAGAGGGCTTTAAACATCTATTATTCATGGTATATGAGCAGGACCATAGTAAAAATGGTTAAAAAGAGAAAAAGTTTAAACTACTTCGTCTAATAATGTTTATGTGCAAACAATAAAATAATTATGAAACTTTTTTTGTACTCTGATTTGTAAAATCTTTGACTGCTGAGTTAAAACTGAAAATGTCCTGCTATTAACCATAAACCAGTAACATACCAACAATGCCAACAGCAGCAATAACTGCAACAATCAAACTAAAAATCAGCAAGACCAACATTGTTTGTTTTCAGTTAAAGTCTGAAAGGACATTATTAAATTCAGACGCAAGTGGAAAATTTAATTTTATACCTTTAGTGCTGGTGGCAAAATAATCAAGGTTCAAGAAAAGTGTAGCAAAAACAGTAAACAAGTAGTAGATTGTGCAGGTTATAACATTCTCTATATGATATACAATTAAAAAATACAAGGAGCTCAATATTAAAGGAAGTAATGGTTGACAGCCGATAATAACTGCTTAACCAAGGATTTGGAAATGGATTCTGAAACAGTAAGACTTTACTTCGTTATACCCTGTACACATACAACGTATCTAAATTCAATTTGAGCTTTTAATGTTGATCTTAAAATAACTCTTCCAACCAACAGTTGACTTTTTATTAAAATTCACAAAACTACTTTAGACAATAGGTGGAGTTCTACGACTAAAAAACTGACATAAGCTATGACACCCTTTATTTATGACAAACGAAAAAAAGAACATTTATAAATCTCTGAAGCTCTCTGTGAATAGATAATTTGTAATTTAGTGGTTTGAGCAACGCTATTCAACAGCACAAGAAAGAATGAAAAAAAGCGATAATATAGATTGAAAATTAAACCAATTTACTCGTACAAACATAGCGCGAATGCAAACGTACCTACAACAAAACCAAATAACAATAGAAGAAAGAGAAATTTCTATGCACGAACAAACATTAGAGGTGTTTGATAATTTCAAAATTGTTTTCTCGCTCGACAGATACACCGTTGCTACGATTCATATTGTTGTTACAGCAACCCCAGCTAGTGCTGACAAACAATTTGCATTTTAAGTGCTTGACACGAGCTCAACGTCGTATTTCCAAAATGCACTCAGGTGTAACATACGATGGTTACTTGACGCGCAACATTTGTCTCGCAAACTTCGGTGAAAACAACCAACAACAATGCGAAATTCTAAACGAAAATGTATGATTTTTCTGAAAAAATAATACACGAAGCAACACCCATACATGTTGTGTTTATAAACAAATTTTAAGTGTTAGAAATGTTAACCCATTTGACCAAAGATTAAAATTAAACTTTAAGTTTTAAAAAATTTTTTTGTTAAGGAATAGATGATTATCGCTAGAAGTGTCTTCTCTACTTATAAAATGCTTTGCCGGAAGATTTAAATTTAATTTATGAAAAGACTTTTTCAATCTACGAACTAAATATTTACTAAAGTATGACATATTGATGATTATAGTAAGCTGGCCAAAGCAAAGCCTCTATCCGGAATGGTCGGGTATATTATTTTTAACATTTTTCATTGTGTGAGATATAGAACATGAAGACATAATTCACATCTCCATTTGCTTCATCATATTTCGGTTGAGTTGAGCTAGATGGCAGTTGGCAAGTCTATTGTTAGGATTTGTCGAAGACATCGATTCAGAAATACCTTTCATGGATATATTTAATTTTTTAGCAAACTCTTGTGGGATTTCTGACTTACAAATAGGTATAAATATCGGGTGGTTAAATTTTAAGGGCCGCTGTTGAATGCGAACCATGTTTTTCTCTAAATTTAATTTTACATTTCTCAATTTCAGACTAGCTCAATTATAACCATGGAAAGATACACATCCACTGTTGCCACAAAGTGGATAATCAATATTCGAAGAAAATCATCTTTAGTTATGAGGCACATTTCCACCTCAGTGGATTCATCAATAAGCAGAATTGTCGCATTTGGGCGAATGATAATCCAAGAGTGATTGTCGAAAACCCAATGCACCCACAAGGAGTGACTGTTTGGTGCGGTTTATGGGCTGGCGAAATCATCGGGCCGTATTTTTTCCAAAATAAGGCCGGTCAGGCAGTTACTATGAATGGTGTTCGCTACCGTGAGATGATAACGAACTTTTTATGGCCCGAATTGGAAGATGTGGATATGGACGATATGTGGTTTCAACAGATGGTGTCACTTGCCACACAGCTAACGAAACAATGGCTCTTTTGCGCGACAAATTCAATGGCCGTGTTATCTCTCGTGGTGGCGATGTCAATTGGCCGTCAAGATCATGTGATTTGACACCGTTGGACTTCTTTCTTTGTCGTTATTTGAAAGAAAAGCTGTACGTTGATAAGCCAGCAAGAATTCAATAGCTAAAGGATGAGATAATTCGACACATTAACGGCATAGAACCTCAATTATTTCTCAGCGTCATCGAAAATTTGGAGCATCGGATGGAGATGTGCCACCGAGGTCGCGGCGGCCATTTGGCCGATATTTTGTTCCATACATAATTGAACATTACCAGTATTATCAAAATAAAAAGAAATGACAATAGTTTCCTAAATAATTTGTTTTTTATTCAAAATCAACAAATATATTGAATTGAATATTCGAATCTGCATGATTATCGTGACACCCTTTAAAAATGAATAGCCTGCTGTGATCGATAAGCATTTTTGCTCTGTCTTCTATGCTGTGAAGTTTTCCGGGGGCAAGTTAGTGTTGGAGTTCCAAGCCTCCTTGAAATTGCCTGCTTCTACAGTATATAGAAGTCTGGCCGGCGGCAAATCCACTTGTAACAATGGAACCGATACCTGTATTTGTTTACTAGTTGTTAGTGAGATCCTATGTAGAGTAACGTGTTGGCTGCAGTTAGGACCCGAAAGGCAATGAGTTGACGCTACGCCTTTATGCGACGTTGTATAGCAATTGAGTCTGCTCAAAGAGGGATGGTGTTTAGAAGGCCTCGAACAGCTAAATAAAGGTTATGCTTTTAATTATGGCGCTACATGAGCATTAAATTTTCATTAATTTTCGACACTTTAATATTTTAGTCACCCATTTTTACAGATAAAGCGGTGATTGACAGAACATATGCTGAACATAGTTTCTTACCCCTTAATGCAAGAAGGAAAATATAAGAGGACAGTTTGATAATTCCGTGATTTTTTGCATAAAATATATTTTTCTTGACACAATAGAGTTTTAATTCTCAATTTAGTCCTCTTTTAGCTCGATAAATTTAATCCAGCGCCTCGTTTTTTATTACCACCAAATAATAGGACTTTTTATGCTCTCAAATCTGAGATTGGTCTTAATGATATCCATTGTTTATTTGAGCGAAATCTCTGACTTTCCAGATATTTCTTTAAATTAAGAAACAGGAAACACTAGCAGTGCTAAATTTGGAGAGTATTAGGGATGGGTTAGCAGTTCGTCAACCAATTTATGAACTGTTGTTTCTCTCTTAGTTACGAAATCCGTGTTCGGTGAATTGTCTTGACTGCGCTATCCTTAATATACAAATATTCATGCAATAATGTACCTTATGCACCCATTCTCCGATCTCTTTTGGGCGACCTATCAAACGTTTAGCTAAATTGTTCTAGCAAAACCACAGTGGACTTCAGAAAACCCTTTTTAAACTATTGAAATTATGGGTGAAAAACAAACTTAAATAAGCAGCTTGTATAAAATTGGACAAGAATAGTAAACGGCAGCTCTGTGTTGTCTTGAATGTTACCGCGCAAGAAAAAAAATGCGAGTAATAATAAAGGTCTTTTCAAGTATTAATACTTTTGAGGAAAATTCAACCCTGACATGATGAGTTGTTATTGTTTTTTTGAAAAATTTCAACCGGCGATTTGATCAGAGTTGCATTTTATTCAAAAGTATTAATACTTGTATTATAGTGTGAAATGCCCTTAAAGCTGCCTTCGTAGCATTATAATTAAATTATTACAAGGTAGGTTGGTAGGTAGTGTGCTAGTCTTTCAGTTAGTCATCAAAGACTCTAGATGTTTCACTATAGCGAGTGAAGGTATGCGTTATTATGTTCAGAAAATTAAGTTAGAATACAATTTGGAATTGTATTGCAAATTTAAATAAATAAAAAAAAATTTAAAATAATATAGTAACTCACTTCCGCCTGCCTTTCTGTCTGTCTGTCTGCTTTTCAGTGACGTTCTGATCACGTAAAAATATCTTAGAAAGTGGAGAAAAAGCCGTGAAAGTACGCAGTTGAACTAACCAGATATGAATACTTTACTTTTTATAAAAGAAAAAATACATAAACTGATACGTAGCAGATCTTAAGGCGGAACTAAAACCCCGGTATTACCACATATCACTAAATCTCCGGTATTACCACATAGCACTAAATGGCCGGCGAAGTAAAATAATTATTAATTGGCTATGATATCTTCAAACTAATTCGCCTAAATAACACCAGAAGCGGGCACTGCGGGTCCTCTTCGAGGCCCGACCAGTGCCCAAATGACTGGTACCACGGGAATCGGTGGCCCCACAGAGAGCCTATCATCTCTGTGACCGGTTATTGGTGAGGTCCTCTTCGGGGTACACGTGGTGGTTGTGGTTTAAGATCGATTTATGTAGGTAAGGTGCAAGGTCGATCAAGTGTGCTGGTGCACTCTCAACAGACGGAGTGTGGATAGTCTCCAAACCCCTAAGCAAGAGGTTATAATGTGGATCTAAAGTGTTGTTATACTACACAATGAGGGCGCTAGTCTACGCCTAAGTTTCACTCGGTGGTAAGACCACCGTGAGGTTAGGCCGAGTAGGCAGGTACTCACGTTAATCTTGTTCAACAATAACCACCTGTCTTATCTACTACTATCCCTATCTACTGGAAGTAACACAGTTAATGTAGGTATTAATTGCCCCAGTGTTACTTCTCTTAAAAAAAAAAAAAAAAATCGTAAGGATCTTGGTGTGGATTGCTTTTAAAGCAAAATCGAACAAAATATTGAAGGACGCTGACGAAGTTGCGGGCATAGCTAGTGAAAATATAAAGTCATTTAAAAAGATAAGAAAAAGAAACAAAACCTCAGCCTAGCGGTATTCCCGAATGAGTCTTAAACATGTTTAAAGAGATCATACCTTTAAAAAAAAATTAATAGAGTTTTTATGTTATTAGCCCTTTTTTGTTTCCCTTCAATGAATTAATAAGGGGCAATAATAATTTTTAAGTCTTTGGTCAAGTATGTTACAACTTCACCTTTTGTTATTTGTTTATACGTTGCCTGTTAAAAATAGTGAAAATTGCTTCAGTTATTTACAAAATTTGTCATTCTAATGGAAAAATTGTAGAATAGCGAAGATATGTGTATTTTCTTCTTTTTCTTGATAAAACTTTCCGCAAATTAACATTTGGTGGGTGCGGTTTTTAGAACAATTAAGTTGTCAAAATATAAGGTCATGAATAAATTTATTATGTCTCTGGGAAAAGGGCTTATGTCTTCTTCTATATTTTTGAAATAGACCAGTTTAAAACTCTGTAGCTACACGCAAAGAAAAAACATGGTTGAGGTAACCATAATCTAAGATCAATATCGCACTTGATCAGACAGTTTTTTACCTCTACTGAAAATTTAAAAATTTTGAGTTAATACCTTCTTGTTGATCAAGTGCGATATGTATTTTATAATTAAATTATATGGTTGTAGTTAAGCCATATTCTTAATATATAAAGATTATATGGTCAAATTAAATGATTATATTATTAAAAACTTTGAAATGTCATAAGACATATGGCAGAATTTTGATATACGTATATCTATGTATATCTACAGGGTGGCCCAAAAAAGACTGAAGGATTAAAAATAGTTATATCTTTTTTGTGCTTAATAATTTTTTTTGTCTTTTGCAGGTTATTTACTGGTTTTTGGAGATAAATCATGGCTACATATGATGTGCAGAAACGCGTCAAAATCATTGAATTTTTTTATTCTTCTGGAAGGTCAATTATTACAACTCAACGAAATTATCGTCGTCATTTTAATGTCCGAACAGCCCCCAGTGACAACATGATTAGGAACTTAGTCTCCCGTTTTGAGGAACATGGAAGAGTGTCAGATCTTCCAGGAAGAGGAAGAGGTCGATCTGTGCGCAATGAAACAGTTGTGGAGGCTGTACGGCAGAGTGTAAACCAAGATCCATCTGTCTCTACTCGTCGTCGTTCTGCTCAATTGGGATCTCCAGAACATCCCTGCAAAGAATTTTGAAGCGGGATCTTAAAATGTTTCCGTATAAAATTCAAATGATACAGCAACTGCCTCCCCAAGATCATCAGGCACGCCTGCAATATGCTTTTCGTTTTAGTCAAATAGCCAGAGAAAATGATAACTTTTTAAGCAATCTTATAATGAGCGATGAAGCTCATTTCCACTTAAATGGCTATGTTAACAAACAAAATTGTAGATTTTGGGGCACTCACAATCCTAGGGCATTACATCAGCGTGAATTACACCCCGCCAGATGTACTGTTTGGTGCGGTGTTATGGCTGATAAAATTATCGGTCCATATTTTTTCGAAGATGTGGATGGTCAACCAGAAACGGTATAGGACTATGATAGAAAATTTTTTGCGTCCACATGTTGAGAATAATCAAAACATATGGTTCCAGCAAGATGGAGCAACTGCGCATACAGCAAGCGCGGCAATGGAACTTCTTAACATTGCATTTTTGGTGAACGAATAATTTCCGGAAATTGTCATTTTGCTTGGCCTCCACGTTCACCAGATTTGACTGCTCCAGATTTTTTTTGTGGGGCTATTTGAATGGAGTTGTATATATCAATAAACCCCAAACAATTCAAGAGCTTAAGCAGAACATTCAAGCAGAAATAAGGAACTTGGAACCAGAAACTCTACGGGCAGTAATGGAAAATGTGGTTAAAAGAGCCAATTTTTTTTGCAAGAAAATGGACACCATTTGAGAGATGTTATATTTCACACTTAGATGTAAAAAATTTCCATGAATTAAATATTTAAAAACATAAAAAAAATAAAAACAAAAAAAAAATACAGTTATTTATAATCCTTCAGTCTTTTTTGGGCCACCCTGTATAATAAAGTAAGTCTGTCTGCTTTTCTTTTGCGTTCTTTTAACAAAATTTTTTGAGGAGGTACCTTAGCATCCTGATTTCAAAATAGAATACTTTTTTCCGCAAAAATATCTCATTTCCAAGAGAAAGTGGAGAAAAAGCAGTGAAAGTACGCAGAGAAGGTAAACAGTGAAGGTACTGAAATTTTCGATTTAAAACTGGGATATTTTAAACGAAATTGGGCAACATGGCCTCAACTGAACAATATTTTTATTTGATTTGTATCATTACTTTGTGGAATTACATTGTTATTCAAATATTTTAAACATCTTTTACAGAGCTTTACAATCATTTTTAGAATTGTTTATAAATTTTAAAATTTTATCCAGGGATGGGTACCTTCATAAAAAGTAAATACTTAAATCATAACTGAAGAACTATAAAATTAGGATTCTTTCAATTGGTTTGAAATACTTTTAAAGCAAAATCGAGAAAAAATATTGTCAGGACGCCCACGACGTGGCGGGAACAGCTAGTTTTTTAATAAAATACACATGCCGCTATTTTTGTGGAGTCTCTACAGGTCATACCGTTTGACATATCAGAATGATATGCAGTATGTACCTTTGGTACATAGAGATGAAGAGCTGTAAAGTTTTTGGACAAAATCTGAAAGCGCAAGGGGTAATTTACCTCCACCCCAAGCCGAAAAAAAATAATTAATCGATTTGAATATACTTTCAACTATTATTCTTTATGTAAAAAATAACCATTAAAATATCTGGTTTCATGAGGTAGGTTAAAGTTGAGTGTAGGCCCCTCCAGATTTTTATTAATGCTTTTATATAAAATACATGACGATTTCATTAATACATAACTAAGCAAAGCTCAATATTTAGGTTCGGTTAGGTTAAGAAGGGTTATGGTAGAAATGGCACATCCACTCGGAGATCCGCAGGTTCCATTGTGATTTCCTTCAACTAACTAAAACTAAGAAAACAAAAGGAAAAGAGAGACCTATATGCGTCCTGCTACTTATAACTACGCCACCCGATTTCCTTGATGAAGCCGAGGACATCATCGACTTTACATCGCGCGATGTGGAATAGCCGAAGAACTGAGGAAACCTTCCACCTAACCATCTAAGCCTGCATAATATTTGCTTTTAGTACTTTTTTTGGTCGTAGGTAACGAATAAATTATTACATTATGGTTAAACATAATATACTATTTTGGTTTATTTATAAAACTTTGATTGTGGTTTAAATTTTCCAAAAATTATATAATTAAAACCAACCATATTACATTTTTCGGAAGTGGTAAACATTTAATGACGAAATTTTAAGTAAAACTTGTTTATCGTGACCATAGTAATGTTATAAGAAACTAAAATTTGTTTATCGCAATCATATATTGTTACAGAGAACATAATGTGGTACCCGTGACCATACCATAACCATGAGTTTTCTTTGCGTATAATTTTTATTATTTTAAGGATATTTCTATTCCGGTGAGGAGTCTACTTTTTTCTCCGTGCTCGATCACATATATTAAAAAGAAAACTATATGCATTTAATAAAACTATATACTACGTATAATAAAACAGTTATAGGACCATATCTGTGCATGAAATATTTTTTTAAAATTTTGTTGCTTGTGCAGATAGTAATCGGAATGGAATACAAAACATCAATATTTTTAATTCTTATCTGTCTGTCTGTGTACGCATCACTTAAAAATTACGTGAAGAATTTTAATAAAATTTTGTGCAAAGTACCTTTTATTTCTCGGTTTAAATATAGGCCACTTTTTTGCTTAAAAATATCTCATTTCCAAGGGATAAAATAGTGAAAGTACGTAATTTTAACAATTCATTAGTGCTGCAAACTTGGCAGCACCTTTTATTTTCTGTCAACGAGAAATTTTAAACAATATTTACAGAACTCTACAATAATTTTAGAATTTTATATACACTTTAGAGGAACTTCCTGAGGAATTTTCCAGGGATAGGGTACCTGAATATAAAGTAAACACACCATATGTAAAGCACTATAAAATAAGTCTTTAATAACACAGTGCAACACGGTAAAAAATAACCATATACGGACACCACTACGTGATAAAAGACCAAAAACAACTTTCTAGAACATATTAACTTCCTAGGAATGATTCTTAACACCGTTTAGGTAGCGCTTAGGTAGCCGCAAAAGTGAAAAATTTCCCGAAAATTTTTTAATTACATAAGCGCTACCTAAACGGTATTAAGAATCATTCCTAGGAAGTTCATATGTTCTAGAAAGTTGTTTATTCAGATCTTAGGTTCATGTTTGTAGTTGATTGTTTCCTTGAATTTTGAATGGTTTGCTACCTATGGACCTGAACAGGGGAAAAAAGGCAAAAAAATTGAATTTTTAAAGTTTTTTGCGATTTTGACCTTGAAGATGAAGTTTTTTTGATTTTATATGTTCACAATTTTTGTTCTTTATGACAAGAACTACAACTTTGCCTCAGAGAGTATATCAAAATTCCAAATGGTTTGCAAAATATGAGCTTGATTATATGATAATTTTTTTGCAAAAATTACATCGAGTCCCCACATCTTTGAGGGCCCATAAAAAAAACCTGGAGGACTTTGAGCAAAACTGGGAAACAGGGGTCTTTTTTTTTTGGTCTTTTATGACCTGGTGGTGTCCGTATATGGTTATTTTGCCATGAGTAAAAAAATTACACAGTGTATAATGGTTTGGATTAATTTCAAAGCAATATCGAACCAAATATTTTCAGGACGCTGATTAAGTGGAAATTTTTTAAAAAAATAGTGAAAAAACTCCAGCAAAGCCGCTGGAATCATTTTTATATGTTTTAAGTTAAAACAAAAATAACTTAAAAAACTAGACTTAATTAAAGTCTTGCATACATTTTGGTACTTCCTTTCATTTTCATTTAATATTTTCTAGCTCACACCTTTTAAATTTTGTTTTGCGCTGTTTATTTTAATTCAAGTTAATTTTATATGTCTTTATGACGGTCTACCTAAGTGGGTTTTTATAAACATCTACTAAATGATGTTTTTCATTTGTACAAAAAATATTTTCCTACATAAATAATTTCTTGTTGCTGTTGTTGTTGTTGTACATTTTCCATGTTTATGACGTACTTGTCATTTTAACGCTATTATATATGCACGTAGGCGCCAACACTTCAATATTTTGTAGTGGAAAAAAACTGTTGAATACCAGAGGAAAAAAACATCTAAAAAAAAAAAAAAAATAAACAGAAACCTTGGTTAGGAAGTTAAAATATTTTTTTAGTATAAACTTAAATGAAGCGAATTGTTTTTACAATATTTACATGCAAATCCGTCTCCACAACATTGTCGTTGGAATCTTTAGTAAAACGTCGTACTAAAATATTACACAACAGAAAAAAAGAGTTTATTAAATTGTTAGGCTGGCAAAGGTTTATTAAGGTAAGCAGCAGGAACAAAGAGCAACAGATGATTTAAAATTATAAATAAGCAAATGATATCCTAACCTTCGGAAGTCTTATTCCTCGGTATACATCTTGATGAGCAGATGTAAAATAAATATAGAATCAAGATAAACACAAATGAAGTTCAAAGCAGTCCAACTAAACTTTCTTATTGGCAGAAACTCTACCCGCAGCTTTGATTGCAAACTTTTGCTAAAAAAATTGATCCTCAAATATATAGTATATGGTGTTATGGGCCGAACATCGGGCATAAGAGTATTCTGAGGAGGCTAAGTATGAGTAAACTAAAATAGTCAAAAGACTGCAATGGGCGCTCATTGCGGACGGCGTTACACCCACTGAGTGTATGGAAAACGACATCTGTATTTGTACTCATAGTTTACTTTTAGTAGAAGAGAGCTGAACCTGTCCTGTAGTCTGCGTCTGGAGGAGTATATATCGATTTAGCAGGCAGAAATGCTTTGGACTGCTGAATGCGTTAAATCACCTGCTGGAAAGCCTTTCTTCCAGAACCTGCTGGAAGAAAGGTTCTCATTGCCCTTGAAAATCTGTCGGTTATAAAATGCATGAAGCAGGTGTACTCCAAACTAATGCTCCAATGTGTTTTAAAACTTAACAGATGTTCCTTGACTAATAAGGTAACTTTGATCTGGATTAAAGAAAATGTCAGCACATTTGGGCATAAAGCGGCATTGCGACTAGCAAAATCTACGTGTGCTGTGAGACGAACCCACAATAGCACAGGGAAATGTCAGAGAAGGTCCTACAATGGGTGAACTCATTCAAACTGAATAAGTGGTGGGAAGCCACTACGTGTAGGGCAGGCTTGAATGGTGCTCAAAGAGCCAAAGGTCAGGAAAGCAAGTAATGCATTCAGATATTAGAAAAGTACCCACAACTGGATAAGTGCGTTAGTGACAAGTCATGGAAAGTGCAAGAATCATTTAGCGAAGATGATTATTGCAGACTGTGCCTGGAAGAGGCTGAGATGGTAGTGCACATTGTATATGTAATGTACAGCACTTGTTACCATAACGCTTGGGGCCACGAGCGAAAACTTGTTTAATTTGGATACCACTAGGGTTATAATCCCCTGATAAATTTTAGCAATTACTAACACACTCCGCATAGAGAAAGAAGGCTGACAGTTACCAGTGTGTAGTCTGAAATCACTAAAGTTAAGAATAAAGGCTGGTGGTAGCACGTGACTTAAATGTTTTCTATAATCATTGAAGATGAATGGTATCGCAAAAGGAACCATTGAAAGAAGCGGTCTGGATCTTATCGAACCCCATGCATTAATTATCTCGGCAGCTTTTGGGATCGCTAAACACACACGACCTTGTCGAGAAGTGTGAGAGTGACAGTTTTGTGGTGTGGCATCGTCGGACTATTTCTTTAAAATTCCATTGAAAACAAAGCTATGAACTTTTAAGAAACAATCGATCTTTTGGGAACAAAGTTCGATTATCGAATTATCAGTTGCCTTGGCAATGTCAATTTTCATCTTGCAGTTGTAATTTGAATTCTTGAGGAGTGCCTTTACAGGTCGTTTCACATTAAAATATTAGTATTAATACTTCTGAGGAAAATGAAACCTAACAAGATGAGTTGTTATTGTTTTTTGAAAAATTTCATAAAAGATTCAGGGTTGCATTTTATTTAAAAGTATTAATACTTATATTATAATGTGAAACTCCCTTAATCAACGTGCTATGCGTATAATACAGAGAATATGAACATCTCTTAAGGCTAAGTTCGTTTAAGCCATTCGTAAAATAAATCGGTATACTGTCAAAAAAATCTTGAAAAAACCTTACAGGATAAGTCAATGTTAAGCGAGCCTCGGTAGTCACATTTATGTAATCGGTTCCTATACATAATCGAAGTATAAATATTTAGTACTTTTTACGTGATGAGATCACAGAGATCACACATGGATAGACGCACAGACAGACAAAAATTCTAAAACTTGCTCTTCCATTTCGGTTGCTATTAGCACCAACAACAAAATTTTTAAAAAATATTTCATGTACAGAATAAGTCCTGTTACAGCTTTATTATATACATAGATCAACCATATAAAAGTATTGTAGGACAGCAGACTTTTAACTATCCCTTTACAACTTCCTTAATGACTACCTTAACTGCACTATGTTTGGTATTGTCACTAGCATTTTGTCTTAACTGTAGTGGTTTCACATTGTCCACTATCAATCTGTCAATCTCTTTCCTCATCACAGAGTCTCTCGTGATCGCTAACAATTGTCTAAGGCTAAGGATCCATGGGTATGTAGTATGCATATACGAGGAGACAGAAATGTTACTCGCCATGTTACTTAGCGTCATGCCAACCATTGCTGCACATTCATACGCAATGTTATTTACCATCTCAGCCTGTTCCGACACTGTTTGCAAGTATCGTCTTCTTTCATTTTCATCATAACCAGATGATATTTGAAGTTTTTATGACCTACAATTTCGAAAAATTCCACTGGTCATTCTCACCCATCCATCACTGACACTTGTCTGCTATATATATTCCGGTTGCCTCTGTTGGCTAATAAAAACAGAGTCTCTTCAAATGCTAAACTTTCCACTGATTACAAGATCTCCCTATATATCACTCTTCAATTCTTAAGATCCTGTTTGTGTTTTTTACAATATTAAGATTAATGAAATTCCCTAGAGAACGTAGAAAAAATTCATACCGACGTAGA
Source organism: Phasia obesa (assembly GCA_949628195.1). Lineage (NCBI taxonomy): Eukaryota > Metazoa > Arthropoda > Insecta > Diptera > Tachinidae > Phasia > Phasia obesa. The sequence goes on from OX451217.1 coordinate 128,990,753, forward strand.
GTTCTATGTTAAAACCAAGCTCCCTCATGGCCTCGCAAGCAAGGTAGAATAGAATAATGTTGTTATAACAGAGAATATTATCCCTCTACCCGAGAGGAGGCCTCTTATGATTGGCTAATAAGAGTATTGCAGTATCTGTCGGAAACACGACTTATACCTCATTACGATTGCGGTCATTATCAGGCCCGAGCTAGCTAGGCCTTCTCTGGGGCCTGATAATGACCGCAATCGTAATGAGGTATAAGTCGTGTTTCCGACAGATACTGCAATACTCCTAATCATTAAAACAACTAATTTAATTTGATTTAATTTAATATTTGTTTTAATTAAATTGAAATAATTATTCACAAATTTATTTCTTCAACTGAAACTCGTTTAATGTGCCAAATTGAACCTTCTGCTCTGTTTTGAATTTCTCAAATTCTTTTCATCTCAACTAAACCACTAAATAAATTATTGTTTGTTCAATAGGCCAGAAAAACCTCATCAAATAATTGCATTTCAATACACAAAATGGCAAGTGTTCGTTCGCTCATCTTCTAAAACGCTTTCAAGTTACAGAAAAACAAAAAAATTGAAAAACTTTGATGATGGCAGTAAGAAAGAAAAGTTTTTATTTTATGCCAAAAAAAGAAATTTAAACAATCAAAGTAGAGCGAGCTTAAGTATGAAAACGAACAAGTGTTTACTTAAAAATTTACTTCTAAACTTTATTTATGCCTGCTGTTGCTCTCTTATTATATACCAAGCGCCAGCAAGAGCAAAATAAGATTGTACAGGTTATATGTTGCTTCGTCTTACAATGTAAAACTTTTTGCCTACTTTTTTTTATTCTTTTTTTTTCTTGAGCAGTGAATAAAAACGAATTGTGCGAAATAAAGTGATGAGCTTGAATGCAATTCAAATTGTCTTTATTGACAAAAGTTTCTTTTTTTTCATTTCATTTCATTTCGCTTCGTTTCATTTGCTGTTGTAAATAAGGATTATTTTTCAGGGCAATATTTATTGTATTGGTTTTGTAAGGAATAAGGAGATAGATATTATTTAATAACGCATTTATTTTAAAGTAAAAATGGGATCAATTTTGTTCTGATAATTTAAATTAAATAGAAAAAAAAATACACTGAAAAAAAATTAAGTACTGAAACTTTAGTCACTTTTTATTTTTATTTTAAAGTAAAAATGGGCTCAAAATATCTCATTCTAACTAGGTGATAGCGCTTAATTTTGTACGACAATAATGTAGCGGAGTCCGTTTTACATATTTTCCTGTATGGAGTTATCATAAAAATGATTAGAATATTACAAAATTCATATCAAAACACTACTAGCCGTGTTTGGGATGGGAATACTATGTCTGACCCATTTTCTTTTGATGTAGAAGTGAAACGATGTGAATGACTTGGCGGATGAGCTTCCTGGTGGCATTAATGTTGCCAACACAACAATTAAAATCCTACTGTATGCTGACGATATAGCGTTACTATCGGATTCTCCAGCTGAGCTACAACTGATGATTGATAGATACTTTGTACAAATATTGCGAAACATGGAAGCTAAAGGTTAATCTCGGTAAATCCAAAATTATGATAATGCATTCATGTACAAGAATTTCAAGTCACTTAAAATGCAGTTATGCTGAAGAAAATATCGAAATATTAAATAAATATAAGTATTTCGGCTTTGATATTACATACAACTTGTCCTGTAACGTCCACCTAAAAAACAAACTAGAAACGCCTAAACTGGCAATTATAACAACTTGGTTAAAATATATAAATAATCCTAAAATTTCAAATGAAAATAAACTTAACATTTTTGCTGCCGCCTCTCAATCTATAATGTTTTATGCTGCACAAGTCTGGGGTTACGTGAAATATGATTTGGTTGAAAAGTAGTTTAGATTCTTTATTAAACAAATTTTGCACCTACCATCTACAACTCCAAACTATATGCTATATCTTGAAACCGGACTGGACTACTTATATACCTCAACACTAAGTGATAAAAGACCAAAAAAAAAAAAGACGCCTGTCTCCCAGTTTTGCCCAAAGTACTCCAGGTTTTTTTTTATGGGCCCTCAAAGATGTGGGGCCTCGATGTCATTTTTGCAAAAAAATGATCATTTACTCAAGCTCATATTTTGCAAACCGTTTGGAATTTTGATATACTCTCTGAGGCAAAGTTCTAGCTCTTGTCATAAAGAACAAAAATTGTGAACATATAAAATCAAAAAAACTTCATCTTCAAGGTCAAAATCGCAAGAAACTTTAAAAAATTCATTTTTTTTACCTTTTTTCCCCTGTTCAGGCCCATAGGTAGCAAACCGTTCAAAATTCAAGGAAACAATCAATCAAAAATGAACCTAAGATCTCAATAAACAACTTTCTAGAACATATGAACTTCCTAGGAATGACTCTTAACACCGTTTAGGTAGCGCTTAGGTAGCTAACAAATTTTCGGGAAATTTTTCACTTTTGCGGCTTGAGCTTATGAGCTTGAGTAAATGATCATTTTTTTGCAAAAAATACATCGAGGCCCCACATCTTTGAGGGTCCATAAAAAAAACCTGGAGGACTTTGGGCAAAACTGGGAGACAGGGGTCTATTTTTTTGGTCTTTTATCACGTAGTGGTGTCCGTATATGGTTATTTTGCCATGACTTAAAAAATTACACAGTGTTTAAACGAAATCTTTCTTTAAATGAAGTAATCAGTATTCTAAATGGTAATAATTTTTCTTCACTATCTAAATATATTGAATTATGTTTAAAATACCGTAAGCTAATTATTAATGAGTTTCTTCAGCCTTCCACTTTTTCTTGTAATTTCTCAAATAATATTTTCTCTTATCAATGTACATATTTACAAAATGTCTCAATTTTATGCCAATCTGGCTCACAACATTTATGTTTTGCCATATATAGATTACAAATAATATTTAAGACTGAATCCTGTAAAACCTGAATTTATAAACTGTAAACCAAAAATATTAAATAATCTATTAATAAATAATAATAAATAATATAGCCGAGGATACGCTTAATAAATTCTATTAACATTTTATGCTAAGAAAATTATATGTTCCTGCACTTTTTTTGAATAAGGAAATTAAAAAATTTCATTTTTACTTTTTTCAGAAAAATTAAAATTAAAAAATCTACATCACTTTTCTTCCATTATGACTAAAAGAGGTCACCCTGGCATGTGAGCACATTCTTGTAGATATTTTTGCAGGGTTTATCTAAATTTAAGAAATCGTAACATTTGAATTACAAATAAACTTTGGGTCACATTTTAAAAAATATTTCTGACCGAGCTACCCAAATTTTGGGGCATTCCCTCAAACACGCGTTCGCCCTATAGGTACGATCGGCTGCAACTCTACTAGAAAATACCCCTGACTTGCTTCAGTGAAATTATGATATCAAAATATCTTTACTGGTTCATTAGATACCAAATTATTCCCAAAATAAAATGTCTTTAAACCACTGTGCTGCAGTTGAAGGCTAAAGACTTATACAAACGGAAATATCTCTAAAATGCAAATAGAGTAGAAAGTAAACGATATCCCAAATTTAACACTAAAAACGATTTTGAAAAAAGTGGAGTTTCACGAATTTTTGACTTAAATTACCTACAAGCTCCTTTTTCAGTTCACTGTAGAGGAGGGTATGGTAAAGCAGCCCGCCCTTTTAAAAGCCTTTTCTTCTTATGCCTGTTCTCTTCAGTTTAAATTCAGCCACAAAATACTTTTATATACTAAGTGCTCTACCGATTTAGCCTCTTTCAGACACATTAAAATTTAGTATTTTGTTGTTGGATTTCAAACACTGAACGCAATAGAGATTCTCAAGTTGGTACACATTAACATAAATTTAAAAGAGCCTCCGGCTTTTTCCTCTCTGATGGTTTGGAGTAGGTGTAGCAGCTTTGCTAATGGAAATAATATTTTCACCCAACAGATCACTGAGGTCTACTGCAATATTGAATTCGTTTTGAACGCACAATTGACCAACGGCTTTCTCCATTTTTGTAAGCAGAAATTTTTTGAATTGTCCTCCACCAGTCGCTGTAGCCTCTGAACTCTTATGTGGATTTTTCTCCATTAGTTTTTTCATTTTATTAGATTAATGCAACTTGCATTTTTTCAATTATAAGTATGCCCTAATTTTGCAATCCTTTTACTCACAATAGTGATATTGCAAAATTATTGTGTTTATATTTCTAATGATGATTTCAAAATTTGCAGCCTCTATTATTTAAAAATTTAGTTGATTTAAAAAAAGCAATGTGTAATATATTGCAACTTTTTTTCTTCACTAACTTGAGTGCAACGTAGAAATTTTGCACTAAATTTGAAACACAATTTTTAAAAGTTTAGTAACAGTGTGTTAAATGCAGCTTTTTATTGCACTGTACAAATTTTGCAGTAATTGAATGAGTGAAGAATTTTTGCACTAAATATGCGTTTAGTGATAGTGCAAACATTTGCACCACGTCTAAATTTTTTTAAATGTTAGTGAAGATTTGCAATTTATCACTGCTGTAAAAAAATTTTTTGCAATATTATTTAGTGGTAGTGCAATGCTGATATCAATCACAATTTAATGCACTAACTTTATATATGTAAATCTTTTAGTAAATCTTTTTTTGACAAAGCGCTATAATACTCGTATGGCATCGCGCGTGGTGTTGTTGTTTTCCTTTTTTTCATGAAGGATTCCATTTCACAATGAATTTTAAAAGTATTTCTAAACTACTACTTTTATTGTAAAAAAAGTTTCTAGAACATGGCAATTCATTACGATTTACTTTTCGACAACAAAACAGAAATGACAAGTTAAAAGTAACTAGAATGCAGAACACCAAAGAGTCGAATTGAAGAAATTACTTTTACTTCAAAGTAGAATTCAAAACATACCTGAATATTTTTTTATGATTTTTATTTGATCAGTATATTTTTTAATTTGACTTTATCTGGCACTATGGCAATTTCGCAGCTATAGATATTTCGATTATACAAAATTAACTTTTTTGCCTACTTACGTACATTTTGAGAACTCTGCCTTTCGCAGTCCACAACTTGGCATACAATACTCTGCATTGTGACTTGGGTCTGTAGTCATACAAAATTCAACTGACCCAGAAGTTGAAGGTAAATGCCCATGTTTTCTTTGAATGGGTGCTGGAGCAGTTAAAATCTGACCCTTACTTTCATCGAAAAATCATCTTTAACAATGAGTCCCATTTCTGGATTTCGTTAACAAACAAAACTGTGGAGTTAGAGACGTTACTAATTCACATAAACATACATTGTTTAGTGCAGATATTGTGCTGGCGTCATCATCGGTCCATATTGATTTGAGAACGACATAGGCCAGAACATCACCAACAAAGGCTAGCGCTATAGGGCTGAATTAGTTGATATGTAGACCAACGGCATGTGGTTTCATTAAATCGGGACATATGGAATATTCTGTACGACAGTTTTGAGTGTCGCAGGTCTATGCGAGTAAACAAACCACAGCGGCTCTCAAAGCCAACGTAACGTCAATATCAGTCTGATTTATTCGCCAGAATCATGGAAATTAAATATTTTGGATGCACGTCTCCAAGCGAAGTTGCGGCTGACTACTGCCCGATATTATAGTCCAAAATTGTATTGATTTAAAACGAATCAATTCTTAATGATATCTCACAAACACTTTGTTTTATTTAAATTAAAAAATGGAAGGTCCTTGATGAATCTTTGATTTATGTGTTGTATGTTAACTAATTCTTTTCTAAAGTCAGAAGTTTCGTATGGGCTCAAATTTCCAGTGGTTTGGGTCCTCATACACTTAGCATCGATTTTATTTTTTTTTTTACTGATTTCTTGATTTAGCTAGAATTTTTTCTGAGTGCAAAATGAAATCATCTTAAATTATGTATGAATTTTAAATACGCATTTCTATATGAGTCAGTATAAATAATTCTTTTCAATATCATAATTTCTTTTTTCTTTATGGTGTGGAAAATAAGCTCAAATTTATTTTCTAAAATGCCATTACTTAGGTTTTGAAATTGAATCATACAATGCTGTAAAATAAAATAAAAACTTTATTTTCTAAACAATCTTCTTTCTATATATTCCTTGAAATTTATACAAAATATAGTTCAAGCGTGATATTGTAAAATTTGCTATGCTTGAATTATTTCAAATTTACTTGCAATTGAACTGTAAATGTGTTTTTTACATAGAAAATATAAGAGAAACATAGAAAGTTTTTTTTTAGATTGAGTTTTGCAAGGTTAAATTAACAAAAAGAAATAAAAATTATGAACCAATATCTAAAAAATTGGGAGGTAATTGGATAACAGTTTTAATAATCTTCAATAAAATTTTGTATTTAAATAGAAGAATTAAACGTTCTGCTTTAATTGTATTAAAGAAAGAAAATTTTATTCCATCTGTAGAGTAATTTTTAAGCTTTATTTTAAGAAAAGTTTTGTTTTTGTTTTAATGGTGCTCTGGTTATCTATATCTATACATATGTAAATTAAAACTGTAACAGGACGATTTCTGTACAAGAAATATTTTTTAAAAATTTGTTGCTTGTGTAGATATTAGCCGAAATGGAATACAAAACTCGAATTTTTAAAACTTTTGTCTGTCTGTCCATCTGTATGTGTTCGAATCACATAAAAACATCTGCATGAATTTTAATAAAATTTTCTTAGGAGGTACCTTGGTATCTCGGTTCAAATATAGCGTATTTTTTTCTCGTAAAAATTACTCATTTCGAAGAGAAAATAGAGAAAAATTAGTGAAATTACGCTATTTGACCGATTGAATGGTAATGCGAACTTGGCAGCACCTTTATTTTTGCCAGCGGGAAATTTTCTATTTACAGAACTTAACAATACTTTTACAATTTTTTTTTAATTTTAGAATGTAATATAAAGCACATGTACCTTAGTGATTACACTGGGATGGGTAACTTCATATAAACCGTATCTGAAGGCGCTATAAAAGTAAGATTCTTAAAATTTGGTGTGGATTACTTTCAAAGTCCTCGACGTGTTAGGCACTGCTGTTATAGTATATGTTTTCTTTCATAATTTATTTATTCTATAGTCAATATTTTTGAACTAACAATAATTACTCATAGCTTAGGTCTAAAATAAATATATAGTATATGTAAGGCGTGTCCACTCAGAGGTTATAAGACCCATTGTAATGCTCCAACGAACACTTACTTGTTATAGTTTCCTATAGAGTCCTTGCTTTTTAAAATTTTTTAGTCCAGCCAGTGTCCTATGCTCAGACAAACCAGCTCCCGAATGAAGTGTTTGACAAAATACTGGAACCTACGCACAGTGGTCCGTATAGTAATAAGGGATGGATTAAAATTGATATTGAAAAAATCAATCAAACGAAACAAAACAGTACATTTGAATAAATAAATAATTGAAACTATTCACATTTGTATACTCGTGTGTTTTTTCAGATAACTTTTAATTGGCAGAACTGTTCTTTTTTTTGGATATTTCGAAAATTAATTTTAATTGGATAAGCAATTTATAACGATTACACTAATGCCACAGCAACGTGTGCAAATTGATCCAATTTATTTTAAAAATCATAGTTCATTCGGCGATCTACCTCATCGGACAGTATATCCACTTTGTGGTGCTCACAATCGTACTTCAAAGCGATTAATTCGCGAAACTATGAACTGTTTTGAAATAAGTTTAATCTGAATGATAATATGCATGCCGAAAGACTGCTTAAGGGATTCATCGCCTGCAGCATAGTGTTCATGATGATCATAATGTATGAAATCAGGCGATAAAAGAAATTTACTGAGTGAAATATTAGGCGAAAAAAAAATTTTGAGAAATGCTCATATTTTCTGGCCACTTTGTTCATATGTTATAACGATATTAGATAATTTTCCCTGGGTATTTGAAAAGTTCCAGGTATATGCAGAAAAACTAAAACTATCGAGCACTTGGAAGCGATTATTTGATGTGTGATTGCCGAAAAACAGCCTGATTTGCTGTGAGGAGTTTGGTAAAATTAGACCTCTATGTTACACGATATACGCGCTAGCCACGATATAAAATTACATTTGCACACTGTACAGCATCCTTCAAGATGCGTATTATCGTTAAGAGTAAACGTGTTCCGAAAACGATCCATATACTTGGTCTCTCTAGAACATGATTCTAAGCACCATAGAATACACCCAATTTTTATTGCCATAGAAATCAGTTGTATTGCGACTTTAAGAATCAAAACTGGATTAAAGAGAAGCATGTGAGCATTATATATTGGAATTATTGGAAACAATTAAGAGTTTATATCATCGGTTTTTGTACTTTGCAATGTCCACTACGTTGGCTTTCCACAAAGCCGAACAGTCAATAAAAATATAAGAAACCGACTCTTTCTAAGGAGAAAGAATTCAAGCGGCTTTCGTAGCACTCACTTTTAGAAATACATACGATCCGATATTAATACGTGCAATTAGTGTTTTAGAATCGTGCCCGCTAGAAGCGATATTGTATATTTTCCAGAAGTCAGCAGTGCTTTTGTCCCTGTCCTATCTTGGGAATACAAAAAGCTTATGAACATTGTAAAAGTGATAGTCGTTGACCACCTCCTAATCCCAGTAGTAATTTAACCTGTATAATGCAAATTCCATCGCCCAACTTATTTCCACGCATGCTCTCATGCTTTAAAACATAAATAATCCTAAGTAGCGCTGCACATTGGGGTAATTTGGCAATCTAGCCAGACATTACTTTTTTTTAGTTTATATTGGTTCTGCTAATGTATTGACTGCCCCTAGAATAATACAACTTGGCATAAAAATCTCTTATGGACATAGACTATTAAAGCTGCAAAATAAGAAAAATCCAACAAAACTTCTCTTTAGAAGAGCTAATCCTATCTCTGAAAAATTATTTTTTTTTTTCAGTTTTCCCATACTTTGTTTAGCAAATGAAACTTTTATAGTCAGCAAATTTCCAAAAACCTAAACTTGAACCCTGGAGTTTCTAATATGCCACTTTTTCGACCCGCCCCCTTTTGTGGGCGGTGACATAAAATATTATTTGCAAAAATAATGAAATTATTAAAATAAATGGATTACATAAGTCTTAATACCATAAAAATAAAAATTTTAAGTTTTTATGGGCAGGGGGAGATATTTCTCCAATCCCAACCCACGAAACGTTCATGTGAATTTCAAAAAAAAAAAATATTTTTTTTTTGCTAATTTACAAAAAATATTAATTTTTATGTTAAAGAGAAGATTGATTTTTGTAATTTATTACTTTATAGTATTAAATTTATCTGAAAATAATTAATTTCATATTCATAACAAGCTGTGTCCGCCACTTCGTCACTATTTTATCTCTACTTTCTCTTGGAAATGAGATTTTTTTAAGGAAAAAAATAGCCTATATTTGTACCGAGATAAAAAAAGTACCTTATACAAAATTTTATTAAAATTCTTCTTTTTTAAAATTTAAAATATTAGTGTTTTGTATTCCATTCCGATTAGAATTTTATAGAAATATAAAATTCTAAAAATTTTATAAAAATCTCAAATTAATGTAGAGTACTGTAAATAGTGTTTTAAATTACCCGCTGTTGCTGCCAAGTTTGCAGTACCATAGTACGACTTAGCAACCAAAAACATTTTAAGACCGACAAGATGAGCAAGATGTGCAAAAACAGAAAAAGTTAAATTTGGAAAAAATCGCAAAAAATAGAGCAAAAACGCGCAAACTTTTTTTTTTCTATTGTCTAAGAGTAGAGATCGCAAATTTTATAATGTTATATAACATGTAGTGCTGGCAATTTCTACTACTTTCAATTAATACAACTCAATAATTTTCAATTGGCTACTCAATAGTACTCAATACTTCCGTTTACATACTATCAGAGGAAATTTATCGTCGTAGTTGCCAAATATTTGTATAAATTTATTTCACTACCTTAAAAGTATCGATTAACTACTTTTTTGTACCTAATAAAATGATCGAGTATCGAGTACCCACTACTTCCGTTTACTTCCGTATACTATCAGAGGAAATTTATCGTCGTAGTTGCCAAATATTTTTAAAAATTTATTTCTAAAAATACTACCGTAAAAGTATAGATTAACTACTTATGTGTATTGAGTACCCAAAACAATGATCGAGTATCGAGTACTCGGTACCCACTACTCAATACTTTGCCAGCACTAATAACATCACTATAAAAAACTTTTCACTTTTTTTGACAAAAAATTAGCAAAATAAAATTTTTTTTAATTTCGAACTAAATTTTTTATCATAAAAATTTAAAATTAAATTTTTCTAAAAATTAATATCAGTAACTGTTAATATAGCCTCTCACATAAAAAAATTAATACAAAATCTTTATTCGTTAAGCCACAAAAAAAATATATTGAAAACCTTTCAAAATCGTAAAAAGCGAATAAATAAGTGTTTAATTTACTTAACTTTCGTGATTTTAACAGTGTCCCAAAACGACAAATCTCTAGCAAAAGCCTTGAAAATTCAATATAGGATTTGTTGACTTTCGATCTGCGTACTCAAAATTTTTACATTTCTTAAATTTAATATTTGTCCTGATTTCCGGCTAGATTGGCAAAATACACTGTTGACATGACGAATTTATTAACCTCGTATTTCTGGATGTAATAGCCTCAATACTGTCCACTGTAGACTCTCATATAATTAAACACAACTTGTTCATCGTTATAAACGTAATCATTAAAAATAAACTACAACTTCAAACTTAATGCTTAAACTTTTAAAATTTATTTCAAACATTTTGCTGAGTCATATTGTCATTGTCATTTTCAAAGTGTAAATTGCATTATTTTATCTCTATTGCCTGTTAACTTATTTCCTATAAGTTTATAAAATATTTTTAAATTTATTTATTGTTACAAAATCCAAGAGATTATTTTTAATCCTTTTTAAGCACTACTCGAAACTCCATGGTATTCATGCGAAGAAACAAAAGTTATACACAAACACTATGAAATATTTTTATCGAACAGTTATATGAAAAGTTTGATAATTGAATCTAAGTTGATATTAGCCTCTTGAAATATAGTCCGACTGAGCTGGAACTTCCTTAATGGTTGTAGGCTTAATCTGATTTTAAAGTCATTCAATCAGAGCATTTAGACTGGGTATCATAGGCACTCTTATGCAGTGGTTCTTCGCCAAAAGGCTAGAGCTTACGATCGTTGATCAAAATCATCTTTCGGCAGCCATAGTTTATTGAAGCCTCGATACCGACACTATGCACTCATTAACCTGGTTTGTGAATTTGGTTAATAATTAAACATATTCGTGACGTTATATAATAGATGAAAATATTCATGTCATTCTCTGCGTCATCGAATATTATTAAACGGTAACTTTTTTAACAATTTCGCTGATCTTATCACCAAAAAAAATTTAAAATCTTGTCTCAGTCATAAGCGATAATTTAATTTTGATAGTTGTGTTGGAAAATAGATAAATAGTTATAAAATGTCATGCAGAAATAACATAAGACATATTCATGTCCTAAAATAATGTAACGTTGTTTAAAGATGACAATATAATTGGCAATATCAGTCACCTTTCTACAGCGAATTTTGTTAATAAACGCCAATCTTTTTTGACAATTTTGCTGATCTCATCATCAAAAGAATTTAAGAAATAGTCACTGTCATTAGCAATAATTTAATTTGGATAGTTACGAATATTTATAAAATATCATGCAGAAATAACAAGATAGATGGCAATACCCTGGACAATAGAAGTCACCTATCTATTTCGCTGATCATATCATCAAGAAAACTTAAGAACTTGTCACTGTCATTACACGATAAATTAATTTAGATAGTTTCGTGGGATAATAGATGACATATTTTAAATGTCATAAAGAAATAGCGTAAGACATATTCCTGTCCTGCAATTACGTGCGTTGTTGATAGATGACAATATGCGTGGCAATGTCATTCACCTCGACAGCGCATTTGGTTAATAAACGGCAATCTTTTAGACAATTTCGCTTATTCAAGAACTTTTCACTGTCGTTAGCGTTAATTTAATTTTGATAGTTGTGTTGGGAAATAGATGACAAATTAGAAAAATGTCGTGAAGAAATGCCATAAGACATATACATGTTATAAAATTACGTATCGTTGTTGATAGATGACAATATCCATGGCAATGTCAGTCACTTCCTCAGCGACAATCTTTTATGCAATTTCGCTGATCATGTCATCAAGAGAACTCTAGAACTTGTCACTGACGTTACACGATAAATTAATTTAGATAGTTTTGTTGGATATGGTAATAGAAATAGCATGACATATTCATGTCATAAAATAACATGTCGTTGTTGATAGATGACAATATGCATGGCAATGTCATTCAACTCCACAGTGGATTTGGTTAATACACAACAATTTCGCTAATCATATCATCGAAAGAATTCAAGAATTTATCACTGTCATTACACGAAAACTTTATTTAAAAAATTGTGTTGCAAAGCAGATGACAAATTAAAAAAATGTCATGTGGGAAACGAGATAAGACATATCCATTTTCTAAAATCATTTGTCATTATTGTTATATGACAATTTGCATTGGAATGTGATTTGCCTCCACAGCGGACTTGTTTAATAAACAAAAATTTTTAAAGCAAGATCGCTGATCATATCATCAAAAGAATTCAAGAACTTGTCACTGTCATTACGCGATAATTTAAATTATAATATGATATGCAGAGATGGTATAAGACATATTCATGTCCCATTATTTGGCCAAGTGGTTGAACATTCTTATGGCTAAATTTTTGACAAACGGTTATCGCCTCTATACGAACTACACCCGAACTATAGGCACAACTACAAGTAAACTTTTATATGTCATTTACTGTAAATGACATTTGATTTTGTTTGACTTTTATTATAGATTTTATATTTTGTTTCCTTAAAAAAACTTTGTTGAGATTTTTCTTTTAACAAAAATAGTTTTTGAATTTTATTTTTAAAAATTTCTTAGTTTTCCTTTTTATTTCTCATTTTTTTTTTAATTTTTGACTTAAATATAGTTTTCCTTGACATCAATTTTCTAACAATTTGTAAGAAAGACAAAAAGTTATCTTAAAATAAAAGTGTAAGATACAAAAAAAAAAAAAATAAAGATTCATAAAATTTCTACTTCAATTGTTCTGCATGATGAGAGAAATAAAAATATTATTTAAAAAAAAAAAATTATAACTTTCTTTTTCTGGAACGGAAAGATAAAAAAACAGTGAAAAGTTTACAATAGTTTTCATAAATCTGTCAATAATGCAGTTAAATAGAATGGCATGAATAAAATAAAGAATTTAGGAAACTTGTTTAAAAACACAATAGAAGGATGGCTAAGGACGAGGGAATGGATTGAAAGTGTTAGCAGTTTCTGCTAAGGTTTAATATCTATCATCACAAGTGGTGAACGGCATGAAAAAATATAATTCTAAGACAATATTTTATTTATTCGAGATTACTCTAGGCATTTATAATTTTTTATTGGGCCACTACAATTTTATTAACGGTATTTGACGCTTGATGGCAAAGCTCGATACAAAATATTCGCCTTCGCACGGTAGCGCAAGAAGTCCGATTTTAATCGTTATCCTTGGGTAAATTTCAGCTTATTGGAATTGATTTCAAAATAACAAAATAAGCTAAAACAAGTTAAAACAGTAGCACACGTTTGGTAATTTGGACCTATACTAACGAGTAAAGGGCAAAGAATTTCTACTACCGCAACATCAACACTAAATGTGTTGCTTTTTACACATCAACAATGCAAGTCAAATAAGTTGCTTGTGCTACTTCTAACACAAGCATACAATGCGATTGTATGTGTTTGAGTACCACTAGTCTAAAGGGATCAAGTCGCACGGTCTTATTACATTAATGTAGGGGGAATATCGAAGCAGACCACTTCCATAATGGGTTCTTTTCCAGCCCCTTTCATCCTCTGTGATTATAGGCAACCGAAATGTAATTTACGCCAACCTTACTATCATAGAGTCAAGTGCCACAACCATCCTTTAATCTTGACTTTAGTGATTTCAGACTGTCGACTGGTAATTGTCGGTAGTCTCTAGTAATTGCTAAGATTTATTCTAGGCTTAGGTCTCCTATGGCATCCATATTTGACAAGCTTCGACCAGTGATCCTGAGTCTTATGCTAACCAGTGCTGGACATTCACACACAATGTGGACTGCTGCCTCAGCCTCTTCCAGGCACAGTCTGCTAAAACCAATCAATAAAATGATACTTAAAGTTTCCATGACCTGTCACCAATGCATTTATCTAGCTTAAGGTGCTTTTAAGAGGCCTTGGCGGGAAGGCCGTGGATGTAACCGAAATTCCTTTGGAAGTTTGCGTTTTAAAACGAACGTTTTGAGTTCTGTCTGACAGGTATGAATTAATCCACATAAGGCAATTGTCCGTAAATCCCATAAGATCAAGTTTTTTATTAAAAGTTTATGATTGACTTTATCGAACGCTTTACTAAAGTCGGTTAACTCCAAAAGATTAGCAACCGTTGAACAACCCTTTCGAAAACTATGCTGAGCAGGATCCAGTACAGATGATACTTGATGGGAAGTGTGATCAGTAACAATTTTTTCAAAAAGTTTAGGTATAGCGCTAAGTTTAGCAATACCTCTATAGTTGGCAACATTATTTCTGTAACCAGCTTTAAATAATGGAATAATAAAAGAATCCTTCCATATTTTAGGAAAATAACCATACTTCAATGATATGTTGAAAATAATTCTTGCCAAAAAAAACCGACTTCAAAACAGATAGAAGGGCACCAATTCTAAACTAAAAATGTAAGAAGTAATCTGTAAGAATTAGATTTAAACCAAATAAAATATGCCCCAAAATTAGAGGGAAAAGAAGTAAAGACTATGTGAATGTCAAGCCTCTCCCTATTACTGTTCAAAAGTTAGGCTATTTTCACCAGCATCCGTATTTTATGGGGACACCATTCAAGCCTCTGTATATAACGGCATAACATCTCATATTGGGAAACCCTTTAATTTACAATTTTAAATTAAAGACCTGTTGTTATAAAGGACGTGGTCACAAAGATTCTTTGTAAATTTCAACTGTCTGTCTATTACGGTTCAAAAGTTTGGCCATATATATCAAATTACATGAACTATTGGGACACCCTTTACATTATAATTCCAAATATTTATACTTGTTGCTATACCAGAGAAAGTAGTGGACATTCTGCCTAATTTTCAAGCGTTTGTGTTTTACGGTTCAAGCGATAGGACCATATAGTTCAAATTATATAATTTATGGGGACACCCATTAATTTCTGAATTCAAATTGTATATTTGCTATAGTGGACTTTGGAACATAGGTTTCATGAAAATTTCAGCTGTCTGTCTATAACAGTTCAAAAGTTTAGCCACATACATAGAATTACATTAACTATTGGGACATCCTTTTATTTCCAAATTCAAATTTTATACTTTTTGTTATAGCTGACTTAGCAATATAGGCTCTTAGTAAATTTCAGCGGTCTGTGTACAACTGTTCAAAAGTATGGCCATATACATTAAATTAAATGAACTATTGGAGCACCCTTTAATTTAAAATTTTGAATATTTATACATTTTATTATAAAGGTCATAGTAATCGACATTCTGTAAAATTTTCGAGGTTTTGTCTATAACGGTTCAAAAGATAGGCACAAATAGGTCAAATTGCGTCACCTATGGGGTCACCCTTTAAATGTTAAATTTTTTTTTTTATTAATTTCTGCCGTTGGGAGCTATAGCGATACGCAATTTTTTAAAATTTTAATTTGGTGCCCTTTACGGTTCTTAATACACGTAAAAAACATGTATGTTGTATGGGGACACCCTTTAATTTTTAATATAATGAACTGTTTTTAAAATGGGACCAACCTGAAAGCATAACCCTTCAAATAAATAAAAAAAATTTTAAAGTCGGTTCAGAAATGGCTGAGTTCTGCGGTTACATACATAAAAAACGCAACATTCAGACGAATTGATAACCTCCTTCTTTTTTGAAGTCGTTTAATTATTGTGAGAGGTTTTACCAGTGCCATGGCACATTTGTTAAGCACGCAACTCGGAATACCGTCCGGATCATATTTATATGAAAATTTAAGCTTTTTTAAACTGTTAAAAACTGTTGATCCATCAAGAAATGGAATTGATATACTCGCAGCTGGATACGGCACCTCTGATAGTTGATAAGAGTTGGATTCAGGTAAATTTTCATTAGAATATGTGGTTGAAAAGAAATCTGCAAACAAATTACTTATCGTTAGCTCATCATTAGAATCAAGATTTTGATACTTCATAACGGATGGAAATGCCATTGATCTTTTTTTGGAGTTAACAAACTTTTCTACAAGATCTTGGATTCGACTTAAAATTGTTACGAATTTTGTTTAAGTATGCAGAGTAACATGATTGATTAATAGCATTGTATTGAGCACGACTAAAAGAATAATTGGCATAGTCAACAGACAAACCAGACTTTTTATACCTTTTGTACAACTTGTTATACCCTTCACCACAGGTGGAAAGGGTATATATAAGTTTGTCATTCCGTGTGTAATTTCTACAATATTCATTTCCGACCCCATAAAGTATATATATTCTGGATCCTTATACATAGAGAAGTTGATTAAGCGATGTCCGTCTGTCCGTCTGTCCGTCTGTCTGTCTGTCCGTGTTAGCGTGGTAATGTCGTTTACCAAGGCACCAGAAGAGATACAAAAAATTTAAGCACACCAATCTGTCAGGCATAGTTTCGAAAATTTTGGTATTGCAATTCAGCAACATCGGATCATTCCTTTGGAGGCTGCGGGCCAAAAACCACGCCCACCTATATTTTTTTCACGTTTTTTCAGTTTTTTTTTTTAAATTTTTTCAGCTTTAATGATTCTGTTTTGCCTTTTTTTTCTCAAATAAATATTAGACTGCGACAGGTAGATCGCAAGGAGTGCATACAGATCTCGGGGGATCAATAACCCCCTGCGAAGAGCGATTTTTGTTTGTTTTTAGATTGGTAGGGTTTTTCTGCTTTTATTTGTATTAGTGACCTTAATAGAAAGCAATACACATAGAGGTAGCCAATGGACCCACAGGGTACCCACTAATAAATAGGGGCAGTTAAAAGGACCCCCCATGTGTCAATATGAGGAAATTTTCTTTTTGTAAGGATTTTTATTTTGCTTTAGTCTGACCATTCTAACTCAATATAGATTGGAGAAAGGTCCAAAATTTAACAAAATAATTTCAATCGAATTTTTAAAAAAAATTTTAAAATTTTTTAAAAAAATATTTACAAAAAAATTTACAAAGCATTTTCAAAAAGATATTTTACACAAAAATATTCGAAAAAAAATTTTTTTAAAAAATTTTCCAAAAAATTTTCGAATTAAATTTTACAAAAAATTTTTCAAAAAATATTTTTACAAAAAATTTTTACACACAATTTTCGAAAAATTAAAACAAAAATTTCAATATTTCTTTGAAAATGAAAATCATGACTGTAACATAACATATATTTAATATTAAGAATATACATATGTATGTATGTGTGTATATAGAGTAATATATTTTTTTAAATGCGTTTGATTTTTTAATATATGATATCTCTGTTTTAAAACCTAGTGCATAAAACACATAGACATCATCAGAATACCGACTACAAAGTGTCAAAAATGAAACGTTGTGGCTGTCGTCAACTTAGGCTAATTTGTATTTTATTCAACAAAAGAAAATGTCACAAAATTGTAAATTGCAAATTCATATATAAACAAAAAGTTCTGGAGGAAATATTTATAATTTTTTGAAAAAGTTATTTAATTTTATAAAATCAAAATAAGTATTTCTACCACAATGTCAGAGTTTACGATGTAGCTGTCGTCTTCTATATCATTAAGTAGCTGACAACACGGCGACAATTGTAGCAAATGGAATTTGTTTTCATTTGTCTTCTATTTTTTAACTTATGAATAATGATTTTTTCTCATACGAATTTATTTAAGTAAAGAGTCAACAATATGGATAATGCTGTACATGTCTGTATAAATAAAATCACCGTGGTGAAGGGTATAGAAGATTCGGCACGGCCGAATATAGCACTTTTACTTGTTTTTCTTATTTTTAGCTTGGGTCAAATACTTAGTGCTCCATGGCGGACCCGGAGGAGAGATATAAATGTAATCTCTCTACATTTATATCACGTTCTTGCTAATTTATATTTTACAGATAATGTCCACTCCATCACTAACAATCCCCTTAAAAAATAAGAAAAATCGTTTAACTTAAACCCCACCCATTTAACAAAATATTTGTTTAAATAGACAAATACAATAAAGGTTTCCAACTACATTTGATTTTATTTTTTCCTAATTTCTAATATGTATTTTATTTATTGCATGAATTTTGTTGTTTTTGTTCTTTTGTATTAAATTTTAAAAACAACATTAAATATTATGCCATCTCATTTGGAATGCAATCAACGTTAGTGCCCTTGTTTTTTGTTTTGTTCGTTGTGGATTTTTGTTCTTCTATTTGTAGTTAATTTGATTTTTGAAAATCCATTGTATTGTCCTGATATCTCTTATCAATACAATCTATCAGTGTTGTTTCACATACTCGTACAAACATACCAATAAAATATTTACCCATTCATTTATTTCTACTCGTACACAACATACATATTCATCAAACATATGCAAGCCCTTCAAGAAGATATTTTCTTGAAAATCACAAGATGTAGAAACTTGGATAAATAAAAAAAAAACATATTTAAATTGCATGGAAAAGAAAACAAAATATGTTTTTGTACTGGACTGATATCTACTGGAAAATTAAAATTAAATAAAATAAACTAAAAATGACAGTAAAGAGTGTAGAAATAGCACCATTAATATTTTAAGGCATCAACTCGTAAATTTTCCTCACTACCTTCTCTTTTGTGGCTCAGAATTGCTATAGCAACAGAATTCCAATAAATATTATTTTTTTAATACTTGCTGTGCCCACACATGTTGTCTGCGTCCTGATAATATTCTGTTCGATTTTGCTTTAAAAGTAATCCACACCAAATTTTAAGACTTTTATTTACATTATATAAGGGTACCCATCCCTGGACAAATCTCTAAAATTTATATAAAATTCTATAAATTATTGTAAAACTCTGTAAAAGGTTTTTTAAATATTTTAATAACAATGTAATTCCACAAAGTAAAAAAACAAATGAAATACAAATTTTATTCAACACAAACAAACAAACAAACAAACAGACAGACAGATATTCATTTTTATATATATAGATAACGAAATGGAGCAGACCCAATCTGTAGCATTTAATTTGTATTGCTAACTCAGATAGATCATATGGTAGATTTGTTGTACTATCTAAAATAAGGCTTGATAATTATGTCCTTATATCGAAATTGCTCTCAAACCATACCAAACGAACATCTAGTGACGACGGTCTAGACCCGAAAGTACAATAGCAGTTGCTCCAAAAGGTTTATGTCTCGAATAATGAAGTGCCAGTCATACAGAAGGTAAATGACTGTCTTATTCTTAATATACAGCCGGTAACTACTTCAATAGCTATTGTAGGGAAATGCTAGTCCACTGGACTCTTACTTTTATAGTGCTTCATTTATTATTTATGTATTTACTTTATATAAAGGTACCTATCCCTGGATAAAATTCTAAAATATACACAAAAAATTCTAAAAATTATTTTAAAGCTATGTAAGAGGTGTTTTAAACAATGTAATTCCACAAAGTAAAAACACTAATTTTTTTCAATTGGCGCCATCTGTTGCTCAATTTTGTTTAAAATATCTCACTTTCAAAAATAAAAGGTGCGAAACCGTGTTTAAAATATGCCACTTTTAAATTTAAAATTTCAGTACCTTTAAACGGGAAATTGCGTACTTTAACTGCATTTTCTCCACTTTCTCTTGGAAGTGAGACACTTTTGCAAAAAAAAGTATCCTATATTGGAATCAGAATGCTGAGGTGCCTCCTCAGGAAATTTTGTTAAAATCCATCAAGTCGTTTTTACGTGATGGGAACGCAAAGGAAAAGCAGACAGACGAAAATGAGTTGCTATTTTATTATATGTAAGATCCATTTATAATGCCAACAGCCTAGATATGTTCTTATGTTTCTAATTTTGCTTAACTTTAGACGAAATCTTGCGTTTAACAACGTAATTTTCATAGCAACCGCTAGAATGACTTGTTACCATGAATAAAGTCTATTGCGATGTTCGATAGACTAAACATATTTTCCAAGTCTCGTATTTTTTAAACACTGTTAAGATACTTTCTTACGTCCAATCTACTTACTATAAGAACCACCTCTATCCAGCCTAAAATGGAACTCCGCACATCCATCAATATACTCGACCGCGTGCAGGAGAGGACGAAAAGTCCTATTGGTGACGGTAGGGTATCCAACATTGGGCAATGTAGATTATCTTTCGCTATTTTGTCATTACTATAATGGTATGTGTTATAATGTTCCTGATACTCTCACCTTTCTGCGTTTAACGCGCTCTGTGTTAAGAACCCCTCAATTTGAAGTCGTCTGCCTAGTGAAGCGCATTAAAGGGGGAATTAATGTTTTAACCAAATATTTCGTGTTTAATCAACTCCCTGCGGGAAGGTCTTTCCTGTCACTTCCAATTCACAAACATTTAAATCGAATGTTTACACTACTCCCTCTATTTTCCTTACCACAACATTATTTCCTAATTCCAGTACAACGTATTCCAGGATTAAGGGTCATATCCTGTACTGGAGTACTGAAGCAACTAAAAAAATATTTCATTACTTTAAACTATTTTTTTGTCCTCCAGTTTTTATTAATTTAAAACATATAGAAGACCATTTACAACATATTCCATACTCAACATATTTTTCTCCTGATTAAAATGGTTTGACTTTAACTACATGAGAGTAACTCTATCTACATACTCGTGTACGAGGAGTACACAGTAGTCAACTAACTATTTATTTTACTTGAATATCATCACATTATGCTTTTCAGGCCATTGTTGTAGATTCTATAAATGTTATTATCAAATACAGAACTTTCATGGAAAAAAAATCACCATCCAACTGGAGGATGACAAAGGACACAACATTATAAACATTTTTTCTAGTATTTGTTTCGTTAGCTTTTGTTGGCATTTGAAAACCAAAAACGAAATTGAATACAAAATAAAAAAAGAGTTCAAAAGAAGTACATCTAAGTACATCATGTGCATGAATGAGAGTCCATATGAAAAGACTGAAATAAATTCTAGGCTTCTTAATGTTTGGTTTTATGCATCATAGTTTTCTAAAGTTTATGGTTTCTTTTTCTTCAACAATTGCTGCAAACGAAAACTAAAACACACATAAACTATGCTGGAGTTTTTATTTAAGCAGGGTTTTAGGGTCTACTACTACTACTATGTAATGGGTAGTGGGTAGAGGAGAGATCATTAGAAATTTTGTTCTAAGTTCAAATGCATTCGTTCATTTGTAATTTATTTCCTTTAACGAGTATGAAAACAACTGACTGGTCGTGTTTTATGTTAAGATCAACGATGATGATGACAACGACAACGGCAACGGCAACAACAACACCGATGAGAAATGTTTGAAAACTTAATGCAGTGCAGTGTATAAATAGTTCTGGTGAAGGAGTTAGTGGAACATTTATAAGGGCCCTCCCTATATATTGAAAAAATTTAAAAAAAAAGAACTAACTAAAGGAGGGACTTAAATGTTTTAAAAAATTAAAAATCTTCCCACATTAAAGTTACTACATCAGAAAACAAAAATTAAGTTTATATATGGGTCATTCCACGCAAATCGAACTTTTAAAAATTTTCCTTTTTTTAATTTCTTCACTTTTCTAATTTTTGGTCTCCAGCACAAAATGTATTCTGTGCTTCGTTTCTGTAACTTATGTGAGAAACTTTTCACTTAAAATTATTATAGTCATCTTGTTTTACACAGGGTGAGCTAGAAGTAATAAGAAAATTTTTTTATTACATTATTTTAAAAATTTTACGTAATGACTATTATATATTCATGTGAAAAGTTTCTCACTTTAGTTACAGAAACTAGGTACTGATCAATTTTTAAATTTTTTGGATTTTCATTTCAAAAGATAATGGTTGAGGTCGAATCAAATATTCGATATCCTATATTACTTATTTCATTTCAAAAGCTATTTCGCTTTATTTAGAATACAACCTCAAAGGGGCTGCAGAGCGTAATTGATTTCATCAGTTCTTAAAACCCAGGTCATTTAGGCCGGGTAAAATAAACAAGTTTCACGAAAAATCGCCTGTATAGGGTGGTTAAATTTCTAAGGGCCGATATTGATTTTGTATAAAACACAAATTATTTAGGAAATTATTGTCATTATTTTTTTTTTTTATTTTGATAATACTGGTATGGTTCAATTATGTATGAAACAAAATATCGGCCAAATGGCGGCACACCTCCAAGCGATGGTTCAAATTTTCGATGTAGCTGAGGCATAACAGAGGTTCTATGCCGTTAATGTGCCTAATTATCGCATCCGTTAGCCCTTACCCCCGGGGGTTCCAATTGTCACTGCAGGAATGGCAAATGCTTTGACTCGGTTCACTCGGGGAACTCGAGGAACGCTAGGGTGCCTAGAGCCTAAATCTGGAAGAAAAGGTCTGCGATAAACATTGCGGGTCCTCTTCGATGCCCGACCAGTGCCCAAAGGACTGGTACCACGGGAATCGGTGGCCTCACAGAGAGCCTATCCTCTCTGTGACCGGTTATTGGTGAGGTCCCCTTCGGGGGTACACGTGGTGATTGTGGTTTAAGATCGATTTATGTAGGTAAGGTGCAAGGTCGATCAAGTGTGCTGTTGCAATCTCAACAGACGGAGTTTGGATGGTCTGCAAACCCCTAAGCAAGAGGTTATAATGTGGATCTAGGCTTGCCTTGGAAAGGCTTGCCATATTATATAAATTGCTACTCATTGTGACTGTATCACACACAAAAAGCGATTGGTGGCAATCGTAAAGTGTTGTTATACTACACAATGGGGGCCCTAGTCTACGCCTAAGTTGCACTCGGTGGTAAGACCACCGTGAGGTTAGGCCGACTAGGCAGGTACTCACGTTAATCTTGTTGCACAATCCTTAGCCTTGAATTGTTGCTGGCTTATCGACGTCACCTTTTCTTTCGCTTTTTTTTTTTGTGGACGGGTGTAGCGAAGCGCATAGGGAATAGCTAGTAGTTGATAAACTTTCAAAGTTCTGTATACTTTTCTTTTGAGCTGCATACTAATAAACGGAGTGTTGTCTAAAAATTTCAAATCCTGTATTTTATGCTGTTTTTTTAACTTATGGAAACCTGAAATTTAGACGAGCCTCAGCTGGTCTTAAAATAGATAAATAAAAAAAGAATGCAGATAAATCGAAATAATCTTTTAGTAAATAACTTCCACACTTTCTTCTCAAGACAGACAAACCGATAAAAATAAAAAATCCATAAAACTTTTAAGATTCTATATAAAGGGTTTTCCAATAGGAGTGCATCTGTATTTAAGTTAATGAAACTAGTTGAATGCGAAGTCTTAACGAAATAATTTTCTGTTTTATATGAAAGGCCAATATATGTACGCTAATAAATATGAGGCCCATAGAAGAAATATCACTCCTTTTTAGTCGAATTTAATCGAGATCATTAAAAATGTTAAATGTTGTTCAAGCTTTTTTAGCAACATAAATGAATGTTTCGCTATATTTGCTCTAACTAATGGCATGTTTGGATCTTTGTGAATGTTCGAATTTTTTTATATTCCAGGGAACACCTTTGATCATTTGTAGAATAATGTTTTTTTAAAAGACAAAACTAACTACGAAGCTTTTCGCTTGCCTGGAGAAAACACCCAGAGTCTTTGGTGGGAATCGAACCCGCAACCCCCATACTGATAGACTAGCGTTCTACCAATCATTATTTAATTTTTACAATTAAATAATGAATTAAGTTTTTTATAATTATAAAGTCATGGCACAGAACGTTTTTTTTTTGTGGTAGATTTCGTTCTAACCAACTGACAATTGATAATGTCATGTTGAATTTATAAATTCACAACCTGTGACCACACAAGTTATGTGCGTCCCAATAAAATTTTGTTAGATTTTGCTATGAAAGTAATCCACACCAAATATTAAGATTCCCATCCCTGGATAAAATTCTAAAATGTATATAAAATTTCAAAATTCAATAAACTATTGTGAGGCTCAAAAAATTCGTTTAAATCATTTTAATAACAATGTAACTCTAGAAAATATAATTCTTGCAAAAAAAAACCGACTTCAAAACAGATAGAAAGGCACCAATTCTAAACTAAAAATGTAAGAAGTAATCTGTAAGAATTAGATTTAAACCAAATAAAATATGCGCCAAAATTGGAGAGAAAAGAAGTAAAGACTATGTGAATGTCAAGCTTCTCCCTATTACTGTTCAAAAGTTAAGCTATTTTCACCAGCATCCGTCTTTTATGGGGACACCATTCAAGCCTCTGTGTATAACGATTTAAAGATTGGGTCACATAGATCAAATAACATCTCATATTGGGACACCCTTTAATTTACAATGTTAAATTAAAGACCTGTTGTTATAAAGGACTTGGTCACAAAGATTCTTTGTAAATTTAAACTGTCTGTCTATTACGATTCAAAAGTTTGGCCATATATATCAAATTACATGAACTATTGGGACACCCTTTACATTATAATTCCAAATATTAATACTTGTTATTATTCCAGAGAAAGTAGTGGATATTCTGCCTAATTTTCAAGTGTTTGTGTTTTACGCTTCAAGAGATAGGGTCATATGGATCAAATTACATAATTTATGGGGACACCCTTTAATTTCTAAATTCATATTGTATATTTGCTATAGTAGACTTTGGAATACAGGTTCCTTGAAAATTTCAGCTGTCTGTCTATAACAGTTCAAAAGTTTGGCCACATACATAGAATTACATTAACTATTGGGACACCCTTTTATTTCCAAATTTAAATTTTATACTTTTTGTTATAGCTGACTTAGCAATACAGGTTCTTTGTAAATTTTAGCGGTCTGTGTACAACTGTTCAAAAGTATGTCCATATACATCAAATTAAATGAACTATTGGAGCACCCTTTAATTTAAAATTTTGAATATTTTTACATTTTATTATAACGGTCATAGTAATCGACATTCTATAAAATTTTCAAGGTTTTATCTATAGCGGTACAAAAGATAGTCATATATAGGTCAAATTACGGCACCGATGGGGACACCCTTTAAATTTAAAATTTATTTTTTTATTAATTTCTGCCGTTGGGAGCTGTAGCGACACGCACTTTAAAAAAAAAGCAATATTCAGACGAATTGATAACTTCCTTCTTTTTTGAAGTCGGTTAAAAATAAAATACAAAACAAATACAAGTTTTATTCAATTGGCTATAGGCTATATGGTAGAGGAACTTGCTCTTTTCCACCAATAAATAAATTGCTTTTATTATAAATCGTTATGCAATTAGCAAGTAATTCATATTTTGTCATTATTTTAAAGCAACGCCCTCTGTTGCACAAACGTGTTTAAAATATCCCGCTTACAATTCAAATTTTGTCATTATTTAATAACAGCGCCATCTGTTGCCCAAGCGTGTTTAAAATATTCCGCTTTCAAAAATAAGAGATGCCTTAAAATAAGCAGTATCTCTAGATCGGTAAAAAAACATCGGCGTACTTCATGGCCACTTTATCTTGAAAATTATATATATTTTGAAAAAAAAAGTATGGAATCTTATCCAAATTTAGATCACCTCCTCACCAAATTTTGTTAAAATCCGTCCAGTAGTTCTTACGTCATGTGAACACAGTCAGACAGGAAATGAGTTACTGCTTTATTATATGTATAGATATAATTCTTGTCATTATTTGTTCGATTAAAATAATGATGTTAACAGCTAAGCAATACACAAGTATATTCGTTTTCAATTTTGTTTAATTTTTAAAGGCCCTTAGAAAGCCGTTACCTCTTTACGGTTATTTGCTACTGGCCATTGCTGCATAACTCTTGTATTTTCCCTTTGAACTGTTGGTGTAACTACAAGAACAGATTTTTCAACTATTGTTATGCATGGTCGCATATGCCACACAAAACCAAAGAAAAAAAATCTATTAAACCCACAAAATACAAAAAACTGCACAAAATATAAATAAGTTTAAATTGTATTAAAAAAACAGTAAGTATTGTTCTTCTGCCCTCTTCTTTTATTCCTAACAACAAACCATGACAAAAAAAAATCCTAAAATTAAAAATATAAAAGAAATAATACAAATATCAGAAAGTTTAATGCAATAATGTTCTTTTGTTTTAAAGTTGCATGACTCAAAATAAGTAAAATAAGCCAACACCATCATCACCATCATCACCACCAACATCATTATCGTCATCATCATAATCATCGTTTTTACAACGAACCTAAAATGCAGCAACTGATATCAATCGATTTGCTTTTGCAACTCGTACTTCTTGTAGGAAACAATGTCTTCGTGATCTTATCAGATGATCCATTCAATGTGATTTGTATTTAAATGGAAATAAAAAACATTGTTTTTCTTTGTTATTTCAAATTTAAATAAAATTTTAAGAGTTTTTTTTTTTTTTGTTTCCTTTGTGTCGCAACAAGTTCAATTTTATTTGTATTTTGCAATTGCAACAATTGATTTTTTGGCTCATTATTTCTTCTGCAAAAGATCTAATTTAAAGATTTCGGTTTGATATTTAGTAGCTAATTGGAGTAATTTGTGGAACATTATTAAATGAAGCGAACCATAAAAAAACACTTTCTTTTTTTTAATTTGATGGTAAAATTCAAGCTAGGAAATCATTAAGTTGATATATATTGCACTAAAGTAAATTTGTTGTAAAAAAAAATAATACCTGGTCACTTTTTTACTCTATTTGTAAGCCTCAAGGATTAAGTCAAGAGAGATATTCTCAATGTTGATGCTGCATTGTCCACCTTTATGGATATTGAGGGTGCCTTTGATAAAATCTCTTTTTCGAAGTTGAGCAATGCTCTTACTTAGCGTGGGGTTGAACCCATTGTTATAAAATGGATCAACGCTATGCTTAGGTCTAGAGCTATAAATCTCAAAAATGGGCATTTCAGGGTGGTAGTCAGGGGTTACCCGCAGGGAGGATTTTTTTCACGTCTTGTGTGGAACATCATTGTTGATGACCTTCTTAGGAAACTGGACTCAATAGCTGTCCGTACGGTTGAGCATGCCGAAGCTCTGACACTTAAGTTCATTGTTACCATCCAAGGATGTATAAGACTTGCACTAATGACAACCTAGGCATGTGCAATGAACAAGGGCGCACCATAAATGTCAAATCAGCATCAGCAGCAATTCAGACGCTATACTCTTGACTCGAAGGATAAAAGGTTATGGAAGGTTATAGAGTTTGGATCCTAAATGTTTTTCGGATTGAAAATCAGTTTGTCAAGGAAAGTGAATTTTCTTACTTATTTAGGAACTTACCTGGAACAAACATATTGAAATGAAAGCAAAAACGGTCATGCATCAGTATAAAAGAGTTTGTGGCCGTAAGTGAGGAATCTCTCCACAGGCTGCATACTGGCTTTAAACAATGATGGTGTGACCCATAACAAATTATGAATTTGTGCTTTGGTGGCCAAAAGCCTCTCAGATTACAATTAAGCGTAAGTTAGGTGTAGTTCAAAGGATTGCTTGTATGAGTATATGTAGGCAGTGCTGCAAGACAAGCTATGAGGCTGCAGTTGAACTTATTAATTAATTTGGTCAACGGCTGCAATTTCTGCTTTGCGTATGAAGAGCTAAGCAATTCGACATAGCTTTGGTTTAAACATCGGGCATAAGAGCATCCTGGACCTAGTTAATAGGCAGGTTAGGGAAGCCCAAATGCCGATGGAAGGCATGAGTAGAAGAAAGGTATTCGAAATACTGCATCGGACACGGCGTTATACACAATGAGTGTATGGAGAACGACATCAGTGTTTTTACTGATGGTTCTCTTATGGATGATAGAGCATTAGCAGCTGTATACTCATCTGAACTTCCTGAAGTCTGCGTTTGAGGGAGTACGTATCCATTTACCAGGCAGAATTGCTTGGGCTGCTGCATGCCTTGGATCAGCTGCCGAAATGTCGGGTGCAGGGAAGAAAGCTTCTCATTGCACTTGACAACCAGTCGGTTACAAAACGCATGAGGCTAAACGTGTAATGTGTTTTAAAACTTAATAGAAGTGCCTCGGTTAATGAGCTAACATTGATATGGGTTAAGGGATACATCGGCTCAGCTGGGAATAATGCAGTGACCAATTAGCAAAGGGGAGATATGCTGCGAATTTCTGTGGACCAGAACCCAAAATAGCGATGGGTAATGGCCTAATAGAGGCAAGGTCCTACAATGGCTGAACTCATTAAACATGAAAAGCAGGGAGGTATACCACTACGTGTAGGCAAGCTAGAAA
Source organism: Phasia obesa (assembly GCA_949628195.1). NCBI lineage: Eukaryota > Metazoa > Arthropoda > Insecta > Diptera > Tachinidae > Phasia > Phasia obesa. The sequence continues at coordinate 129,019,419 of OX451217.1, forward strand.
GGTGCTCAAAAAGGCCACGGGCAGGAAGGCCAGTATGATAATCAGATAAAATAGAAGTATCATCCAGCCAAGATGAAAAGAGAAGACGATGATACTTGCAGACTGTGGCTGGAAGAGGCTGAGACGGCACCGCGCATTGTTTGTAAATGTCCTGCACTGGCTAGCATAAGCCTTAGGAACACTGGTAGAAGTTTGTTAAATGTGGATGCCATGGGGTACCTTAGCCTTGAACAAATGCTAGCAATTACTAGAGACTGCGTGATGAGAAAGAAGGTGGACAGTTACTAGTCGACAGTTTGAAATCAATTAGTTAAGATTAAAGGCTGCTTGTAGCATGTTACTCTATGAGAGTAAGGTTAACGTAAATTAAATTTCGGTTGTCTATAATCATACAGGACGAAAGACGGTAGAGAAGGGACCCATTAAGGAAGTCAACTGCTTTGAAATTCCTCCCACATTAAAATCTTACAAAAATCAATAATAGGTTCTTATGTGTAAGTAATTTTACAAGACTATTATTAATCAATAATGATTCCTCTAATTTTCCACAATCCTTAGTGTCGTAAGCTTACGAAACTACTTGAGAGGATCAGTCGCAACTATTCTAGGATCTTTACTTGATTTCTTACTCCTAAGGAATGATCAGTAAAAGTCAATTAACCATGTCTTTTCATTTTACACGACCAGCAGTCAAACGTTTTATGATATTCCATAAAATCGTGTACTTAATCAAAGTCGCCAACGTATAGCAATTTATACGATGCTGTTGAATTGCGCGAAGTTTAAATTACTATTTGGATCTGGTATGCGTGTAAATTCACATCGCTTGTGAAAACTCGCTGCATTCGACGACGAATCAGTTTGGCTGTTTCGGTTGCCACTCTGTTACGAATACTAAAAATATTATGTTTTGAACGACCTGGTTGCTTAGCTGTTACGTTTGACGACGAAAACATTTGTGTGGTTCGACGGTCCCCCCGAGGCACTAATAGTCATTGTCGGTATATTCTCAAACTTTGAGACAGTTCTTAGGGAGTATATTAGATCACCGGATGCCGGAGTTCCTGGAACATGAATTTAGGAGAAAGGGTTTGTGGATATAGGTCTATGGATATAGCTGTTTCAAGGCCCGAACAGTGTGCAAACGACAGGTATCATGTTTAGGAGCTAACGCGGCCAGCTACTGACGTAAATCTAGTTCACATATGTGGTTCGACGGATGGATATATTATCGAAGTATAGATTTTTTTTTAAGAGAAGTACCACTCAGGCAGAAATGCCTACATTAACTGTGGTACTTCCTTTGGAAAGGGATAGTAGTAGATAAGACAGATGGTAAGTGATAAGTAAAGCTTCGATTCCGGCAACACTGCAATTGCACGTTATGATTATTTTTAGAACAGTATTGCAGCGCCTCTGGTGTTATTTAGGTGAAACAAACATTATTTTTGTCTAGCACTGGCTGGACTTAAAAAGTATATTTTTATTTTAGACTTAAGATATGAGTAATTATTGTTAGTTCAAAAATCTTGAAGATACAATAAATAATTTATGAAAAAAAAAAAATAATAAAAAGGTGTATTGAAAATATAACCGTGTTGAATATATCCCACTTTTAAACTAACAATTTTAGTAACTTTAAACCGGAAATTGCCTTTTCCACTGCTTTTTCTCCTCTTATTCTTGGAAATGAAATATCTTTGCCGAAAAAAGTATCCTATATTAGAATCAGGATGCTATGCTACCTCAGTACAAAATTTTGTTAAAATCCATTCAGTAGTTTTTAAGTGATGCGAACACAAATTAAAGCAGACAGACGGAAATGAGTTACTATTTTATTATATGTTAAAGATTAAAGATATATTAGTAATTCGCTTATAGCAATTCTTAAACTGCAACTATTACGCTTAATCACAATCTTTTCTCATTTTGTATAATAATTTTTATTAGCCGGCCTTGAGAAAATAATTTTATTACTTTTTCCCTTCATGTTAGAAATTAATTGAAAATTTCATATGATTTTTTCCCTCAAATAAGTTCCATTAAGCGATTATTATACCGCTAAAATTGCAAAACCATAATTTATTTGAAGGTATTACACTTTTAATGCATTGAGAATATAATTTTTCATTATTAAAATCTCCAACATTTTAATTCTAATCATAACAATCTGCATAAATTACATACCAATACGTTGTGAAAATTTATTCTAAATTGAAAATGAAGTAAAATGCAAGAGGAAAAAAAATATAAAAATAAATGTAATGTTTACCCAACATTTTATGAATTGATATTTAATCTACATCTTTGATTATCTGAAAATAAATTTGAAAATAAAATTCAATTTATGATGTAAATAAATTTTATTTGCTATGTAACGTTTAATAACGAAAACAGTTGGAAAAACTCATGCATATTTAAGTAAGCAGCCAAAAAGTTAAGCAAGAGCTACCAAAGGGGATTACAAAATGTGGTGTTTTTAGAAAAAATTTTATAAATTATCTTTATAATTATAATTATAATTAGTACCTTTTCAAATATACTTTTTAATTGATTATACTATAAAGAGTACAGTTTAAAACAGGGGATTTCAAAAATATCTTTTAAAAAAAGTCCTTCAAAAAAGCCACAAACGTAATAAAAGTACCTTATTATAAAAATGTTCTTAGTAATGTTAAAGAATTATTTTATTGCGAAAACAGGATCTTTTTTACGAAGTACCTTTCAAAACTTGTAGCCTTAGAAAAGTATTTCAGTTCAACTGATCTTCTTGCAATTTATATCATCTACATTTGGCTAGAAATGGAACACAAGATACTCGACCTCGTGGTTAAATTTTAAGGGCCGATTTTCATTTTGAATAAAACACAAATTATTTAGGAAATTATTGTCATTTCTTTTTATTTTGATCTTATTGGTATGGTTCAATTATGTAATGGAGGACATCCGCTGATTGCTGATTTGACAAAAAAAAAAATTATCAAAATTTAGTCTCTTTTAAAAAACCGTTTATAAAATACCTTCGATATATTTCTTTTCAAAAAAGTACCTGTTACACAAAAGATCTTTTTAAATCGATAACTTTAAAAAGGCACTTTATAAGGAAAAGTAAATTTTTCATAAAAAGTATTATTTTAAAAAAGGACATTTAAATCCTTAAAAAAATTTAAACATTTAACTTATTACCTTTTTTGTGGTTTCACCCTACAAAAGAACACTTGTTACTAATTCACCCTTTTATCATTCATACCTTCTCATAACACCAATGCCAATCAAATGTCGCTAACTTTAAATGACAAAATTCCCATACTTTAAAAAAGCTAATATCTGTTAAGGAAAATAAGGGCAAAATTACAAAACTTAAAATTGACTCTTACAACGTGAACAAACAAGAAGCGGTAGTAGTACTAGAGGAAACACAACGTTAAGCAATTGTCATTTCGTGATAAAGTCTTTATTTTTATGCGCTGCTAAAAATAAACGATTAATTAAACATAAAAAAGTAAAATCCAATTTAGATAAAAATTCAAAAAACCAACAAAAAAAAAAGAAAATATACAGAATCTGATTTTTGGCCCAAAAATTTTTAGCAGCAGCATACAAGTCCTCACAAAAAAAAACGACCTACATACATACAATACAACGAGCAAATATGCCATAAGAATTCTGCTAACAACCTTAACACCAGCAACATCAACATCATCATTTCTACCAAAATCGTTATTAACCATCGGCATCATTTACTTATTGCTCTAGTAGTTTGTACAACTGCAACGAAAAAAAAAGAAAAGGAAATGTTTAAAAATGTTAAACGAAATCAAATGATATGGTTTTTTTCTAATGTTTTCTAAACGAGAAAGTCTCCTCTTTCCTCTTTTGGCAAAAAGAAAAAAAAGAAAAGAAATTGAAATGAAAAAGTGTAACGAAAATTAATACAGATTTGGAAAGAAAAGTCTTTCACATCACAAGCTATTGTTTAATAAATAAACAGTGGTATGGACGCTAAAAAAAACAGAGAAAAAAGCAAGTAAAAGCATAGCAAATATTTGCCGAACCTTACATACCTTGGAAGAAGTAATGTTATATGTTCCCTTACTCTGCTAAGTTACCCAATTTCATATGTAAACTTTTTAAACGAATTTTTTTTGGAAAAATTTTATAGAAATTTTTTTTGGAAAAATTTTATAGAAATTTTTTTTGGAAAAATTTTATAGAAATTTTTTTTGGAAAAATTTTATAGAATTTTTTTTTGGAAAAATTTTATAGAAATTTTTTTTGGAAAAATTTTATAGAAATTTTTTTTGGAAAAATTTTATAGAAATTTTTTTTGGAAAAATTTTATAGAAATTTTTTTTGGAAAAATTTTATAGAAATTTTTTTGTAAAAACTTTATAGAAATTTTTTTTGTAAAAACTTTATAGAAATTTTTTTGTAAAAATTTTATAGAAATTTTTTTGGAATAATTTTAAAGAAAATTTTTTGGAATAATTTTAAGAAAATTTTTTGGAAAAATTTTATAAACATTTTTTTGTAAAAATTTTATAGAAATTTTTTAGTAAAAATTTTATAGAAATTTTTGTGTAAAAATTTTATAGAATTTTTTTGTAAAAATTTTATAGAAATTTTTTTGTAAAAATTTTATAGAAATTTTTTTGTAAAAATTTTATAGACATTTTTTTTTTGTAAAAATTTTATAGAAATTTTTTTGTAAAAATTTTATAGAAATTTTTTTGTAAAAATTTTATAGAAATTTTTTTGTAAAAATTTTATAGAAATTTTTTTGTAAAAATTTTATAGAAATTTTTTTGTAAAAATTTTATAGAAATTTTTTTGTAAAAATTTTATAGAAATTTTTTTGTAAAAATTTTATAGAAATTTTTTTGTAAAAATTTTATAGAAATTTTTTTGTAAAAATTTTATAGAAATTTTTTTGTAAAAATTTTATAGAAATTTTTTTGTAAAAATTTTAGAGAAATTTTTTTGTAAAAATTTTAGAGAAATTTTTTTGTAAAAATTTTAGAGAAATTTTTGTGTAAAAATTTTAGAGAAATTTTTGTGTAAAAATTTTATAGAAATTTTTGTGTAAAAATTTTATAGAAATTTTTGTGTAAAAGTTTTATAGAAATTTTTGTGTAAAAGTTTTATAGAAATTTTTTTTGTAAAAATTTTATAGAAATTTATAGAAATTTTTTTGTAAAAATTTTATAGAATTTTATAGAATTTTTTTTGTAAAAATTTTATAGAATTTTTTTTGTAAAAATTTTATAGAAATTTTTTTTGTAAAAATTTTATAGAATTTTTTTTTGTAAAAATTTTATAGAAATTTTTTTTGTAAAAATTTTATAGAAATTTTTTTTGTAAAAATTTTATAGAAATTTTTTTTGTAAAAATTTTATAGAAATTTTTTTTGGTAAAATTTTATAGAAATTTTTTTTGTAAAAATTTTATAGAATTTTTTTTTGTAAAAATTTTATAGAAATTTTTTTTGTAAAAATTTTATAGATATTTTTTTTGTAAAAATTTTATAGAAATTTTTTTTGTAAAAATTTTATAGAAATTTTTTTGAAAAAATTTTATAGAAATTTTTTTGGAAAAATTTTATAGAAATTTTTTTGGAAAAATTTTATAGAAATTTTTGTGTAAAAATTTTATAAATGTGTAAATATTTTCTCGAAAAATTTTTGTAAATATTTTGTCGAAAAATTTTTTTTGTAAATATTTTGTAAATATTTTTCCAAAAAATTTTCTAAATATTTTATCGAATATTTTTTGCCAATATTTTCTCGAACATTTTTTTAAATATTTTTTCGAAAACTTTTTGTAAATATTTTATCGAATATTGTATGTAAATATTTTATCGAACATTTTTTGTAAATATTTTCTCGAATTTTTCTTGTAAATATTTTACTAAAAATTTTTTGTAAATATTTTCTCGAAAAATTTTTTTTAATATTTTATCGAAAATTTTTTGTAAATATTTTATCGAAAATTTTTTGTAAATATTTTACCGAATATTTTTTGTAAATATTTTCTCGAAAATTTTTTTAAAATATTTTCGCAAATTTTTTTTAAAATATTTTCTGGAAAATTTTTTGTAAATATTTTATCGGATATTTTTCGTAAATATTTTATCGAAAATTTTTTATAAATATTTTATCGAAAATTTTTTATAAATATTTTATCGAAAATTTTTTGTAAATATTTTATCGATTATTTTTTGGAAATATTTGCTCGAAAATTATTTATAAATATTTTCTGGATTTTTTTTTTGTAAATATTATATCAAACATTTTTTGTAAATATTTTCTCGAAAATTTTTTGTAAATATTTTATCGAAAATTTGTCATAAATATTTTATAGAAAATTTTTTGTAAATATTTTCTCGAACATTTTTTGTAAATATTTTTTCGAAAACTTTTTGTAAATATTTTATCGAAAATTGTATGTAAATATTTTATCGAACATTTTTTGTATATATTTTCTCGAATTTTTTTTGTAAATATTTTACTAAAAATTTTTTGTAAATATTTTCTGGAAATTTTTTGTAAATATTTTATCGAAAAAATTTTTTTTATAAATTTATAAATATTTTATCGAAATTTTTTTTTTTGTATATATTTTGTCGAACATTTTTTGTAAATATTTTATTGAAAATTTTTTGTAAATATATTATCGAATATTTTTTGTAAATATTTTATCAAAAATTTTTTGTAAATATTTGATCGAAAAAATTTTTTTATAAATATTTTATCGAAAATTTTATGTAAATATAATATCGAAAATTTTTTGTAAATATTTTATTGAAAATTTTTTATAAATATTTTATTGGAAATTTTTTGTAAATAATTTATCGAAAATTTTTGTAAATATTTTATCAAAAATTTTTTGTAAATATTTACCAAAAATTTTTTGTAAATATTTTATCGAATATTCTTTGTAAATATTTTATCAAAAAATGTTTGTAAATATTTTATCGAAAAAATTTTTTTTATAAATATTTTATCGAAAATTTTATGTAAATATAATATCGAAAATTTTTTGTAAATATTTTATTGAAAATTTTTTATAAATATTTTATAGGAAATTTTTTGTAAATATTTTATCGAAAATTTTTTGTAAATATTTTATCAAAAATTTTTTGTAAATATTTACCAAAAATTTTTTGTAAATATTTTATCGAATATTCTTTGTAAATATTTTAACGAAAATTATTTGTAAATATTTTATTGAAAATTTTTTGTAAATATTTTACCGAATATTTTTTGTAAATATTTTCTCGAAAATTTTTTATAATATTTTCTCAAATTTTTTTTAAAATATTTTCTGGAAATTTGTTTGTAAATATTTTATCGGATATTTTTCGTAAATATTTTATTGAAAATTTTTTATAAATATTTTATCGAAAATTTTTTATAAATATTTTATCGAAAATTTTTTGTAAATATTTTATCGATTATTTTTTGGAAATATTTGCTCGAAAATTATTTATAAATATTTTCTGGAATTTTTTTTTGTAAATATTATATCAAACATTTTTTGTAAATATTTTCTCGAAAATTTTTTGTAAATATTTTATCGAAAAAAATTTTTTATAAATATTTTGTAGAAAATTTTTTGTAAATATTTTATCGAAAATTTTTCATAAATATTTTATAGAAAATTTTTTGTAAATATTTTATCGAAAATTTTTTGTAAATATTTTATCGAAAATTTTTTCGTTAATATTTTATCGAATTTTTTTTTGTAAATATTTTCTCGAAAATTATTTGTAAATATTTTATCGAAAAATTTTTTTTTAATATTTTGTCGAAAATTTTTTGTTAATATTTTATCGAAAATTTTTTATAAATATTTTATCGAAAATTTTTTGTAAATATTTTATCGAAAATTTTTTGTAAATATTTTATCGAAAATTTTTGTAAATATTTTATAGTAAAATTTTTGTAAATATTTTATTGAAAATTTTTTGCAAATATTTTATTGAAAATTGTTTGTAAATATTTTATCGAAATTTTTTTTGGAAAAATTTTATAGATATTTTGTTTTGGAAAAATTTTCTTGAAAATTGTTAAGTGTAGGCCACTCCAGACTTGTATCCTTAGGTCACTTTCTATTTTTTAGGTCACATACATACATACTTCTTTTAAGCAGAATTTTTCTATTATTGTTTTAAATATCTCATCAACCTTAAACACTGTGCCTGCAGAAAGTTTAAGCAAACTTTAGCACAACTCACCGACAATGTAACTGAACATAAAACTTTTGCAACCAGCATGAAAATGGTTAAAATGAAATGTATTTTTTTTCGGTGAGTAAAAAAATTCTATCAGTAAATTGGTGAACGCTGAACAAATGTGGTGTTACTGTATGCAATTGCAGATAGACATATACATACATACTCGTATATGACGATGAAAGTAAGTAACTACATGACCATTGGAAAGATACTTATCTAATGTTTTGTACTTACAACTCGTTGCTTGCTGGTGTTACAGTAGGTTTCATTTAAAAAACTCTGACAGAAAAAAAAATATACAAACAAAAGACCTAAACATTACAAGTATGGGTGACATCAGATCTTACCTGCTGTTAGAGATTTTTCCAATCTCTTTTTCTTTTATTTTTACTAACAGTTTCTATTCTTAAGCCAAACTACTAAAAAGTTTATGTATGTGTCTTTAAATTGTTGTAACTATTAGACAAAATTGACGTTCCAGCATACAGGCAACACCCTAAGCCAGCAACAAAAAAACAAGGCTAAACACAGTTCTTTACCTCTCCCTCTTGTCTAGTTTACAGTTGTTGCATGTCTTAGAATACTGAGATGAAAATTTATTTTTTTTCCGATTTTTTTTCTACATTGTTTTTTACGTTTCTGTGGCTTTTGCATTTAAATTGAAATGGGATGTTGGAATATCAAACGAATTTCTAACTTGAGGGCACAAAACGATGTACATCAGATTAACATTGCTTTCAATTGATTGGTCGTGAAGTGCGGTGACGTTAAAATTTCTTCTGTTTCATTCCACTCGTCAGCAGTTGTTATGGTCATAAATGGACCGTTTGACTTGGAGTATGAAACACATTGTTTACTGGGTTCTATTGACGAGGACGTTTCGTTAGCTAAGCTTCTTTATTTTCGTCCTTTCCTCCTTAATGAACGATGTAGATGCATATCGTTGTCGTTTTTGTTGGTATTTGGTTTGGTGGTGTTAAAGGTAACATGAGATATGAAATATCTATTTGCAGCATGTGTAGTTTTTAGTAAAATAAACTTTACACACACACATTTTGGATAATTGGGTTTTTTGTTTTTTGGTTTTTTAACCAAAAATATGGGTAAAAATACGATAAGAGAAATTGAAAAACAAATTTTGCACTAATTCAAGGTAAACTGAGAATCAATTAATAACAAAAGTAGATCCTTCCTAAATCTATTTACATACTTTGCAATCTCTAATTAAATTAGATGTAGATTGTTGTTGTATTATTGTTTTTTTAATTGAAATAAAAGTAGCCTGATGAAATATATTTTAAGTAATTTTTGTGCTACCATAGAGATAGTAATTTGTTACAAGGAACCTGTATTGCTAAGTCCGCTATAATAGGTATATAATTTGAATTTAGAAATTAAAGGGTGCCCCATAATTGATGTAATTTTACCTATATGACCCTATCTTGTTAACCGTTAAACACCTAAAAATTAGGCAGAATTTCCACTTTTTTGTTTGGTATACTAGCAAGTATAAGTATTTAGAAGTATGAATTAAAGGGTGTCCCAATAGTTCTGTAATTTGCTGTAAATCGCCAAACTTTTTAACCGTTGTAGACAGACAGTTGAATTTTACAAATTTTTGTAGCCAAGCCTTCTATAACAACAGGTCTTTAATTTAAAATTTAAATTAAAGGGTGTCCCAAAAGGTGATGATATTTGATTTATATGACCTTATCTTTTGAACGCTTAGATAAACATTTGAAATTTAACAAAGCGAATATTACAATGTCCACAATAAAAAGTACAAAAAAACTTAAAGGGTGTCCTTATAGCTGACGCATTTGGTTTTATATGGCCTAGTCTTTTGAACCGTTATAAATAGAGACTTGATATTTACACCGAGTGGTTATTATTTTGTCCGCTATAAGAATTACAAAATTGGAAATGAAAGAGGGTGGTCCTATAGCTAATATGAAATTTCATGTATGCTTTATCTTTTGAGCCGTTTTAGATAGACAACTGAAATTTACACATAATGTGTATTACACACTGTGTAAGTTTTTAAGTCATGGCCAAATAACCATATACGGACACCACTACGTCATAAAAGAACAAAAAAAAAAAAGACCCCTGTCTCCCAGTTTTTCCCAAAGTCCTCCAGGTTTTTTTTATGGGCCCTCAAAGATGTGGGGCCTCGATGTCATTTTTGTAAAAAAATGATCATTTACTCAAGCTCATATTTTGCAAACCGTTTGGAATTTTGATATACTCTCTGAGGCAAAGTTGTAGCTCTTGCCATAAAGAACAACAATTGTGAACATATAAAATCAAAAAAACTTCATCTTCAAGGTCAAAATCGCAAAAAACTTTAAAAAATTCCATTTTTTTTACCTTTTTTCCCCTGCTCAGGTCTATAGGTAGCAAACCGTTTAAAATTCAAGGAAACAATCAACTACAAAAATGAACCTAAGATCTCAGTAAACAACTTTCTAAATCAAATGAACTTCGTAGGAATGATTCTTAACACCGTTTAGGTAGCGCTTAATTAGCCGGGAAATTTTTCACTTTTGCGGCTACCTAGTGTTAAGAATCATTCCTAGGAAGTTCATATGTTCTAGAAAGTTGTTTATTGAGATCTTAGGTTCATTTTTATAGTTCATTGTTTCCTTGAGTTTTGAACGGTTTGCTACCTATGGACCTGAACAGGGTAAAAATGTAAAAAATGGAATTTTTTAAAGTTTTTTGCGATTTTGACCTTGAAGATGAAGTTTTTTTGATTTTATATGTTCACAAGTTTTGTTCTTTATGGCAAGGGCTACAACTTTGCCTCAGAGAGTATATCAAAATTCCAAACGGATTGCAAAATATGAGCTGGAGTAAATAATCATTTTTTTTGCAAAAATGACATCGAGGTCCGTGGGCAAAACTGGGAGACAGGGGTCTTTTTTTTGGTCTTTTATCACGTAGTGATGTCCGTATATGGTTATTTTTTTCCGTTTTGCACTGTGTTACTAACGAGTGATTTTTTAAGAGCTTGAGAACTTTTTTTTAAAAAAAAACGCATAAAATTTGCAAAATCTCATCGGTTCTTTATTTGAAACGTTAGATTGGTCCATGACATTTACTTTTTGAAGATAATTTCATTTAAATGTTGACCGCGGCTGCGTCTTAGGTGGTCCATTCGGAAAGTCCAATTTTGGGCAACTTTTTCGAGCATTTCGGCCGGAATAGCCCGAATTTCTTCGGAAATGTTGTCTTCCAAAGCTGGAATAGTTGCTGGCTTATTTCTGTAGACTTTAGACTTGACGTAGCCCCACAAAAAATAGTCTAAAGGCGTCAAATCGCATGATCTTGGTGGCCAACTTACCGGTCCATTTCTTGAGATGAATTGTTCTCCGAAGTTTTCCCTCAAAATGGCCATAGAATCGCGAGCTGTGTGGCATGTAGCGCCATCTTGTTGAAACCACATGTCAACCAAGTTCAGTTGTTCCATTTTTGGCAACAAAAAGTTTGTTAGCATCGAACGATAGCGATCGCCATTCACCGTAACGTTGCGTCCAACAGCATCTTTGAAAAAATACGGTCCAATGATTCCACCAGCGTACAAACCACACCAAACAGTGCATTTTTCGGGATGCATGGGCAGTTCTTGAACGGCTTCTGGTTGCTCTTCACTCCAAATGCGGCAATTTTGCTTATTTACGTAGCCATTCAACCAGAAATGAGCCTCATCGCTGAACAAAATTTGTCGATTTCGAACATTTCGAACCGAACACTGATTTTGGTAATAAAATTCAATGATTTGCAAGCGTTGCTCGTTAGTAAGTCTATTCATGATGAAATGTCAAAGCATACTGAGCATCTTTCTCTTTGGTACCATGTCTGAAATCTCACGTGATCTGTCAAATACTAATGCATGAAAATCCTAACCTCAAAAAAATCACCCATTATTACAGCTATACAAATTTTAAATTAAATGGTATCCCCAATAAAAAACGGATGTTGGTGAAAGAAGCTAAACTTTTGAACAGTAATAGGGATATGCTTGAATTTCACATAGTCTTTACTTTTTTCCCCGCTTAGTTTGGGGCATTTTGTTTATCTGTTATTTGGTTTATATGTAAACATAGTTCTTATAGATTACTTCTTATTTAAGTTTAGAATTGGTAATCAACTATGTGTTTTGAAGTCGGTTTTTTTTTGCAAGAATTAATATTGATGAATTTAGCACTAAAAATTATTATCGCTTTCTTCTGGTGCTTATCGATTAATTATTTTGCTGTCAAAATATTTTTAAAATCACAAGTAATTTGCATAATTCATGGTGCACTTACTTTATGACATTTTTATGATTATATTTTTTTTTTTTTTTTTTGCCTTAACTTCAACTCTATTGGTAAGTCAGAGAAAAAAGAAAAAAGCTTTATTCCCAAAGAAAAATTCTGGTTTAATAATTTAATTTACTTTCAAAACTAATGTTTTGTAAAGACAAATAATTTCCCACTGCCATTAACAAATCTCAATCGAATTTTATGTCATGCTTCTTGACATTCTTGATAAATAATTGCCAAAGTGAAAGGAAACACAACAGCAACTACACTAGAAATGAAAAAAAAAGAAAAATCCTAAAGAACTTTTTGACTTTTAAATTAATTTCCAAACATTAAATAGTTTACGTTGCTTGCCACTCAACAACACAAGGTATAAGCGGCATGGCTTGGTGCAGCATACAATTTCTCTGCTTGCTAATGTTTCAAAAGGGGTTTTAAAGGAAAGAAAAATAGGCACCACCAGCTTGTTTAAATAAATCTCTATGGCGAGCAACAATCTTAGCAATTTATCATTTTCTAACAAACAACACGCAGAGTCTAACAGGTTGCAACTGAAACGCGTTCATAGAACAGTGGAAAACAAAAAAAAAAAAAAAAAAAAAAAAAAAAAAAAACAAGAGCACGAGTTACAAACTAATGAAAGTATAAAAATTTAAGTTTTATTGAGCAAACTTTTAAAGAAAGTAATAGTGCAGTACAACCAGAAGAACACACATAAAATTAGTGTTATTTTCGTAGGGAAACAATAAAGCAAAGAGACCATTAAAAACCACCATCATCATTTTCATTAGCAACACTGGCAAACAAATCTCAAATGCACTACTACCAGCAGTTGCTGACAAATTTAACATTCATGCAAGCAGCAAGCAGTTAAATGCTACAAAAAATTATCATTTCTACACTCTGAAAGTCTCGGCAACAAACAACTGTTGCATGACATGATTTTATTACTGGCACAAAAACTCACAACATGCAATAAACCTTCTTCCTTTTGAAGAAATTTTAATTTTCTGAAGTTTTCTAACTTGAATTCTGATCAAATTGCCAAAAAAAAAAAAAAAAACAATAACAACAACTGCATATTAGTTAGGAAAATAAAGAGCTTTAAAATTATTTCATTAAAAAACTTTCTGGAGTTTGTACTGCACAATGGCCATTCATTCATTCCAAGCGCAAAATGAACAACCAACCAACCAAGCAACTGCATTCACCACGAATTCTTCAGAAATTTGAACGCCCTTTTTGTTAACACGATAGCAACGGTATTAATCGCAACTTGGCTAAAAGTTTTAACTTAAAATCTTTTAGCAAAAACAACACAAAAGTTTGTCTGCTGCATCGGCATCAAGGCAGACAAGAAAAACAAAGCCAGTTCTTAAGAATAATTTTCCAATGCCATCTCCACCAACTAACTTTTTTAAGTTTTAAAAGCACGACAAGTTAAATTGTTTTAAAGTTCCTTTTTTATTGCTTTTTACCATTTAATGGTCAAAGCAAGAAAAGCTCAGGTTTTAAGCAATTGCAGCAAACTCCAACTACCCAAAGTATATTTCTTCGTGTGGCATCATCATCAGCAGAAACTGCAAACAAAAAACATTGAAAAGAACAGCCACCAGCCACCATAGGTGGTTAATCACCAATTAAATTCAACATTGGTAAAATTTGTAAATTTAAATGATTCCTTAAACTCTTGTCGTGTTTTGTTTCTTATTTGTCACTTATGTATTACCGCAGTCACACAAGGCTCCCAATATCCAGCGCTGGAGTTGTGGAATTAAATGAAGAACATGAAAATTTGTCTGGCAACAAAAGACAACAACAACAACTACAAAATATCAATGAAATATCAATGTAATTTGTTATTCAAATTATTTGAAATGATCGTAAGTTTCAGATACAACCAACAAACAGATCATTAATACAAAATGACTAATACATCTTTTAAGAGAAAAATTCTTTTTGGGGAATGATAGCCAGACAAAGATATTAAATATTTAAAAACAGGGATGCCATTTTTGGGGAGTCAAAACGCGTGAGAATATTTTTATATTTTATATTTTTGCAAAAAGAGCTAAACAGATAGATGTCTATTTTCAATCAAAATCAAGTTATATATAGGGTGGTTAAATTTGAAAGGGCCGATGTTGATTTTGAATAAAACACAAATTATTTAGGAAATTATTGTTATTTCTTTTTATTTTGATAATATTGGTATGGTTCAATTATGTATGGAACAAAATATGGGCCAAATGGCCGCCGCGACCTCGGCGACACACCTCTATCCCATGCTCCAAATTTTCGATGAGGCTGAGGTATAATTGAGGTTCTAAGCCGTTAATGTGCCGAATTAACTCATCCTTTGCTGTTGTACCCCCGGGGGTTCCAATTGTCACTGCAGGAATATGGCAAATGTTTTGACGCGGTTCACTCGGGGAAAATAGGGGCCCCAGACGCTAGGGTTCCTTGAACCTAAATCTGGAAGAAAAGGTCTGTTGTTTTATAACACGGGTCCTCTTCGAGGCCCGACCAGTGCCCAAAGGTCTGGTACCACGGGAATCGGTGGCCCCATAGAGAGCCTATCCTCTCTGTGAGCGGTTATTGGTGAGGTCCCCTTCGGGGGTACACATGGTGGTTGTGGTTTAAGATCGATTTATGTAGGTATGGTGCACGGTCGATCAAGTGTGCTGTTGCACTCTCAACAGACGGAGTTTGGATAGTCTCCAAACCCCTAAGCAAGAGGTTATAATGTGGATCTAGGCTTGCCTTGGAAAGGCTTGCCATATTATATAAATTGCTACTCATTGTGACTGTATCACACACAAAAAGCGATTGGTGGCAATCGTAAAGTGTTGTTATACTACACAATGGGGGCGCTAGTCTACGCCTAAGTTTCACTCGGTGGTAAGACCACCGTGAGGTTAGGCCGAGTAGGCTGGTACTCACGTTAATCTTGTTCCACAAATCCTTTGCTGTTTGTGGCTTATCGACGTACACCTTTTCTCTCAAATAACCGCAAAGAAAGAAGTCCAACGTTGTCAAATCACATGATCTGGGCGGCCAATTGACATCACCACCACATGACATAACACGGCCATTGAATTTGTCGCGCAAAAGAACCAATGTTTCGTTAGCTGTGTGGCAAGTGGCACCGTCCTGCAAAAAACACATATCGTCCACATCCCTATCTTCCAATTCGGGCCAGAAAAAGTTCGTTATCATCGCACGATAGCGAATATAATTCACAGTAACTGCCAGATTGGCCTAATTTTGGATAAAATACGGCCCGATTATGACGCCAGCCCATAAACCGCACCAAACAGTCACTCTTTGTGGGTGCATTGGTTTTTCGACCATCACTCTTGGATTATCTTTCGCCCAAATGCGGCAATTCTGCTGAGGTGAAAATGTGCCTCAACACTGAAGATGATTTGCTTCGAAAATTGATCATTCAACGTTGCCATTTCTTACCATCATTCTGGCCATTACTCGATTTTATATCTTTCCATGGTCCAAATTAAATTAGACTGGAATTGAGAAATGTTTAATTAAATGCAGAAAACTTGACGTTTGGGTGTGGTTCACATTCAACATCGGTCCTTAAAATTTAACCAACCGATATAAAAGCTAACCGCATGGTTAGCTTGTACATGAAGAAAAGCTAAATTTTCATTAAAAATTCGGCTTCCGCTAGGTTCGGAACTACTCCCATTCGATTCTCGGGTAAATTTTACCCCAATTTAAAGACAAAAATCGGTCAACATACCTTTAGGCCCCTTTCTCTGTGTGCGCTCACATATTAAATAGTTGCATGAGAAAGCTCATCAAATGGATTTGCTAGTGATCCTACTCGAACTCAAACTAGCTTACTGAACACATACCTACTCATACCAAACTATTAGTGAGCAAAGCTCTGTTCGTATCATAAACGCAATGAGCTAACCGAGTTAAATGAACTTTCTATACTAGTGAGCATCATCTCAAGTTCGGAACATTCAACGTTTTATTTTGCTTATGTTTTGCTTTCACTAGTGTTTTTTTATTTTTTGTATTTCTTAAGAAATTAAAACCTTAAGTATTATTGTTAAAAAACTCTATGCTTTTTGCTTGTACACTCGAACTGTGTACGTGTTTCTCTTAAAAGCATAAAACTGTTTGCACTCTCCCAAGTTCATTGTTATTTTGTTCAACATTTACTCATACATATTCAAACTTGTTTATGGAAAATCTGCAAGCTCATAGGTTAGCTGGTTATTATTGTCCACTCATCGTTATTCCTGTGCAATGAACAGATATGAATTGAAGAACATATTATACTGAGTGTCTTATGAGCTTCGCTTTTTATGCTCATGCTGTGCTTTATCTCATACATATGTATATGGCAATTTCGCTTAACAAACAAATGAGCTTCTGGCTTTATGTGATATCTTTCTTCCTTTTTCTTCTTGGTTGGCTGCTGTTACTCTTACTATTATTCTCGGTGCTATTATACTTGGTTCTGGCGGTATAACAAAGTTATTATCAAAGCAGCTCATTTTTAGGGTTCCGTACCCAAAGGGTAAAAACGTAAAACTATTGTTTTCGCTACAATGTCTGTCCCTCTGTCCGACCGTCCGTCAGTGCCTTTTATCTCTGGAACCATAATAGGTAGACTCTTAAAATTTTCACAGAAGATGTAAACTGTTGCCGCTATAGCAACAAATACTAAAACTTATAAGGTGTACCGATAGAGATGTGTTATTCACGTATATGTTTTTATTTCTTGAACTGTAGGAGACATACACTTTATATTTACAACTGTAATTAAAACTTAGTTCGCTATATAAACAAGTATAAAAAACAAATATAAAAATTAAAGGGTGTTCCGATAGTGACGTGAGTTGTATGTATATTGCCTAAGTTTTGAACTATAAAAGGTAGGCTCTTGAAATTTTCAGGGAAGGTGTAAACCTGTGGCCGCTATGGCAACAAATACTAAAACTTATAGGGTGTTCCGAAAGTGACGCGTTAGTTACGATTATATCTTTATTTCTTGAACTGTAGGAGGAATACAGTATAAATATGCAAGCAGTAATTAAAGCTATGTTCGCTTTATAAACAAGTGTACAAAATTGAACCCAAAATATTAAAGAGTATTCCGATAGTGACATGGTTACTAAAAATTAAAGGGTGTCCTTTACTGACATATTTTTCACTAATATTACCTTATTTTTTATAGAAAGTGTATTTCCGTGGCCGCTATACAACAATTACTAAAATATAAAGGGTGTTCCAATAGTGACGCAATTTTCGCGGATATGACTTTAATTTTGAAATTAAAGGGTACCTCATTAGACATAAAAAATTAAATAAATTAGATTTTTAAGTTGTACTGATCATAGTACGTACATATGTATGTGACTCTAACTTGCACTTGACTAATTTTAACCGACTACAAAAAACAAGGAGGTTATCTATTCGTCTGAATGTTGCTTTTTTTATGTATGTAACCGCAGAACTCAACCACTTCTGAACCCATTTTAAATTTTTTTTCTTTATTTCATTATCAGTTCATTAAATCAGTTCATTATATTAAAAATTAAAGGGTGTCCCCATACAACATACATGTTTGTTACGTGTATTAAGAACCGTAAAATGCACCAAATTAAAATTTAAAAAAATTTGCGTGTCGCTATAGCTCCCAACAGCAGAAATTAATAAAAAAATAAATTTAAAATTTAAAGGGTGTCCCCATAGGAACCGTAATTTGACCTATATATGCCTATCTTATGAACCGTTATAGACAAAACCTTGAAAATTTTACAGAATGTCGACTACTATGACCGTTATAATAAAATGTATAAATATTCAAAATTTTAAATTAAAGGGTGCTCCAATAGTTCATTTAATTTGATGTATATGGCCATACCTTTGAACAGTTGTACACAGACCGCTGAAATTTACAAAGAACCTGTATTGCTAAGTCCGCTATAACAAAAAGTATAAAATTTGAATTTGGAAATAAAAGGGTGTCCCAATAGTTAATGTATGTGGCCAAACTTTTGAACTGTTATAGACAGCTGAAATTTACAAGGAACCTGTATTGC
Source organism: Phasia obesa (assembly GCA_949628195.1). Lineage (NCBI taxonomy): Eukaryota > Metazoa > Arthropoda > Insecta > Diptera > Tachinidae > Phasia > Phasia obesa. Next base: position 129,038,048 of record OX451217.1, read on the forward strand.
AAAGTCCACTATAGCAAGTATACAATTTGAATTTAGAAACTAAAGGGTGTCCCCATAAATTATGTAATGTGGTCTATATAGCCCTATCTTTTGAACCGTTAACCAAAAACACTTGAAAATATAAAGGGTGTCCCAATAGTTCACGTAATTTTATATATATCGTTAAACTTTTTAACCGTTATATACAGATAGTTGAAACTTACAAAGAATCTTTGTGGCCAAGTCCTCTATAACAACAGGTCTTTAATTTAAAATTGTAAATGAAAGGGTGTCCCAATAGGTGATGTTATTTGACCTTAAATGGTGTTCCCATAAAAGGTGAAAATAGCTTAAATTTTGAACAGTAATAGGTAGATGCTTGACATTCACATAGTCTTTACTTTTTTCCGAAAATTTTGGCGCATCTATTATTTGCTTTAAATCTAATTCTTACAGATTACTTCTTACATTTTTAGTTTATAATTGGTGCCCTTCTAACTGTTTTGAAGTCGGTTTTTTTTTGCACAAAAATTATTTATTATCCATTCCAAAAAAAATTTGTAACTGGAATTGAACAATTGAACACCATTTGTTATATAAAAGTGAACTTCGTACAAAACAATTTTCTAAAAATATTAAATATTCAGTCATAAAATAGCATTTTAGCTTGAGTGACTTTTAACTTAATTATAGCATCAATTTCAATACTCTCTCTCTCTCTCTCTCTCTGTCTCTACTAATAACTAAATTAAAGCCATTTCTTGTTTTTAGATTTTTGTAATTTTGCCTTGTCTATCAAAAATTGCCATATTTTATTTAGAAATCATTGAATATAATTTCCATATTTATAGTTTTAAAACGAAAAAGATAAAACAACTGAATAATAAAAACTTTATTTGTGAATTTTAGCTACAACTTGCTCATACATCACACTACGCAATTTGTAATTTAGTTTTAGTAGTGTGTGAGTGTAGGTGTTTGTAGCTGAATGTGTAAGTTTGATTTTTTTTCTTTTTTGTAATTAAAATACAACATTGAGGAGGGAACTTTTTGAAAATGGATCGTTATGCAAAGTTATGTATGGCCAACAACTCTGCATGCATGCAATTGTGCTTTAGCAAAATTGTTCATCGACGAATCTGCTGTACTCGTTTTGTTTTTTTTTTCCTGTTACAGCAATTGAAATGAAACTACATTGGAGTAAATTATAAAGTTAGCAGTAAGAGGAGGTGGTACAGGAATAAATGTTTGGTTGTTGCATCAGTAGATGGATGGTCGGTTGGCTGATTGCATAGCAATGCCATAAAAGGACATATAAACATGAAATTCTTGCCACAAAAGAAAAAAACACAAAACAAAATTGGTAACAGGACTAACTAACATTTATAACTAAGCGATCAAGGGATGTAGCCACCGACAGACACTGTTAGTTGGTGTTAGTGTGCAGTTTATTTGAAGCTCATTTTCCATAAAATTATTTTGATAAAAATGCAAAAATCTTACAATTGAATTTTTGGTTGGTGTGTGGTTATAACGTTCAAAAATTATTGAATTATTTTTATATATGGATTTGACGCCGTTTTAATACAGGGCAGGCACAACATAACAGATACATAATATGAAAATGTTGATGCCACACAATCACACATTGTTTTTGAAACCACATATGATAACGAAATTTGTTCGTTCTATAAAACAAAACTTAGTATTAATAATTCTTGCAAAAAAAAACCGACTTCAAAACAGACAAATTTAAAAGCATGTTTCTTTAAGACGGTAACTATTGCGACACCCTGTAATTTCCGAATTCAAATTTTATACTAGTTATAGCGATCGTAGCAATACAGGCTCGTTGTAAATTTCAACCTTCTGTCTGTAACGTTTTAAAAGTTTGGTCATATACATCAAATTACATAAACTATTGCGACACCCTGTAATTTATAATTTTAAATAATTATACTTATTATAACAGATATAGTAATGGACATTCTGTCTAATTGTTAAGTGTTTATCAATAACTGTTTAAAAGATAGGGTCATATATATCAAATGACGTCACCTATTGGGACACCCTTTAAATTCAAATTTTAATATAAATACTTTTTAAAGAACACTTTGTAATACAGATTCTTTTTAAATTTTAACTTTGTGTCCATATACATCAAATTACATCAACTATTGGGACACCCTATAATTTCCAATTTTAAATATTTATACTCGTTGTTATTCGAGACATAGTAGTGAACATTTTGTCTATTTTTCAAGTGTTTGTCTATAACGGTTCCAAAGATGAGTACATAATGGTCAAATAACATCAATAATGGGGACACCCTTTAATTTATAGATCCAAGTTTTATACTTGTTTTAATAGCGGACTAAGCAATATAGGTTCTTTGTAAATTTCAACTGTCTATCTATAACAGTTAAAAAGTTTGGCCATATATATTACTTTTACATTAAGTATTGGGACACCCTTTAATTTCCAAATTCATATTTTACACTTGTTATTTTAGCGGACTTAGCAATACAAGTACTTTGTAAATTTCAACTGTCTGTCTATAAAGGTTCAAAAGTTTGGCCATATATATATCAAAATAAACCAACTAATGGGACACCCTTTAATTTCTAATTTTAAATATTTATACTTATTATAACAGACATAGTATCGAACATTCTGTGCAACTTTCAAGTGTTTGTCTATAACGGTTCAAAAGATAGGAGAATAAAGGTGATAAAGGTCACCTATGGGGTCACCCTTTAATTTTTAATTTTATTTTTTAATTACTTTTTGTTGTTGGGAGCTACTGTGATACGCACTTTTTTTTAATTTTAAATTGGTGACCTATAATGTTCATAATACACGTAAAAAACATGTATGTTGTATGGGGACACCCTTTAATTTTTAAAATTTTTAAATTCTTTTAAAATGGGACCAATCTGTAGCCATAACCTTTCTAATAGTGCAAAATTTTTAAAATCGGTTCAGAAATGACTGAGTTCTGCGGGCACAAACATAAAAAAAAGCAACATTCAGACGAATTGATAACCTCCTTCTTTTTTTGAAGTCGGTTAAAAAGTTTTTACTTCTTCATAATAGCAGCAATGGATTCATTAAATGTTCAGACGCCAGAGTGTGAGTTAAAGATAAAAAAATACAATTAAGAGTAAAATGCTTTCCAAACAAACAAGAAATTTTAACTAGAAAAATGAATAAAGATAGGTCTTGCATTTACATATCTTTGACGTTTGGGAATAAGATCTTAAGTCGGAAATTGAAGTTTTTCGTAATGTTAAATTGAAATTTATTTAATTGTTGGCAAATCAGGATAAAATTTGTTTGAAAAGAAACTGATGGGAAACAAGCATGGATATGATAACCTATAGTAATATTAACACAGTTTTTTAAAATTTGTTAGTATTTACCGTTTTTTAGATGACTTAAGTCCTTAGGAGCCACAAATTTTGTATCATTTCTAAAAGTTTTGCTTTTTTGTAAGAATTAAGTCAGGAAATAAAACGTTGTTATTTGGTTAAAAATAGGAATTGATTTATTCAAAAGCTTGAAAAATTATTATAATAAACAATAAAAGAAATTTAATAATTAATAATTATAAAGTTAATAATAAAAACGAAGAAAAAAAAAATTTAAGTTGTCTCTGTTTCCTCTTATTTATCTACCAAATCAGGATCATCATTTACAGCGGTGTAGGAAGTTGGTAAATTTTTATAAAAACTGTGGAAAACAGGTGGTATCAAGCTTAAAAGAAAACACAAATCCCTTGTTTTTCTCCTCAGATATCGGTATCAAAGTTTTATATTTTGTTTGCAGTGGATAATTTTTTAGATTTTTATTCGTCAAAAATATGTTTCCTAATTTCTTCTTCAAGAAAAGAATTGCATTTTTTCCTGCATTGTTTTAAATGTTGTCTTGCCTTGCCTTGCCTTAATTACTTTTCCGCTGACACTTACATAACTTTTGCCGCTATGAATTTTTTTAGTTCTTTCTTTCCTTATGCGCCTGGAATACTTCTTACCATTATATCCCATGTTATCAACTGCTACGTCCTCACTTACTTGAGATGATGGACTAGTTGCAACTCCACTTTTTTCGCTTTTACTGGTTTCTTCTTCTGGGAAAAAATCCTTATCCATAACGCTATCATCGGAATCGAAAATGTTTGGCATAGCCGAAAATAACGATGGAACTGTTGTAAACTGTTATTAACTAATGTGAACCCAATTCAGAGAAATACAAATTCATTCGCTCAATTGAGTATAGCGATTCTTATGAAGAATAAACGCTAAGTAACTTGTCTAATCTAGGCGATGAAATAACCGATTTCTTTTCTTTGTTGTTTCGTTTGTTGAGTGGTTTTTAATGTAGCGGCACTAATGACGTGGTTAGCAAAGAGCATAGAGAATAGCGACGTGGTTATACGTATATAAAAATGAGATAGCAACAATTGATTATTCCGTTCCGTATAAAAGACTTAAGTTAACTTATGCCCTTAGAAGAATATTAGACTTAAGTCATCTTAAGACCTTAATGCCAAAGAAAATATGCATTTTTCTGACTTATTGCCTAAAGAGCAAATGATTACGATTGGATGCAGTTGTGCTAGAATTAAGTTATTGATACCAAACGAAACAGAAAAAAAAATGTAGTTAAACCCATCAAAAACTCAAAATGCATTTTTTTGACTTAACACCTTATTTCCAAACATCAAAGATATATGAATGGGTATTTTTGAAATCTAACTATACTTTGTATTGGTATTTAATACCAATTGTGATACAACAAGTTACAGTGGGGAAGAATCAAAATATTTTGCAAATAACTCCATCTTCTAACAGGTTGATCAATTTTTCACGAAATTTGGTTAAAACGCACGTACATATTGTTATTTATACCTTAAGAAAATTTTTTTTATATTAAAAGAAAATAAGATTCACAGCCATTTTTAGGCTAAAATCCACAAAAATTCAATAATTTTGGAATTTTTAAATTGAGAATCGTCTAGTTTTTAACTCAGAAAATGATATATATTCTTGAAATTTTTCCACAATATTTTGAATTTCGCTCACTAACTATGAAGAAAAATTAAAAAAAAAAAAATTTTAAAAATTGTAGGGTATCGAAAAATAAAAACTTTTAATCTTAAAATGCTTATAACTAATTTTAAAACATAATTTATAGATTAAATCAATTTTATAGGTATTAAGTGGGCCCTTAAGACCACCAAACAAAAATTGAAGAAATGCCAATCTCTATAAGAATTTGCGTGGGCGATGTATCCAAAATTGAGACCACATAGCGCCACTCTTGGTGAGTGGGTAGGGCCTATCGTCAACACTGAGATAATCCTCTGCTATGCTCAATCGGCCTAGCTCTTTACAAATGGCTGAGTTATTTGCAAAATATTTTAATTCTGCCCCACTGTCCAAGGCATAACATCTTACAATTGAAAGTATAAGAATCAGAAAAGTTATATTAATAAAAATATATAGAATGTTAAAAGTTGTGTTGAGTTTCGAAATATGTTTTTAGATGCAGCCCGAGAAGACTTGTAATGAATATACCAGAGCTGGTAGTAAATATGTTTTAGTCAAACGTAGTATTTTTTAGGTGGCCCAGAAATACCGAACCATACTACATACTTTAAATATATATATTCCTCATCACAGAGGAAGAATGTTAAGATCTCTACAGAAATCGATATATTCGAGATATTTCAGTATATATGACCGTGAGCCGAAGTCTTTACATAACATTACGCTTTGAATTTTTAGGGTTAATAGAAACAGCAGCTGAATGTCATCAGGATCCTGAAATATTATAGCTATTTAGCATAAATGAAAGAAATTAGTGGTCCAAGTATGCAGCCCTGTGACGTGCCCGCCAAGTCGTGGGCATCCTGAAAATATTTTGCTCGATTTTTCTCTGAAAGTATTCTACACCAATTGAAAGAATCTTACTTTTATAGTGCTAGTGTATTTGCTTTATATAAATGGAAATGAGATATTTTTTGCGGAAAAAAAGTATCCTATATTGTAATCAGGATGTTAAGGTACTTCCTCACAAAATTTTGTTACTATTTTATAATGTGTACAGTCGAATTCGGTTAAACGAAAATGAAAAATAAATCAGTCAAGTGCGAGTTAGTCTCACACACGTAGGGTTCCGTACTATGTTTGGTGCGCCTTTAAAAACTCAAGTTGTTAATTTTTTTATGTCTTATGGGCCACCCTTTTCTTTTTAAAATCAAAGTCATATTCGTGAAAATTGCAATTGTTTTTATTACGGCCATGGTAATACACTTTCTATTAAAATATCAGGCCTACCTATTGTGGTTAAAAAATTAAGTAATATACGTGAAAAACATGTCACTGATGAATGTCACTTTAGCAATTAGTAACTGTTACAGTGGCCGAAGTAAAAAATTCAAAAAAATAAGGCTATTTAAATACAAATCATGTCTCTATTGGAACACCCTTTAATTTTTATTATTTGTTATAGTTTCCATAGTAAGAAACCTCCTATAAAAACTTCAAAAGTCTACTTATTATCGTTCAAAACTTAGACCTATACACGCAAAGCTCGTCACTCTCGGAACACCCTTTAATTTTAAGGTTTAATTTAATAGAAAGGGAATATAAGTTAAGTACTGTCTGCAACTTTTAAGTGGATGCCTCTTATAGCTAAAGAAATAAAGACATAAAGGCAAATAACACCTCACTTTCGGAACACCCGATAAGTTTTAGTATTTATTGCTATAGTGGCCACAGTTATACACCTTCTGTGAAAATTTCAAGAGTCTACCTATTATGGTTTAAAACATAGGCCTTATATATGCAAATCACACCACTATCGGAACACCCTTTAATTTTTAGATTTATTTTTTTACACTTATTTATATAGCGAACTAAGTTTTAATTACTGTTTTTAAATCTTTAGTCTATGCCTCTTACAGTTCAAGAAATAAACACATATTCGTGAATAACACCTCTCTATCGGAACACCCTATAAGTTTTAGTATTTGTTGCTATAGCGGCAACGGCTATACATCATCAAATTTCAAGAGTCTACCTATTACGGTTCCAGAGATAAAAGGCGCTGACAGACGGACAGACATTGTAGCGAAAACAATAGGGTTACGTTTTTACACTTTGTGTACGGAACCCTAATACACGATTTATTTTTCACATCCGGAATTTTCAATTATGAGGACTTTTAAATCGGTAAAATTGCGTACTTTCACTAAATTTTCCCTATTTTCTATTGAACGTTTCCGTGATAAATAGTATTTTATTTGTTTGGTTAGATTGCATGTGTTAAACATATTTAAGTGTTTGACACAATATTTTTTTCATAACATTTATTTTAACTGAAGCTTCATCATTGTCTCCAAAAAATTATTTTTTTTTTCTTTAAAGCGGTGCTGGCTTCACGTGTCCCTTTGCAAACATATTGTGTGTCACTTAACCAATTTTTCAGTTAAGTGAATTTCTCTTTAAGCGAACTAAACGGCTTAAAAGTTCAACGAAATTGAAGTAAAGAATTTTTAATTTCAATACAGTGATTTTTTCTTTTAAACGGTGTGCGCTTAACCGAATTCGACTGTATAGATTAATACATATATGTACATATTTAGATCAATCTATATTTCACAAAATTATCAAACCAAAAAATCGCAATTTCACAGAAAAACTCAATATTTCAGTAAAATATCAAAGGCTTGAATAAAAAATAAAAACTTATCCGAAATTCGAGATTTTACTACAAAAAAAGTTGGGTTTTACGATAAATTTAACATTTTATGATAAAATACATACATATGTACGAGTATTTCACAAAAAAAAAAAAACAAACAAATAAAATAATTTCACATAAACATTGTGTTTTCACCAAAAAACTTGACGTAATCTTAAGACGGTAGGTATTTCATCAACAATTCCAAATTTAGCTAAAAATCTTAATTCCGAAAAAAAATCTAAAACAACACTGCCCTTCCAAATAAACCGCTAGACTTTGCCATTAGTTTTCTTAAATCATTTTTACCATCTTTTTGTGACATTAAAAATTCTATAAAAATCCAATGAACCAAATAAATGTTTTCTTAAGAGAAACTAAGGAAAACATTTATTTGGTTGAGAAACTCATCCTACTGTTTAGTATTCCACAGTGGCTTCAAAGCTCCACAAAAATAATACATTACCAGGAGTGTTTTTATAATTTTATAATCGTCTTCAAATAAATTCTAATTTTTACGAATCATTTCCTTTAGTTAAAAAATTCACTTCCCCTTAACAAGAAAACAAAAAAAAAATAATCTTTCAGTTTTTATGAAACACATTGTTAATGCATTTTTTATTTACAATTAGATCATTAAATTTGAAATCACGTTTGGAAGTAATTTAAATTACATGCCGTTGAAAATGAAGTGTTAGAAAATAATGTGTAATTACTTCAATTTTAATCTGAAGCAATGCCAAGAAAACAAAACGAAGACAAAAAAAAAATAATCCGTTTCTTAACCTTTTTTTTTTAACAAATAATTAGAATTTGATGGTTATGATTTCTATAAAGAAAATAAAAAAATACTTTTACAGCCTTTAAATTTAAAAAGCTTGAATATAATATCCAGTTTTTTTGTATATAATAAAACAGTTCATTTACCTTAAAAGCATAAATGACCATTAATTTTTGTTGTTGTTGTTATTTATAACAATATCGTTAACAATGCGGTATCATTAGATTCGAATAATCATGGGCCCTTTCATGATCTACTACAGAGACTATTCATAAATGTGTTATAACTCGAGTAAAAAGAAGTATTTACGTATTTAATTGAAGTTTGGTTGAAAGATAAAAATATTTTCTTCTCACTTTTTATTGTCAATTGAGGTTGTTTAATAACGAAATAAATATACCCAATATGTCCGTGATATCTTTTTTTACCCGTGTTGCTATTAAAAATCATTTTAAGTTCGTATTAAAATAATTTTATATACAGGCAAATTAAAAAGTATTATTCAAAAATGATCGGTATAAACAGCCATCTTTTAGCTGATAGCTAGATGTCACTATGAAATTTGAATCAGTTTCTTAAGTTGGACCATAACTCGGAGGCTTATCAATGATTAAGAATAGATTTTTTGGTGATCAAACTAAAAAATAATTCTTGCAAAAAAAAAACCGACTTCAAAACAGACAAACTTAAAAGCATGTTTCTTTAAGACGGTAACTATTGCGACACCCTGTAATTTCCGAATTCAATTTTATACTAGTTATAGCGGTCGTAGCAATACAGGTTCGTTGTAAATTTCAACCTTCTGTCTGTAACGGTTTAAAAGTTTGGTTATATACATCAAATTACATAAACTATTGCGACACCCTGTAATTTATAATTTTAAATAATTATACTTATTAAAACAAATATAGTAATGGACATTCTGTCTAATTGTTAAGTGTTTATCAATAACTGTTTAAAAGATAGGGTCATATATATCAAATGACGTCACCTATTGGGACACCCTTTAAATTCAAATTTTAATTTAATACTTTTTAATACAGATTCTTTTTAAATTTTAACTTTGTGTCCATATACATCAAATTACATCAACTATTGGGACACCCTATAATTTCCAATTTTGAATATTTATACTTGTTGTTATTCGAGACATAGTAGTGAATATTTTGTCTAGTTTTCAAGTGTTTGTCTATAACGGTTCCAAAGATGAGGACATAATGGTCAAATAACATCAATAATGGGGACACCCTTTAATTTATAGATCCAAGTTTTATACTTGTTTTAATAGCGGACTAAGCAATATAGGTTCTTTGTAAATTTCAACTGTCTATCTATAACAGTTGAAAAGTTTGGCCATATATATTACTTTTACATTAACTATTGGGGCACCCTTTAATTTCCAAATTCATATTTTACACTTGTTATTTTAGCGGACTTAGCAATACAAGTATTTTGTAAATTTCAACTGTGTGTCTATAACGGTTCAAAAGTTTGGCCATATATATATCAAAATAAACCAACTAATGGGACACCCTTTAATTTCTAATTTTAAATATTTATACTTGTTATAACAGACATAGTAACGAACATTCTGTGCAACTTTCAAGTGTTTGTCTATAACGGTTCAAAAGATAGGAGAATAAAGGTGAATTTAAGTCACCTATGGGGTCACCCTTTAATTTTTAATTTTATTTTTTAATTACTTTTTGTTGTTGGGAGCTACTGTGTTACGCACTTTTTTTAATTTTAAATTGGTGACCTATAATGTTCATAATACACGTAAAAAACATGTATGTTGTATGGGGACACCCTTTAATTTTTAAAATTTTGAACTTATTTTAAAATGGGACCAATCTGTAGCCATAACCTTTCTAATAGTGCAAAATTTTTAAAATCGGTTCAGAAATGACTGAGTTCTGCGGGCACAAACATAAAAAAAAAAAAAGCAACATTCAGACGAATTGATAACCTCCTTCTTTTTTTGAAGTCGGTTAAAAATAATAAAAACCAATAAAAGGGGAAAAAACTCCCGGTATTGAAAGCCATATAAAAAACCTCTGCTGAAGATGTAATCACATGAGAGAGGGTTGAAGGGAGTGAGCCGCAGGACCCACCGTGGAATAAGATAGAGATGAAAAATTTGTGTAACACAAAATTGCACTTTTTTTTATCAAAAACACAAATACACATTAAACAACTTTATGAGCAATCTAATCTAATGAGTGTGCTCATAAGCTCGAACACAAACTAAATTACTGAACACATGCCTACTATTAGTAAAGCAAACATCTGTTAAAAGCAATAAGCTGTCCGAGTTTTCTCGACTCATGTTCGAAACACTCAGTGTGTTTTGTTTGTTATAACTTTTAGATAAGACTTAGTTCGTTTTGCTTTCCACTAGTTTTTTTTTTCTTAAAAAATTAAGACCTTAAAATGAACGTTAGTAATGTTGTTGAAAAATTCTGTTTTGTTTACCAACTCGAACTGAGTTCGTGTTTCATTTAAAGTATAAAATTACTTAAATTCGCCCAAGTTAATTGTTATTATGTTGAACATTTGCTCTTACTTATTTAAAGTTCCTTATGGAAACTCTGCAAGCTCATCGCATTAAGCTCGATGGTGTTCGCTGTTTATTGTTGTCCACTCATCGTTACTCGTATGCAATTAACAGATATGCATTCAATGAAATATTATAATGAGCGTCTTCGTTTTCGTTTTTTAACAAACAGATACTTTTTTTGCAAAAGAATACTTTATTAAAAAAGGGTCTTTCTGATATTTGTTTCACCTAAAGTAAATTATTTTACCAAAGAAGCAATTTTCTCAACAAAAAATCACTTTTTCCACTAAGAAGTCAATTCTTTGACCAAAACTAAAATTTTTTCATCAAAACGTCAAATTTTCCACCAAATATAAATTTTATCATCAACAGATTACTTTTTTCAACAAAAAAATCTGTTTTTTCTACAAAACAAAATCACTTTCTTCTTTAAAAACTAAATTTTTTCATGAAAAAATCACATTTCCCGGCTACATAAGCGCTACCTAGGAAGTTCATATGTTCTAGAAAGTTGTTTATTGAGATCTCAGCTTCATTTTTGTAGTTGATTGTTTCCTTGAAGTTTGAACGGTTTGCTACCTATGGACCTGAACAGGGGAAAAAAAGGTAAAAAAATTGAGTTTTTTAAAGTTTTTTGCGATTTTGACCTTGAAGATGAAGTTTTTTTGATTTTATATGTTCACAATTTTTGTTCTGTTCTTTATGACAAGAGCTACAACTTTGCCTCCGAGATTATATCAAAATTCCAAACGGTTTGCAAAATATGAGCTTGAGTAAATGATAATTTTTTTGCAAAAATGTCATCGAGGCCCCACATCTTTTAGGGCCCATAAACAAAAACCTGGATGATTTTGGGCAAAACTGGGAGACAGGGGTCTTTTTTTTTGGTCTTTTATCACATAGTGGTGTCCGTATATGGTTATTTTGCCATGACTTAAAAAATTACACAGTGTGTAATGAATTGAATATACCAAATATATCTGTGAAAATCATGTTAAGTTTATATTACAATCATTTTAAAAACAGGAAAATTAAGAAGCCATATTTTTCAGTGATCGGTACAAAATGAATCAGAAGAATCAGTACAAAAGGAAAGAAAAACTATCTGTATTGAAAGCGATAGAAAAGACCTCCACAGGGAGTTTATTGGACGTGAAATAAACTGTAGGGCTAAAGAGCGTATAGACTTTCTATGTGATCCACAATTTGGCATGAGCATAGCAGAGGAGTATCTTCGGTTCAGTATTGACTGTGGGTATAATCTACTTAACAGGGATGGCGCTATGTGGTCATAGTTGGGTACCTCATCCCTGTAATTTCTTTTAGAACTTATTTCTTAAATTTTTGTTTGATTTTTAAAAAATTATACATGGTGTTAAAGGTTAATATCTATAAAATGATTGTTTAATCAGTAAATCGTATTTTAAAATGATCGCGTTATAAACATTTTAACATTTAAAATTTTAGATTTTTCGATATCCTGACCCAGTTTTTTCTTCAAATTTTTTAAAATTTTTCTCTATGGGTGGCGAGCTAAATTTAAAATATTGTGAAAATATTTTATGTCTTTTCCGAATTAAAAACTTTAGTTAAAAAACTCCAAAATTATTGAATTTTAGTGTATTTCTTTTTTAGCAATATATTGGGTAATTCCATGTCAAATCAACCAAAAAAAAAAAAATGTTTTCAAATTTACCACTCCCGATTTTATTGAAACTTTTGTTGTTTATATTCTTTGTCTTTCTGAAGCTAATAGGAAAATATCGATTTTTTGCATACGCGCTCGAGGATTAAATATATTCTTATTTCAGTTATATAAGCCCTAAGAAGTTGAGTAATAGCTCATTTTGAAAAGGTTGTCATACGCTATAATTTGATATCAATCATGAAAACACACATTTAAAAAAATTTTTTCTTATATTTAAAATTTACATATGTTTTTGAATGTGGCTTGGTGAGTACACCATACAAATTTCAGTGTGCGACCATGGTGGGATCAGAAATTATATTAAAAAATTTAATTTTGACTTATTACAAACTGAAAAAATACAATTTTTTTAACAAAAGAAATATTCCATAAATCTAAAAAATATGTAGTTTTTTTTAACATAACTTCTGATTCCTCTATGATCCCATTTTAACCCTTTAAAATGAGCTATTACCCAATTTCCTAAGGCTTATAGAACTGGAATTAGAATTTATTTAATCCTCGAGCGCATATGCAAAAAAGCGACATTTTTCAATTTTGATAACTGTGTAGCGGAAAAACTGTAAGAGATAGAATTTTTTAAAAATCATATTTGGATTCAGGGAGTCAAAGAATATAAATAAAAAAAGTTTCAATAAAATCTGAAGTAGTCATTTTGAGTGCCTTGTTGATTTGACGTGGCTTGTAGAAGATGGAGGTTGAACAAAAAATGATAATAAATATGCGATATTAAAAAGTTTTAAGTAAAAAAATTAGGCAAAATATATTTTTAGCTTTAGCCAATTTAAAGTTAGTTGAAGTTACCGGCCTAAAGTTTTTTTAATATAATTTTTTCCAACTTCTCTTCTTATCTTTCCTTTATGGTTTTAATTAAACTTCAGTTCTTTTGTTAAGGAGAGAATGAAAATAAAATGCTGAAAGCTAAGAAATAACAGACAGCTAAAGCTCAAATAATATTAAAAGACAAAAAAATAAAAAATAAGTAAAATAATTTTCATAAGTTCTTAATGCTTTGTCAGTAGCTGTGAATTGAAGCTGCAATATAATGATTATAAATCACCTTTTTTCTGTAAATAAAGAAATGAATAGATACTTTTTGTATTATAAGTAATAAGCAAACAACAAAAGTTAAGAGAATCAGTTGAATCAGTGGCTTAAGAAGACAAAGTAGTTTTGAACCGAATAAAAAACACCACTCCAACAAAGAAATATTGCACTTAAAGAAACTTCACTGCAACGCTTACTTGAAAAGGAATTTCTATAAATCTTTACCATGCTAGAGATCAAGGCGAATTTATACCAAGTGATAGCGATAGCCCAGCTGATTGTTTTTTTGCTCTTGTTTTTTGCTAATGTCTTGTCAAAAATACATTGTTTCATATCTGCTAATCTAAAGTCAAAGTTGTTGTTTTGTTGTAGTTGTAGTTGTTGCTCACACCTGGTATGAATTCGCCTTGCTAGAGATATAATTCTGCAGGCTTAAACCTTCTACCATTCCGGTTTTCAAAGTCTTATTCTTACCAGAGAAGTCTTAACGCACGATAATATACTCTACGGTAGAATAGCCTAACTCTAGTTACTTTGAACATAATTACATCGTATTATGATGTGTAATTCTATCAGTAAAATCAGTAAGAGGTCATATACAGCACTTTGAGTAAACAAACTTTGTCCAAGAGCAGGTCAATGATTAAGCATCTGATCTAAGATCTAATATTTTTTTACAGGTATCTTTCTCGTATACGATCTCCTAACTTAATTTTACCAGTAACTTTCACGTGGCATCTTAGATCGCAGTGAAGGTGCCTCCGTGGGCTAGTAGGTAGTGTGCTAGCCTATCAGTCCGGAGTTGTGGGTTCGATTCCCATCAAAAACTCTGGAATTTTTCACTACAAGTTAGCAGAAAAACCGACTGTCAAGTGTTATCTGGCCAAGTTAAAAATCAAGGTAAGACGATACTTTCGGACTGCGCCTGTAAATAGGCTAACAGGCTTTGGCCCACGGGCAGACACATATTAAAATGGAGATGCTGTGAAGACCTTAGCCTTAGGCAAATGTGTTAGCAATTACCATAGACTCTGTGATGAGGAAGAATGAAAAGGGACCTAAGAAGTTAGTGGTCTGCTTTAATATACCCTCTACAAAATAATATAGATCGCTGTGCCAGGTAGTCAATCACATTCCTTCAAACCTAGTGACGAAGATTTCTCGAATTGGTCCGAAATTGAGCAATAACTCCTTAGTTTGTCTCAGCCTGAATGGTGCTCAATCATAGCAAGGGAATTAGCTACTCTGCCCTTTATCTTTTTGACCATTACATCTATCTATAGTACAGTATAGCTATGAAAACTATTTAAAGTGGTTTTAGACGACGTGTATTTGTCACATGACTTGTCACTTTTCCATGTGTAAATTCTATACACATGTATGTCACGTGTAATCAAACTGACTAGTCATATAAATACACGTCGTGTGAACCATTTCAAACATAAGAACGTGTTCTATTTTGATGTAACAAAGCATCTGACATCCTGTAATGCCAACTTAATATTTTGTTATTTGATGCTTTTTGTGGTACCAAAAGCGCTAAAAATGTGGTAAAAGCACTAGCATCAGTTGTGGTTGGAAATAAAAAACTGTGTGGGAGCAAAATTATATATTGTAGGTTATGTCACATGTTATTACACATGTATGTCACATGTAATCAAACTGACAAGTCATATGACACGTCGTGTAAAACCATTTTTAGCAAAGGCCCAACAGGGTATATACAAAAATTCTTTCAGTGTATTTGCATGTTCAAAATATATCATTAAAACTTTATAATCATTCTTCCATTCTTTTCAGCCTTTAGTTTTATTTACAAGAAAATATAATCATCACTTGTTTAAATCGATATTTGATGAGTTTTTATTTTTTCTTTCTTTTTACTTTGATAAATGAAAGAAACAATCAGTCTAGTTTCAAAGTGTTACACTGATCACAGACCGTGCACAGTGAAGGTGGTTAGAAAATGAGAACGTTACGAAAACTAGATCATTACAGTAATTTCTCTTTATAAAGGTTTACAAATGCCTGCATTGTTTCAACCACAATTTCTATGGTTACCACTTACAATTTCTCTTGTACTTAATTTAAAATACAGCACCATTAGAAGAAATTTTTTAAATTTACTTTTCAGCTGACTGGTAAAGAAAAGAAAAAAAATTTAATGTATAATTTAATATTTTTGAACAAATTAAAAATTAATGATTAATTAAGAGAGTGATTGTATTTCTCTTAGAAAATGTCATATTCAAGTAGAGCAATAAAGTTGATGCTTTTGCATGTGTCTGCGTATAGCTTAAAAACGATTTTGATAATGATTACAAATTCGCGGTTTAGGGATCAATTACCATTAAGTTCAACCTAAATGACAGTTTTGTTAAGTTTTATGAGGCTTAAAGAAAAATAAACTGTAATTACGATTTATGGAAAACATCAGTTGTAAAAGTAAAATTTTTAAACAAATGTGAGTTTCATACTTGAAGAAAAAAAAACATGATTGTTGTAAGATCACGGGAACCATATTATGTTCACATATACAGAATAACAACAAATGTTCACATATACACAATAACAGCAAATAAAGGTGGGAAATATTTTAAAAAAATAAATGAAGAGAGGAATGCTTTAGATAGTGGTAGGAGACTTCATTCCAATCAACTGACTATAGATGATTTTAATACAATTTCTCGTATTCTTTTATCTAAGTTTGGCTGCTTAAATAGATGAAGTAAATACTACCCAAATTAAATAGATACGAAGAATGCTGAAAAAGGATGTAGCGATCTAGAAAATGCATTACATTCTGCTGAGTTTTAAAAATAAAATTTTTTCCATTTTTTTTTTAATTAATCAAATATTTTGTAAAAATATTCTTTTAACCCCATGGAGAAATTTAAGTGATTAAAAAAACATAAGCCTGACTTAATAATTCATGTGTATGCAAAATTTTAAAAATTTAACACAATATTTCGTTTAATAAGGGGTGATCCATTTTAAGGTTCCCTACTTTTTTAAAGAAAAAAAAAACACAGAAAATTTAAATTTAATGGAGATTGTTTATTATCATTAGAAAGAACATTCTTTGACATTTATTTTTTGAAGATTTTGTCTATCAAATGTTGGCCGTTGCTACGTCGCAGATGGTCCATGCGTTGAGTCCAATTTTCGATGACTCGTTCGAGCATTTCGACTGGTAACTGGCGAATGACACGCGTGATATTTTCCTCCAAGGCTTGAATCGAAGCGGGTTTGTCCGCATAAACTTTAGACTTTACATATCCCCACTTTAAAAAGTCTAACGGTGTGATATCACACGATCTTGGTGACCAATCGACCGGCTCAAAACGTGAAATTATCTGCTCACCGAAATTATTTTGCTGTATCTAGAGAAGTGCTATAGGCAGCGCCTTGCAACTTTGCATCAGTAAACCCCATCTTATGATACATTGTGTAGAAAAACACAGACTCGAAAACTGCAATAGATAGAGCCTTGTAACATTGCACTAGCAACACTTATACTAATATCTATAGTCTAAATAATATAATTTTTATATATGATAATAATATAATAAATTATATTATATTATGGTCATAGTTTATTATAATATATTTATATTTCGGTCTGGGTTGACCATAGTATTGTTCTTATATAACAATATTGTTATTATAGATACTAAAATTATTATTTGACTACAACCACATAATTTAATCATAATATGGTGCTCTCAGATTATGGTTAGATACCTCAACCATGTTTTCTCTTTGCGTGTAATTGATTTAAAAAAATTGTTTAATATGTAGTTCTCTATGATACCCTTGTACATACAATATTTCTTGTGTTGTAAAACCTTTTACATAAATTTTACATAAAATAATAATTATATTTTAAAATCTTTATAAAATTCCATCACAAACATTTGTATTCATTGTAATTTGTAATTTAAATCGTTTTGCTCTCCACTTCATTGGAGCGTAAATGACCAATATTTTAAAATCCAATAAAAAAACACTGCTGTGACAGGTGTTTAAGCATTTGTTTTTTATTTTTCCTATAAAAAATCTGTTTTCACAAATAAGATTCTATTTCATTCTACAAGACAGCAGCATCAGTTTGTTTGTAGTATTCTTATCAGATCCTACTTGGAACAAATAAAAGAAAGTGTTTATTGCCCTCTTAAAGAAATTTCTTTACAAAACTAACTAATTTAATATCCTTTTGACAACAGATGGCGTCTGCACTTGTACATGTCCTTTCCCCTAAATCTTGTCTCCTTTAATGCTTTCTTGTTGTTGTTGGAGCAGGCAGAAGATGAAAATAAAAATATCAGTAACACAGCATCTTTTATGTTGAACCTAATCAACACTTCTTTTCAACTGCAGTTAAATGTGTGTGTGTGAGAAAGGAAAAATGAATATAAGAACTATAAAACAGGTAAAAACTTGATTGTATGATATAATTTACGTTTATATGGCTGTATGTGTGTGTGTTTGTGTTGCAGCCAGGTTTTGTTTTGCAACAATTGTAACAATAACAAAATATGCCGTGCAAAAAAAGGCGTGAATAGCTATAGAGAGCACATAAAGATTGTCAAGGTTACAAGGACATTTCATAAATACCCTAAAACAGGCAGTGCATTATTGCCAGTCAGTATGATGTGGTACAGATTTACCTCAGTGTCTGACGCTTGTCTTACAAACACCAGTTTCACAGTTTGTTACCAGATTTGCAGTGGGTAAAATTGGATATATATTTTATTGATAGTTTAAATAGGCGTGGTACTTGGTACTGTAATAAGTAGAACCTTGAAATGTTATGCAAGTAGCTCTCCTAATAATGACCATAATGGAGGAAAAAATTAGCTGGATCGAAATAGGGGGAGTGGTACCTCCCATACAAAGTGAAAAATGGGTATAGCGTACCTAGAGAACTTTAACAGGTAGAGTATTGAAATTTTGCACAAGTAAACCCGATATTTATATGCATACTCCAGCCAAAAACAGATTACATTGGAACGGTGTGTGTGATACCTCCTATACAAAGTGAAAAATTATTATCGTGTAGCTAGGGAACTACAAAAGGTAGAGTCTTAAAATTTTGTTCCAGTAACCCATATATTAATATATACACATATGGTCTGGTGCAACATAGACTGGATTGAGTAGTGGGCGTGGTACCTCCCATACAAAATGAACAATTTTTATAACGTAACTAGAGAACTGTAATAGATAGTCGTGAATTTTTGCACAAGTAACCCAATATTCAGGAGCATAGTCCAGCAAAAAGCAGATTGGATGGGAACAGTGGGCTTGGTACCTCCATACAAAGTGAACAATTACTATCGTTTGCATCGGGAACTGTAATAGTAAAAGTCTTGAATTTTGCAAAATTAAAAATTATTTTCGAGAACCTATCGAACTTTAAAAATAACATGTATTTTCAAGTTAAAGCTTTGCGATTAGGACGGCGGCCGGGTACCCTCAATACAAAGTAATGATTCTAAGTCTATATAACTAAATTTGACATTGGCTTCTCTGAAGAATTTCGAATTTATGTTTGGCCATTACTTCACTTGAATGTTTTCATTTTATTTTTTGGTTGGAGCTAGTGAAGCACTCCGGGGACAGCTACTTAATTATATCCAAAATATTATTATGGGTCAGGCTAGGTGAGGTCAGAAATTGGAATGCTAGGTATTATAAACGCTTCCGATTGGTGTACTATTTCATTCTATCGTAGGTTCAACGGGCCCTTTGACTTTTTAATTTCAGATAATGACAGATGCTTTCAACATTGGGAATAATACGGTCTAGTCTGGGATACAAGGCTTTGAAACCGTGCATTCTTCCTTGAAAAAGCTTACTAGATATCATATAAAGAGTGATTAAATTTTAAGGGCCGATGTTGATTGTCACACAAATTATTTAGGAAATTTTTGTCATTTCTTTTTATTTTGATAATATTGTTATGGATGGTTCAATTATGTATGGAACCAAATATCGGCCAAATATCACTCTTGAATTGTTGCTGGCTTATCGACATTCACCTTTTCTTTCAAATAATCCAAAAGAAAGAAGTTCAACGGTGTCAAATCATATGATCTTGGCGGCCAATTGACATTGCCACCACGTGAGTAAACACGGCCATTAAATTTGTCGCGAAAAAGAGCCATTGTTTCGTTAGCTGCGTCGCAAGTGGCACTGTGCTGTTGAAACCACATATCGTCCACATCCATATCTTCCAATTCGGACCATAAAAAGTTCGTTATCATCTCACGATAGCGAACATCATTCACAGTAACTGCCTGACCGGACTCATATTGGAAAAAATACGGCCCGATGGGCCTATGGCGACATCCCATAAACCACACCAAATAGTCACTCTATGTGGGTGCATTGGTTTGTCGACAATCACTCTTGGATTATCATTCGCCCAAATGCGCCAATTCTGCTTATTGACGAATCCACTGAGGTGAAAATGTGCCTCATCACTCAAGATGATTTTCTTAAAAAATTGATTCTCAACTCAACTCTTGCTATTTCTTGCTTGATTGTGTACCTTTCCTTGGTTCAAATTGAATTAGTCTGAAATTGAGAAATGTCAGATTAAGGCCCCTATTACCGTTTACAACTTAACTCTATTTCAGTTGAAATTTTACAATTTGGCATTATCAATTACAACTCAACTTTTCAAAAATTTTTAAGTTGAATTTAAATTATGTTACAACTCTGTTGTAGTTTCACCGTTTACAACCCTGTGGTAGTTCGGTTAACAAAAGTTTAAAAAAATTACAACTCATCAGTAGCAGTTTTTTTCAAATTACAACTCATCAGTAGCAGTTGTCTTTCAAGTTGTCTTTTAGACAACTCAACTGAGTTGGGTTGTAAATCATAATAGGGGCATAAATGTAGAAAAAGCTTGACGTTCGGCCCTAAAAATTTAACCACCCAATACTAGCGATTTAAGCAATTTTTCATTGCATAATTTTACATTAAAAATTAAATTTAAAAATAATAAAAAATAAAAAAAAGTGATTAAATAAAAAATTCATCATTCATCAATTATCAATTCTAATATTGATTTTTATTATATCTTTTTGAATATTAAAGTTGTACAAATACATTGGGAAAACTTCAAATCTTCGTGGTGAAGGGTATATAAGATTCGTCATTGCCGAATGTATATCTCTTACTTGTTTTTTATTTACCCTGAACTTGTTACTTTTTTGCTGTAAATATTAAAAAAAAGACACAAAAGATTATACTTTAGGAATTTTCATTTATTATTTTCATTCTCCTTCTTTTGCCTTTTATTTTTCCTGGCTCAATATGATCCCTATTGCACGGCTGGTATAAAATTTTGTATCCTTCATAGACTCAACGCCCTTTAAACAACAATGACTACTACAATAGATAAGACATTGACGAAGATAATGGCCATGATGATGTTGATGATGATGATAATGATGTTGTTGTTGATGATTATGATTATGATGATTATAATGATGACATTGGGTGTCATGCTGTGGTAAAATTGTGTGAAATTGCCAAACCATTAGTATCTCATCATTACATTAGATTGTGCACTGAACGTTTTGTAAGACAATAGTTTTTATAGAGAGGTAGTTTTTTTAATTTGTTTTAAACTTTTATGTTTTAAAAACAGCTCCCTTCTCCGCTTACAAATCTCTAAAAATCTCTTGCTGGGCTTTAAATGGAAAGAAAATAACGTTGGGTTTTAGTTTTCATTAGAAAGAATTCTTAAGGTATTTTTTTATTTTAAGGAAATTTGATTTGCCTTTAACACTTAGCACAACATACTCGTACAGCGTAATGTATTTATCGGCATTAATGCGAGTAGTTGGTTATTGTGTTCCCTTTTCTGTGCTCTTCTGTTCTGTCCTTTTTTTGTTGTTGTGCAATTTCAAGGATAATTGTATTAACCATAAAAGTAATAAAGAGGAAATAATTGCTAACGAATTTCCTTTAAGGTTTGCTAAAACATATAAAATTTTATTTAATTTTAAATTGCAAATTGCTTTTGAAGTTCTTGGTTTTTTTTAATTTTTGCTATTTCTTTTCTGTGCCAGAAAACAAGGAAGCAGATGTAAATGGAAAAAAAATTAATATTTAATTTAAAACATGTTCTCTTTAAGGGATGGCACACCAAGTGCTATGCAATGAACGTTGTTAGCGGGTAACAAATTGTAATTATGTCAAATTGGTCAAAGAGCAGCATGATAATTGCAATAATCCTTGAGAATATTTAAAAGCAATTTAAATTTTAAAACCGTAATTTAATAACATGCCAAAGAATGTTAAATTCCTTAAAATTTAAAGAAAACTTTAACAAACATACCAATAAAACGAACTCAAAAGAATAAGTCGACCAGCTATTTAATATTTTTTTTAATCAATTCTGTATTAAAAAAGCGCAATTAAAGTGCAGAAGATATAAATTAATTAGTTGCATGGGCAAGCTCATCTAATGGGTATGCTCATAAGCTCATGAACAAGTCGTCATACTCGAACACAACCAACAATAGCTTACTGAACACATGGCTACACTTATCATATTGATAGTGAGCAAACCTCTATTCGTATCATAAACACAATGAGCTGTACCGAGTAAACTAGTGAGCGCCGTATTTACTCGTCTCATGTTCGAAACACTCAGTGTGTTTTGTTTAGTAGTTGTGTAGAACTTTTGGATAAGGCTTAGTGCGTTTTACTTGCACTAGTAGTTTTTTGTTTTTTGTATTTTTTAAGAAATGAAGACTCTAAACTGAACATAAGTAATTAAAGTAAAGTAAGTTAAAAATTTCTGTGTTTTTTGTATGTACTCTCGAACTGGGTTCGTATTTCACTCAAAGCATATGTTCAATATTTGCTCATACTTACTCAAACTTGCTTATGGAAATTCTGCAAGCTCATCACATTTAGCTCGTTGGTCTTCGGTATTTATTACACAGTGCAACACAGAAAAAAATAACCATATACGGACACCACTACGTTATAAAAGACCAAAAAATAAAGACCCCTGTCTCCCAGTTTTGCCCAAAGTCTTCCAGGTTTTTTTTTAGGGGCCCTCAAAGATGTTGGGCCTCGATGTCACTTTTGCAAAAAAATTATCATTTACTCAAGCTCATATTTTGCAAACCGTTTGGAATTTTGATATACTCTCTGAGGCAAAGTTGTAGCTCTTGTCACAAAGAACAAAAATTGTTAACATATAAAATCGAAAAAACTTCATTTTCAAGGTCAAAATCGCAAAAAACTTTAAAAATTCAATTTTTTTGATTTTTTCAAAAATTCAAGGAAACAATCAACTACAAAAATGAACCTAAGATCTCAGTAAATAACTTTCTAGAACATATGAACTTCCTAGGAATAATTCTTAACACCGTTTAGGTAGCGCTTAGGTAGCCGGGAAATTTTTCACTCTTGCGGCTACCTAAGCGCTACCTAAACGGTGTTAAGAATCATTCCTAGGAAGTTCATATGTTCTAGAAAGTTGTTTATTGAGATCTTAGGTTCATTTTTGTAGTAGATTGTTTCCTTGAATTTTGAACGGTTTGCTACCTATGGACCTGAACAGGGGAAAAAAGGTAAAAAAAATTTAATTTTTTAAAGTTTTTTTGATTTTGTATGTTCACAATTTTTGTTCTTTATGACAAGAGCTACAACTTTGCCTCAGAGAGTATATCAAAATTTCAAACGGTTTGCAAAATATGAGCTTGAGTAAATCATCATTTTTTTGCAAAAATGGCATCGAGGCCCCACATCTTTGAGGGCCCATAAAAAAAAGCTGGAGGACTTTGGGCAAAACTGGGAGACATGGGTCTTTTTTTTTGGTCTTTTATGACGTAGTGGTGTCCGTATATGGTTATTTTGCCATGACTTAAAAAATTACACAGTGTGTAATAAAGGGTGTTTTTGTAGCTGCATGAGATCTTAAAATGATAAAACAAAAATAGAAATATTGTTGGAATTAAATCTATTTATTATAATCTACTATATAATTTCAAGACATTTATTTTTTAAATATTATTTCCGGCACATGTCGGACGTGGCTACGAGTTACATGGTCAAAGCGATCAGTCCAACTTTTGACTACTTTTTCAAATAAATTGAATTGAATATTGCCTTCCAAAAAGAGGTACTAGTTTGTTGGCATAAACTAATAACTAAACAAAGTCCCATTAAAAATAATAAAGCGTAAATCGCACGAGCGATGGGGTCAGTAAACAGCACAACATCTGGAAATAAATTTGTGACCAACTGGACTTTGCAATAAATCTATTGTTAAACGCGCTATATGGTAAGTTGCGTCGTTCGGTTGGAGCCAAATGTCGTTGCTGTTAGGTTAACAACGGTTGTGCCTAAAATGGCACCTCCACTCGTAGACCCAGATGGTCCATTGTGTTTGTACTTCATGTTAAGCTTATAAATTATTGAAAACAAAAATTCAGTCAGCATTGATCGATAGTGCTCACCACTCACCGTAACGACAGCACCTTGCTGATTTCGATAGGAATAAGGAACGACAGTTTATTTTAATGAATATAATGGTGACTCGTTAACAGCTTGTCTTTGCTTCAAATACGGCAATTTTACTTATTGCCGTAAGCAATTAGCTAGAAATCTGCATCATCACTAAACATAATTCCATTATAAAAATTCTCATCTTAGGGCAGTTTAAAATGAGCCCAATTCTTGCATGAGATGTATTTTTTAAGCACATAAGCCATGATCCTTCCGTAAAATTTTCTACGTAGTGAAAGGGCAAAGACCGACAAGTTGAGTGCTATGCCGAATCGACATTTCGGCGTCTTCTTCAATATTTCTATTATTAGACCGCGACAGGTAGATCACAAAGAGTGCATACAGATCTCCGGAAATCAATAACCCCCTGCGAGGGCAGATTTTGTTTTTATTTTTAGTATGGCAAGGTTTTTCTGCTTTTGATTTGTATTAAAGGCCTTTTTAGAAAGCAATACATATAGAGGTAGCCAATAGACCCACAGTGTGCCCACTGGTAACCAGGAGCAGTCAAAAGGAACATTAGGGGGTCAATATGAGGACATTTTTAAGGATTTTATTGCTTCCTAATTTTTACAAAAAATAAAAAAAAATTAAAAAAAAATTAAAAAAAATTACTATAAATTTTTTACAACAAATTTACCAAAATAGTTTTCCAAAAAAAAAAATTAAAAAAAATAATTATAACTGAAAAGTTTAAAAAAAAAAATTTTACAAAAAAATACTGAAAAAAAATTGTTTAAAGAAATATAAGAAGGTACCACAATTTTATTATGGCGAAGGGTTTATTAAATTCGGCGATTTTTTTAATTTTGATTTTTTAGTAAAACAATGAATGGTTTTTTTTTTTTGGTTTTTTTATTAATAACTATTCCACTTCTACAATTCGGCTTCAATACCCCCGGGGGTTCCAATTGTCACTGCAGGAATATGGCAAATGCTTTGACGCGGTTCACTTGGGGAAAAAAGGGGCACCAGACGCTAGGGTTCCTAGAGCCTAAATCTGGAAGAAAAGGTCTGTGTGTGAAAACATACGGGTTCTCTTCGATCGATTTATGTAGGTAAGGTGCAAGGTCGATCAAGTGTACTGTTGCACTCTCAACAGACGGAGTTTGGATAGTCTCCAAACCCCTAAGCAAGAGGTTATAATGTGGATCACACACAAAAAGCGATTGGTGGCAATCGTAAAGTGTTGTTATACTATACAATGGGGGCGCTAGTCTACGCCTAAGTTTCACTCGGTGGTAAGACCACCGCAAACAATGTCATTATAAATATGGAAAAAAGATGTCTTGGGTTTTTGCATACACCTTAGTTTTGTACCAATTTTTCTGATGTGTATTGCTTAAATTATATCTAATCGATTTTATGGCCTTCGAATAATTCAATTTAACTTGAACACGAACTGACATGTCCTTATTTTAATATAAAGGAAAAATAAACTTAAATATATCCTTATATAAATATATCCCAACTTTCAACGGAAGTGAAGAGTATAAAAAAATATTATTATGTTTCCAATCGTCTTTAGTTCCTAGTGTTAATATAATTTTTTTATGTAAAGTTAAATAGTTTTATTTATTACTATTTATTAAATGTTACAATATAATTACAATTTGTATTCCAAATTAATTTACCGGGCATAGTAATGCAGATCTTCACACGCTTTAGTGAAACACCCAAAGGCTTTGGTGGGAATAGAACCCATAACCCCCAGACTGATTGACTAGCACACACTACCTACTAGCTTACCGGGCCACCTTATGGGACCAAAAATATAATATGAACGTGTTTTAATAGAAAATGCAAATTCTTCTATCAAATTCACCCTGACCTACGAAAAATCGCAACACAAAAATTTAAATAATTGAAACATTTCTCACTCTCAAGATTAAATTACACACACGACCACACTAATAAAAACCGCATAATAAAATGTTTGAATTTAAATATCATTTAATATTAACTTTGATCGGTTTCATCTTGAGCTTTTTGAAGAGTTAAATAAAAACAATTTTATGTTTTGCTAATTTCCCACACAAAAATGTAAATTTTTTTTACGCTAAAGCAACACGAAAAAAAAACAAAACAAAACAGAAAAATCAGTAACCAACAAATATTTAACTAAAGCAACCAACCAGCCAAACCAATTTCTAACCAAACAGTTTGTAATACAAAAGCCACACATTATATTCGAAGCAAACAAAAAAATAAAGTAGAAGAATTAAAAGCTAAAATGAAACTGAATTAAATAATAGAAACAAAACGTGCACTACAAACTGACTGACTTTTAGTTACAAACAAACAATTAATTTGAACTTACACGCACACACCTATACCTACACAAACACATAAACCGTTAACACGCAATCTACGCGTTTCATTACAAACAAACAAACAATGGTGTTGGAATCATGCCAGTTTACAAAACAAAAGATAGAGAAAGAAGAAAGGTCGATTTTACCTACTATTTACGAGGTGCCTTTAAAATTTATGAGTATTAAAACATGGCCGTCCTTTAAATCCGTTTATTCTCAAGGCCGCCGAAAGCAAATAGTTCGCCACACTTTATTCTTAGATAAACTGAAATCTATACATTAAGTGCATGCAAGCAAGACCGGTAAAATCCGGTAAAACAAACTGTAAATAGATAGAGAAATTAAAAATGTTATTTCGAAACACACCTCGTAGATATTTAGTTTTTACTTTCCCTACTACTTACACTACGGCCCACTGGCATTAAAATTAAAAAATTGTTACTGACCACAATACACAAAACAACATACTTTTGTGTCGCTACACATGATGTTGGAAAGGCCTGCCAGCTGAATTTCTTTGGCTGTTATTCCTGTTCATATGTAGAACAATATAAAAGCACCTGCTAGACAAAAAAATTAAATTGGCCCTACAAATATGATGGGAAGTAATTGGCAACAAAAATATTGGTTAAAGAGGGATTTAAATAAGTTCTATTAATAAAATAGGAAATGCACACTGGGACTAAAAACTATCAAATTTGTGCACATAAACTTATAAATTGAAATTACAAGAAAATTTGTAGCATTTTCAGTTTTTCAGATTGAATAATTTAATAACATAAAAAATATCTTATATATCTTTCACAGCAACAAATTACCGCATCATTTAAAGATTGCACAGAAAAAAATTTTAACATAATTTTTATGAATTCTTTGGTAATACAAAATATGAATTAGTTTGATTTTTATTTAATTTTAAGGTTAAGTTAGGTTAAACTAGGCGGCCGCATGAAGCGAGTTAACTCGGAGGCCATTAAGGCAAATTGTGATGCCCTCATGACCATCTACCTTCACTGTTCCCTTAAGAACTCTAGCATCCCCAGTTTGTAAGAACCACCTGGAGCTTCTCGCAAAACCTAGCAGGGTGCTCAGTGTTGCGTCTCTGAGACAGTCCAGATCTCCTGAAAAATTATTTGGTCGAAAAATTTAAGCTTGCGTACTTGATGTGCTGATGTTGCAGAGAAAGTACTAATCCTCATTCTGCGACTCTCAGCACGAGATATTCCGAAGGGCTAGTAGTGCCTTTGTCCTAATTTTTGGAACATTTTTTGGAATTGTTTTTTTAGTTTTGTGTAAATTTTTTGTAAAATTTTTTTTTTTTTATTTTTTTGTAAAAATTTTTTATTTTAATTTTTTTTTAAAAATTTTTTGTAGAAATTAGTAACTTCCTGCAATTTATATTGCGTTAGAAAAATCTTACCAAACTAATAATAAACACATATTGCGGTCTAATATTTATTTAACAAAAAAAAAGCAAAAGTGAAAAGTTGAAAAATATGGATGAGCATGTTTTTTTGTCCGCAGCCTCCAAAGGAATGATCTGATGTTGCTGATTTGCAATCCCAAAATTTTCGAAACAATTCATGGCAGATTGGTGGGCTTCTTCTTCTGTATTCCGTCTGATGCCTTTGCAAATGACATTACTACCCAAACACGGACATCGCTTAATCAACTTTTCTATGTATAATGAACCAAAAGATATATACTTTATGGGGTGGGAAATGAATATTGTAGAAATTACACTCGGAATGACAAATTTATATATACCCTTTCCACCTGTGGTAAAGGGTATAAAAATCAAATTATTGAAATAGTTTTCAAACCCATTTCGACTCTCACCTAGACACAACCCTTTTGAAAGTTTATTACTTGTAGAATATTTTTGAATTTTCTAAAATTAGGCAAAAGGTTTCCTGATGTTCTGGCCTAAACAACCACTTGCATAAACTGGATATTACACCTACCTGTTTAGTATTTGTGACCTACATACCTTCGTAGTGTAGTATAAAATAAATCAGTAAAGTGCGAATCGGACTCACACACGTAGGGTTCCGTACGATGTTCAGTACAACTTCAAAAATATTAGTTGTTGTATTTTTCACATCTTATGGGGTACGCTTTAATTTTTAATTATTTTTTATACTAGAGACTAGTACTAAATACCCTAAAAATTTCAAGAGTCTACTTATTACGGTTTAAAAAATAAGGCCATATATGTACGTCTAAATCATGTCACTGTCGCATCAAGAGTCTACTTAAAAATGCGTGAAAAACATGTCACTGTCGGAACACCCTTTTATTTTTAGTAATTATCATAGCGGCCGTGGCAACAAATCTTCTGTACAAATTTCAAGAGTCTACCTATTAAACCTAGTACTCTGTTCGAATTTGTGAAAAATGTTGAGCAACATTTATTATTTGACATGGAAAATTTGACATTCAAAATGAGGTGTCTATCTCGCGAAAGAATTTTACGATTTTATTGTTTTTAAGTATACCACATTGTTTTAAAAATGTTTTTTGAAAAATTCCACACGAAATAATGCCCCTTTGCTTTATTTCACAGCTTTGATAAAATGTTGCCAGAAACATTTTAATGTTTTTCCACAGCAAAAACAGAGTACTACTTCTGCAACATTTTTTCATGACTTTTTCATAGAAATGCTGTCAAATTACTGAACAGAGTACCAGGCTTTACGGTTCAAAAAATAAGGCTATATACATAAAATCACGATACTGTCGGAATACCTTTTAATTTTTGCTACTTGTTACAGAGGCCGTAGTAACATACCATCTGTGAAAATTTCAAGAGTCTAACATATATGGTTCAAAAACTAGACCAAATTAATGCAAATCACGTCACCATCGAAACACCCTTTAACTTTTATTTTTAGGTTTAATTTTGCAATTACTGACTGCAAATTTTATATGGGTTTCTCCTACAGTTCAAGAAATAAAGATATAAACTCAAATAACACGTCACTTTCGGAACACCCTAATGTTTGCTTAATGCTTGTTATAGCGGCCACGGTTATACACCTTGAAAATTTCAATAGTCTACCTATTATGGTTCAAAATTTAGACCAAATGTAAATCGCGGCACTATCGGAACACCCTTTAATTTTTAGATTGAATTTTGTATACTTGTTAATATAGCGAACTAAGTTTTAATTACTGATTGTAAATTTTTAGTGTATGCCTCCTACAGTTCAAGAAATAAACACATATACGTGAATAACACGTCTCTATTGAAACACCCTTTAAGTTTTAGTATTTGTTGTTATAGCGGCAACAGTTATACATTTTCTGTGCAAAATTTAAACAGTCTACCTATTACGGTTCCAGAGATAAAAGGCGGTGACAGGCGGACGGACAGACGGATGGACATCGTAGCGAAAACAATAGGGTTACGTTTTTACCCTTTGGGTACGTAACCCTAAAAATAGCGTTATTGTAAGAAAAAAATATTTTAGAAATTAGAAAAGAAGTATATTTTTTCCTGGAGACTACGACATGGTTAATCTTGGCCTAACTAAAAGATGTCCGGCCAAGAGTTGGTGAGTTGTTTATATGCGGACTCTAGTTATCAGTCGTCCACCAGCTGTAGTACAGACTTAGCTGCTTATTATGAAGCTCTGCATAGAGAAAATAGGACAAGACGGACGCCGAAGTAAAAGTCGGACAGGGTAATTTCTCAGCTAACTAGAGAGGAAAGTTGTGGTATATGAGAAAAAAAAATCTGCTCAAGAAAGTTAAGAGACTTCAGTGCCTCCAACTAGAATCAAATCGAAAGGACACGACTTTAAGAATTCAGAATTAAGGATTAAGAAAAAATTAAAGTATGAAAACTTCAGAAACTACAATCCAGTAGATAATTTGCTATTTCATTCTGCTACCCTCAGTCCTCATTTTCATGCTCAATCCACATTTTAAGCTTTTTCACAAATAAAACAATGACCATAAACAACCTTGCAGAGGTTTGCAAGGAGACAACCATCTTCTTGTATAACTTTCACTAGTTTTAATTATTATCTTTTCATGAAAATAAAAATTTTAATTTCTTTATTTATAGGTATTCTTCAATTATTGCTTTATGTTTGCCAAGAAAACAAGAGAATTAAACTACTTTCCGCACTCGGATGGACACAATTATTTATTTTTACATGCATTGTTGCATGAGGAAATTGTTAACATATTAAAATTAAACTTAACACATGAAAAGGTTTTTTTTTTCTTTATTTCTTTGCCTTGTTTATGTTTATAAGAGAAAATAAAAGGAGAAAAAGAAAATGAAATGAACATAATAAAAGTAACATAAATATAAAGAAAATTCATGCTGCAATGGATTAAATTACGAGCTCAAACACAACACAAGTAGATACAAGTATGAAGTACCAGATTGCGCGTAGCAGCAGCAAATGTTGCACATGGATGTAGCAGAATATAGTGTGACAAAAGATGAGAAAACAAGACAACTACAAATGAAACTAACAAAAGAATTATTTTCTTTTTAATAAAAACAGAAAAACCCTGACTCTGTCTGGTAAAAGTTTTACTAACACAAGGGTGGTCGGTTGGTTAATCATCATCATCATCGTCGTCATTATGCTGAGAACAAATGCAAGGTAAAATATAAGAGGGAAGCTGTAAAAAGCAAAATACTTATTTATGAAAAATAAAGTTCAAAAGATAAAGAGTTAAGTATGATAGTTGTTAAGATATTGATGCTTTTATTATTGTTTAATTTTGTTTTTCTGTCTTATTTCTTTTCAAAGCATTTCCATTTTATTATGATATTTTATTTATAATCAACTACAAAGATTCAAATAATAAAGGAAATAAAACATGTAAA
Source organism: Phasia obesa (assembly GCA_949628195.1). Taxonomy (NCBI): domain Eukaryota; kingdom Metazoa; phylum Arthropoda; class Insecta; order Diptera; family Tachinidae; genus Phasia; species Phasia obesa. The sequence goes on from OX451217.1 coordinate 129,069,581, forward strand.
GAATAAAATAAAAATTTTCTTATAAACAAAATTACAAAGGGACGGGAAAAGCAAAAAAAAAAAAAAAAAAAAAAATACAAGGTGATAAATATTAAAAAAAAAAAATACGCATTCAACAAGAGGGAAGCTTTAGGTGGTGATAGACTTCCTTCATACCAACTGGCGATAGATTGCCCCCGGGGCACTTATTGTCATTGCGGTTTATTCTCAAAGCTTTGACGCAGTGCTATCGGGGAAAATGAGTGCACCAGACGCCAATATACCTTGAACCTTAATCTGGAAGAACCCCACCCTAATCCACGGTGGAACAGCATACGCCAGGGATGCGTGGTCAAGAGGGTGCTTGGCCGTTAGTACGCCAACTCCGGATACCAGTCGACCTCCAGTTTCAATGTAGACTTATCCATGCATAAGGAGCTCTGTGTGGCTGGACAACGTTTTCTCCAATAATGGCCTAGGAAGAATTCAAAAGGGATGGACAGGAACGCCTCGCAAGGGGTGAACAGGTTAATCTCTAAAAGTTCTCCTATGGCGTTGAACCGGGATATTTCTATAGGGATGGACAAGGAAGCCTCGTTAGAGGTGGATAGGTTAATCCCTTTAGGAACTCCGTTTGCCACTGGCCAGGGGAGGATATCAAAATAGAATGACAAAGAAACCTCGCAAGGGGTGGACTGGTCAGTCTATGAAGATACTCCGGCTATGGAGGTAAATGTGGATGAATTGGACGCACCTGTCCCTGTGGGTTTAGGCACATCCTTTTCGGAAGCAGGCACCTCAAAACGTTCCTTCAACGTCGAGTCGGAGTCTCTACAGCTCATGCCTAAGAGTGAGTGGCAGAGGCAGAAGAGGAGACGGGGAAAGGAAAGAAGCTGAGACGGCAGCGCACATTGTGTGTGAATGTCCAGCACTGGCTAGCATAAGACTCAGGACCACTGGTGGATGCCATGTTGGACCTGAGCCTTGAACAAATGCTAGCAATTACAAAAGACTGCGTGATGAGAAAGAAGGCCGACAGTTACCAGTCGACAGTCTCAAATCACTAAAATCAAGATTAAGGGCTGGTTGTAGCACATGACTCAATGTAAGTAGGTTGTCGTAAATTACATTTCGGTTGCCAGTAATCATAGAGGACTGAAGGGTGTCGAAAAAGGACCCATAATGGAAGTGGTCTGCTTCGATATCCCCCCTACATTATATTACACACAACTGGCGATAGATGATTGTATACAATTTATCACGTGGTGGTTGTGGTTTAAGATCGATTTATGTAGATATGCTCCAAGTTCTATCAAGTATGCTGTTGCACTCTCAATAGAACGGAGTTTGGATAGTCTACAAACCACTAAGCAAGAGGCTATAATATGGAATCTAGCCTTGGATAAGGCAAGCCATATTATGTAAATTGATACTCATTGTGACGGTATCACACATAAATTGCGATACTGGCGGCAACGTCATATCGTGGAGTGTTGCTATACTGTACAATGGGGGCGCTAGTCTACGCTTAAATTTCACTCGGTGGAAAGTCCATTGTGGGATTATGCCAACCGGCAGGTGCCCACGTTAATCTTGTTCCACATCCTAAGGAAGATAGATGCGAAGAATGTAGCGATTCCAAAAATACATTTAAGTCTGCAAATGTTTAAAAATTATTTTTTTTTTAATTTTCTTAAAATTTAATAGTAGTTAGATTAAACTACCTTAAGCTTTACTTTAACAATTCATTTATATGAAAAAATTACCTTCAGCGAGGAATCACATTTCCACCAAAATAAGAGAACTGCTCGTTTTAAAAAGGCATGTCCGAAAAATACGCCTCAAAACTGACATTGAAATAATAAGAATGAAGTGGTTAATATTATCAGAAGGTAGCAATTTTAAAGTGGATTATTAAGAGCTAAGATTTGACTTATTTCTTATTTACTCAAGGAAATTTTTAAAATTTATTTAAATACGCATCGTCAGGTCAGATATGTTTTGCCTAATGCGTTTGGAGCATCTGTAAGAAGCAAACTGCGAAATCATAACAATGTGGATGGTCGTTTGCTTTCAATTTCATTTGGACCTCTTTAGCATATGTCCAGCTCAGAGTACCTGCAAATTTTGATCTAAATGTTTCCTAATATGAATGGATGGTAACGAAGACCACAATGTGTGATAAACCATCCTGCAAGTAGCTTTAAGAAGCTCTAATTGAATGTTAGTAACCTTTAGGATGTACACCGGTATAACATGATAAAACGTTTATCGGTGTCAAAGCTTTCCAATGACAAGACAACACTGTTTCGACTCAGACCTCAATATTTTCCTTGGCAAACACAGTAAATAGGCAAAAAAAAAAGGTTCTGGTCCTATAAATATAAGTCGGGCCCAAGGTTGAATTAACGGTTTGCCTATACGTTTCCAACCTGGCTGGGACCCCAACATATTTTTAAACTATTCTGAGAACCTCGTTGATTTAGAGATGCCTCACAATCCAAGACTATCTCGGTCATACCATAGCGGTTGAAAAAAGATTTATTTTGGACATAATTCGGTAGCTGATCAACCACTAACGACATCTTAATGAAATTTCACAGGGACAAAGCAGAGGAGCTTCTGAGTGGAGCTGCGAGAGGTCAGCCTCCTAGAGTAAAGGGGCTCTTCTGGGTATGCCCCCAAATGTGCTTACTTCGTACATATGATTTTTAATTCAAATGTTAAGATTTTTAAAATTCAAGTAGACCTTAAAAATATATATAAAAATGTGCTTACACGTGTATTGTGTATGAATTAATTAATTTTTAATTTTGGCCGAACCTCAACTTAGTATTTTTAGCGGGTGTAGTTATTAATGATCGAATTATTTTTATTTATTTTGAGACATTGGCTATAGAACTGTAGTGAGCATTGGTTTTAATGCCATTGGTGAGGGTGGTGTAAGTACACGTTTTTTAAAAATAATTCCTCCGTATGTTGTTGGAACAATTACCGATATTATTAATCACTGCTTTACTACTTCAACTTTTCTAAAAGTGTGGAAAATTGATCAAATTATACCAGCGGCAAAAGCAAACACCCCAAATGACCCAATTGATTTAAGGCCCTTAAGTATACTTTCTGTTCTTGGAAATGTATTTGAAACAATTATGTCTCGTTAAGTGATTGATTTCATCAATGTGAATGGTCTGCTGTCTGCCCTACAATCAGGGTTTCGTTTTAGCCATAGTTGTACAAACACAGTACTAAAAGTACTTTCTGATATAGGACCAGCGTATGATAGGGTGATTTATCGTTGATGTGCTTGTTGGATTTTTCAAAGGCGTTTGACAGAGTTGATCATTCCCTTCTTTGCAGAAAACTAGAATGCTTTTTTGGCTTTGATCGTAGCGACCTGTGTTTTATTATATTTTTACTTTAATCATCATAAAATTATGTTTTTTTAATTGTAAATTTAAATATTTATTATTGTTGTTGTTGTTATAATTTTTAGTTTTTCCCATTACTCTTTTTGTTATCTTTTTTTGACTATAAAAATTTTATTCTTAAAGTCCTAAAAACTAAATAAATAAATAAATTTTATTTATATTCTGGATAAAATTTAGAAAAAAAATAGTTTCAAGTTTTGTACTGATAGGGTTTTTGTTAAAAAGTTACAAGCCTTTGAATTCGTAAAATGCAAGAAATAACGTTTTTTCAGAATTTTTTTCAAAAAGATCATATTGCATTTTTGCTTATACAGGGTGGGCCAAAAGAAACTAAGGGCTCTCCAAAAATTTGTCTTAAAAGTGCCATTGTGTCTCGGGCAGTATGGGCAGTGGCTCCGTCCTGCTGAAACCACATACCAGGTCTGTTTTCAAGAGCAGGACGTAAAAAATTTTCTATCATAAACCGATACCGCTCTCCATTTACGGTTACAGCACTTCCATCTTCATTCTCGAAGAAGTAGGGCCCAATGACATTTTCAGATGTGATCCCACACCATACTGTACACCTGATGGGGTGCAATTGGCGTTGATGAATGGCTCTTGGATTTTCAGAACCCCAGAACCTACAGTTCTGCTTATTAACAAAGCCATTCAAATGAAAATGAGCTTCATCACTCATAATCAAATTTTCAATAATGTCGGCGATATGCTCTTTGCGTTAAAATAATTGATCTCTGGTTTAAATAATACAATTCCAAGTGTTGTCTATATAATCTGAAAGAAAAAATAAAAAAAAGTTAATAAACAAAAAAGTTATTAAACTTTTACACCCCTTGGTTTCTTTTGGCCCACCCTGTATAACCTAAACTTACTGCGGTAATAGTAATTTTTTTTTTAACCATTTTAAAAGCGAATGGAAGAAAAATTAGGTCAAAAATTATAACCGTTCTCCCTTCAGCCCTATCCAAACATTGCCAATTAAAAAAAAAAATTATAAATTATTGTAAAATTCCTCGAAGTGTAAAACACCGATTTAAAAACGTAAACTGATTTTTAAAGCCTCAATTGTTGGCTACATACCCCAAAAGGGTAAGAAATACGAATATTTTGGGACAATTTTTCCCCGTTCCGGAAATTTATATGTTAAAATAAAAAAAATTAAAATTTTATTCCACCATTTGATTAACAGCTTCTTATCTATGTCAGTTAAAAATTTCGTAAGGTTATCTCATTCCGATCAGAAGTTATGTATGTCAATTTCAATTCGATAGTGTATTTCTCAAAAACACTGCTAATTGCAAAATTTACAATTTTAATGGTAAATAATATTTAAAAAATTCAGCGCGAAAAAAATTATTCCAAACATTAATCTAGAAGTCATGCACTTTCTCCTGATACCAATTATTTGTATAAAAAACACATAATTAAGCTGTAGGAGATTCACAATCTCATGCAGTTTTTCATAACTTTCTATGTAAAGCCTGGTACTCTGTTCAGTTTTTCATGCGGAATGCTGACTAACTATGTACATAAAAAATTTGTATGAAAAAGTAATGAAAAAATGTTGCTGTTTTTGCTGTGGAAAAACATTGAAATGTTTCTAGCAACATTTTTTCAAAGCTGTGAAATTAAGCAAATAAGCATTATTTCGTGGGGAATTTTTCAAACAACAGCTGATCACCTTTCTTTTGTGAACATTTATAAGACAATGTGGTATACTTAAAAGCAATAAAATCGTAAAATTCTTCCAAATCGCGAGATAGACACCACATTTTATATGTCAAATTTTCCATGTGAAATAATAAATGTTGCGCAACATTTTTCACAAATTCGAACAGAGTACTAGACTTAAAAATGCAAAATATGTTTATATACATTCTATGTTTATACACATTATTGCACTGATATGATATATGATACACACATGATGTTTTTATGATTCCATTTGCACTGATATGAAATGAATACAATTATGTATTCGTCTATTATCTCTTTTCTATAACAAAAAGTTGTAAATTGTATTTAACAGAAGTTTGGAATCCATTCAGTGCTAGGTTTTTGTAAATAAAGTGATACATTTTTTTCACATAAAAACATTTGGTCATCCTTTTAATATGAAGTAATGAAACATTTCATAGCAATCTCTTGTTCACCCTGTGTATGGCAGGATGGCTATAATATTTTAGGTACCAAGTTTTATGCTAGAAATTTTCCGCACTTTGAAACAATATCTATTCATATTGTGTGATTACAAAGCAAACGCTTCAAAACGCGCTATTTACAAACTTATCCTATTTCTTATAGCAAATTGCTGACCCTAGATTAGAAATCCCTGATAAGGACTATGACTATGTTGTTATATCTTGCACACCGTTTCTGTTATTTAAAAGATAATAATATTTTTAACACACCCTTTCTCACTTTATTTGTTGTTCTAATTTATGATGAAATTTTTTCCAAACTGATAAATTGGATCACATGTTATAGAAGTGTCCGCAATAATTTCTTAAGCAGTACTAGTGTTTGTAAGATTTAGTGTGTTAAATAAATATTTATGCGACATAGATCAGCATTTAAATCACAATAAGCAAATAAATTGTTTGCTATTGGCAAATAGTGATACCATTCTGTTAAATACCACACACACACACGCACATTTTTCTTAAAATATAAATTAGAGCAATAGAAAAATAGCAAACAAATAAATAAATTAAAAATATTTACTTTCATTTTTGTAGATGATTAGAAACCATAATTGGATCAGAACCAATCATTTATTTGTTTAAAAATATTTAAGGGTCAGTTTTAAAAAATGTCTATTTCTTTGCACTTGTGGTAGAAAAGAACTACAATTTACTACAAACAATGCAAAGAATTATTCAAAATTTGACGTCGATGCAATTGTACAAATATGTTATTTTGACACTGATAGATTTTTTTGTCCAAAATATTGGGCGCCAGCCAGTAGCATGCCGTAGCGGATAACTGAGTTACTATTTTTTTTTGGCTAAGCTCTAATTCTTTGTTTTTAATTTCTTGAACTTAATTCTCATTTTGTTCGGATAATTTTTAATATAAAATAATATCGAAAAAAATAGTATATGTTTTCTGACGGTGCAAATTTTTATCTCGGCAGCTATATGAACAATTAAAATTTGCCAAATCTGGGTGTGAGAAAACCCGAACGTTATTTTCGAAAAGCCAAGCAAACATATAGTGAGGGAATCATTAGTTAATTGTTGTAGGAAAATGCAGTGAGCGCAACAGAGCCCTGATTACAGATTTTTGATATCCCAAAGTGAATTATCAGGATGTCAAACCATCGAAATTAAAAAAAATATAAACTAAATGGTGTTCCCAAACAGGTCAAGATTTTAAAAAAAATACCTGGCCTTATCTATTAATCCATAATAGACAAATACTTGAAATTTAAGCTGAGCCTTCATAGAGTATAACAGCCGTAACAGCAAGTATAAAATAAAAATTAAAGGGAGACCCCATGAAGACATGATAATGACACATACTAAGTGCTTATCTTTTATACAGGGTGGCTGATGAATTTTGCTACATTAAGAAACTCAAATTAATTTTTGTAAAGTTTATGTATTTTATTTTTTATTAATTCATTTGAAAAATAATACATTCATGTAATTCGTGTTGTTTTAATAACAATCATATTCAAAGGGCCTCCAACCTCGGTGACACATGTGCGACATCTTATCAAAAAGTTATTCATTACTGCCTGGTGGGTGCAGCGGGAATTGCCTCAAATACCTTTCGAATGGATTGCTTTAAATCATCCCCATGTTGTTGGTTTTCTTTTGTAAACTTCCTGTTTGCAATAACACCACAAAAAAATCAGTAGGCAGCAGTAAGGTCAGGAGACCTGGGGCCCAACGGAATGTGCAGTTTCTTGAAATTAGCTTATTGGGGAATTTTCGCCGCAATTCGTCATCACAAGCGTGGCTATGTGACAATATGTCCCATCTTGTTGAAACCACACAGAGTTAAATGGATTCTCTTTCGGCGTAGTTCTGAAAAAAAAAACTCTTTTAACATCTTTGGCCATTGATCGTAACAGTATGACCGTTTTCTTCAAAAAAGTAAGGCCCCAATGAACCTTGATGAAACTGCACACCACACTGTGTTTTATTGTCGCAATTATCCATTTTCATTAAATCTAAAGATCAATTTATAAAATAAAATAAAAATTAAACAGGTTGGTTACACCGACAAAAAAGTTCTAAAGTTTTCTTTTTGTAGCAGCTTTCATCAGCCACCCTGTACATTTTTAGTTATATACTAGCTGAGCACCCACATGTTGTGTGGGTCCTGACAATGTTTTGTTAGATTTTGCTTTGAAAGTAATTCAAAACAAATTTTAAGTCTCTTACGTATTTACTTTATATAGAAGTACCCATGCCTGGATAAAATTTTAAAATTTATATTAAAATCTAAAAATTATTGTAAAGGTCTGTAAAAGGTATTTAAAGTATTTTGATAATGTAGTTCCACAAAGTAAAATTCCAAAGTTTATTCAATTGGCTATTTGGCAGTAAGTAATCAATATTTTGTCATTACTTTAAAACAGCGCCATCTGTTGCGCAACCGTGTTTAAAATATCCGGCTTTCAAAAATAATAGACACCTTTAAATTGGCGTACATTCACTGCTTTATCTCTACTCTCTTGGAAATAATATGTTTTTGCGGAAAAAAAGTATATTGGAATCAGGATACTAAGTTACCTCCGCAAAAAATATTGTTAAAATCCATCCATTACTATTTACGTGATACGAATACAGACAGAAAGACAGACAGACAGACAGGAAATGAGTTACTGTTTTATTAATATGTATTATTAGTACAGATTGTACAGTAGTATGGAACCCTACGTGTGTAAGTTCGACTAGCACTTGATTGATTTATTGGGTTGTTTGTTGGTGTTGTTTTCATTGGAATTCATTTCACAAGAGAAATTTGTTCTGATTGAATATTCACAGAAAACATTTTTTTTATTAAAAGTTTTAATCAGTTTTATATTAAAGTTCAATTAATTTTTTAATTGATGCAAATACACGTTTGTTTAAAACAGAACAAAAAAATTCCTCATTAAACAATTAATTATTAAATTAAATTTTAATACGCAACCAATTAAAACCTTTAATTGGTTGAAACAATTTTTTTCTATTATGTTTATTTCAAGACACAGTATTTTACACTATTTTCTCATAACCTCAAATATACATTTTATTGCAAATTGATGTATAGTTTCTTATATTGACCATTAACTTTCGAGCTCAAGAAAAACTTATTACAGCTATAATGGTATAAAATATTCTATACCACTTCCAAGATAATGTTAGATTGAAGATCAAAACTTCTTTTAAAACAGCTCTAAAAGAAAGAAGGGGAACTCCGTCATTTCCAAAATTATTTGGAAAATTATAAAGGTTATGTTTACCCATATAAAATAATTTCGTAAAATTTCATAAATATTATAGGGTGCCCTCATCATACATAACTATTGAACCGTAAAGGGTAAACATTTTAAATTTTCACAAATCAAGTATCACTATTAAAGAACAAAAGTTAATAACAAAAACTGAATTAAAAATTAAAGGGTATCCTCATAGGTGAAGTAATTGATAAATATGACCTTACATTTTGTATCATAAAAGACAGACACCTGAAAGTTGCACAAAATATGTAAAAACTATTCCGGCTACAAAAAAAATTTACATTTAAAATTATAAAAGGGTTGTTCCATAGGTATTATAATTATGTGTATAAGGCCTTATCTTTATATGTACTTTATTGAATTTACACAGAATTGATATTACTATATCCACTATAACAACAAGTATAATTAAAGGGTATCCCCATATTTGATATTATCTGATGTATATGGTTTTTTCTTTTTATAGCTTGAGACTTTAAATTTTTTAAATAAAAATTATCTATTGCGAAAAGTATAAAATCTACAGTAATAAATTTAAGCGTGTCCCCTTATCCTATGCTGTAATTTAATGTAAATGGCCCTGTATTTTGATCCGCTATAGGTAGATGCTGCAGATTAACGTAGAGTGTAAAAACTAATCCGTAATTACTAAAAATAAAAGTAAAGGGGTGTTCAAATGTGTGAGTTAATTTGACGTACATATGTGATCTTATCTTCTTAACCATTACAAATATGCACTATAAATTTACATAGAATGCATAGTATGCTATTACAACATGCAAATGGTGTTCCCATAAAGGACGTATTTTTAACCGACTTCAAAAAAGAAGAAGCTTATCTAATCGTCTGAATGTGGCTTTTTTATGTATGTAACCGCAGAAACGATTCTGAACCGATTTTAAAATTTTTTTCTTTATTTGAAAGGCTATGCTTTCAGGTTGATCCCATTTTAAAAACAGTTCATTATATTAAAAATTAAAGGGTGACCCATACAACATACCTGTTTTTTACGTGTATTAAGAACCGTAAAGGGCACCAAATTAAAATTTTAAAAAATTGCGTGCCGCTATAGCTTAATAAAAAATAAATTTAAAATTTAAAGGGTGTACCCTTAGGTGACATAATACCACCTATTTGGGTCTATCTTTTGAACCGTTATAAACTAAACCTTGAAAATTTGATAGAATGTCGATTACTATGACCGCTATAATAAAATGTATAAATAATCAAAATTTTAAATTAAAGGGTGCTCCAATAGTTCATTTAATTTGATGTATATGGCCATACTTTTGAACAGTTGTACACAGACCACTGTAATTTACAAAGAACCTGTAGTGCTAAGTCAGCTATAACAAAAAGTATAGAATTTGAATTTGGAACTAAAAGGGTGTCCCAATTGTTAATGTAATTTTAGGTATGTGGCCAAACTATTGAACTGTTAGCCACAGACAGCTGAAATTTACAAGGAACCTGTATTTCAAAGTTCACTATAGCAAGTATACAATTTGAGTTTAGAAATTAAAGGATGTTCCCATAAATTACGTACTTTGATCTATATTACCCTACCTTTTGAACCGTTAATCACAAACACTTGAAAATTAGGCAGAATGTCCACTACTTTCTCTGGTATGATAACAAGTATAAATATTTGGAATTATAATGTAATTTGATATATATGGTTAAACTTTTTAACCGTTATAGACAGATAGTTGAAATTTACAAAGAATCTTTGTGGCCAAGTCCTCTATAACAACAGGTCTTTAATTTAACATTGTAAATTAAAGGGTGTCCGAATAGGTGATGTTATTTGATCTGTGTGCCCCTATCTTTGAAACCGTTATAGACAGAGGCTTGAATGGTGTCCCCATAAAAGACGGATGCTGGTGAAAATAGCTTAAATTTTTAACAGTAATAGTGAGAGGTTTGACATTCAATAGTCTTTATTTTTTCCCTCCAATTTTGGCGCATCTTTTATTTGGTTTAAATCTAATTCTTACAGATTACTTCTGACATTTTTAGTTTAAAATTGGTGTCCTTCTATCTGTTTTGAAGTCCGTTTTTTTTTTGCAAGAATTATTTAAATTTAAACAAATTATACTTTTAAATTGCCCGCTACAATAAAAAAAATCAGTCAAGTGCGAGTTAGTCTTACACACATAGGGTTCCGCACTATGTTTAGTAAGACTTAAAAAATTTAAGTTGGTAATTTTTGTATGTCTTATGAGGCGTCCTTTAACTTTAAAATTAAAGTCATATTCGCGAAAATTGCATCATTCTTGGAACACTCTTTAAATTTTAGCAACTGTTGTTATAGCGGCCATGGGAATACACATATCAGGATACAAATATCAGAAGCCTACTCATTGCTATTTAAAAAAATAAGGTAATATTTGTGAAAAACATTTCACTAACCCTGAAATTTTTAGTAATTGTTATAGTAGCCGAAGTAACACATCTCTTCAAGACTCTCTACCTATTACGGTTTATAAAATCAGGCTATTTAAGTAAAAATTATATCACTGTCGGAACACCCTTTAATTTTGTTATTTATTATAGCGACCATGGTAATTCCCTTTCTATAAATATATCAAGCGTTTATGTATTAGGTTTCAAAAAATAAGTCACTATACGTGAAAAATATGTCACTGTCAGAACACCCTTTAATTTTTATTAATTGTCACATCGGCCGTGGCAACACATCTTCTGTATAAAATTTTAAGAGTCTTCCTATTACTGTGCAATAAATAAGGCGTTATACATGAAAATCACGTCACTGCCGGAAAACCCTTTAATTTTTACGATTTTTTATAGGGGTAATAGTAATATCCCATCTGTGAAAATTTTAAGAGTCTACCTATTATGGTTAAAAAATTAGGCCATATTCATGCAAATCACGTCGCTTTCGGAATACCCTTTAATTTTTACTATTGTTGTAGTGGCCATAGTAATACGCCTCCTGTAAAAATTTCAAGATTCTACATATTATCGCTCAGAACTTAGGCCATATACATGTAAATCACGTCGCTGTCGGAACACAATTTAATATTTAGGTTCAATTTCGTATACATACTTGTTTTTAAAGCCAACATAGTTTTAATTACTGTCTGCAAATTTTAAGTGTTTGCCTACTACAGCTAAAGAAATAAAGACATAATCGTAATTAACACAGCACTTTCGGAACACCCTATAAGTTTTAGTATTTTTTGCTATAGCGATCACATGTATACATACACCTTAGGCCATATACATGAATATCAGGGCACTATCGGAACACCCTTTAATTTTTAGGTTGATTTTGTATACTTGTTTATATAGCGAACTAAGTTTTATTTACTGTTTGTAAATTTTAAGTTTATACCTCCGACAGTTTAAGAAATAAATGCATATATGTGAATAACACGTCTCAATCGGAACACTCTATAAGTTTTAGTATTATTGCTATAGCGGCAACAGTTATACATCTTCTGTGAGTCTACCTGTTATTACGGTTGCAGAGATAAAAGGCGCTGACAGACGTACGGACAGACATTGTAGCGAAAACAATTACGTTTACGTTACGTTACGTTACGTTTTTACCCTTTGGGTACGGAACCCTATAAATTCTAAACACATATAATTACTAATTATACCATTTTAAATTTTTAGTTAAGACGGGCGTCGACCATCTGTTTCCTTTGTGAAGTGGGTTCATTTGGCAGCAAGAATAGTTACAATAAAAACGCATTAAAAATTTATTTTTTAATAAAATTATTTTATCTTTTTATTTAATGATATTTGTTGTTTTGTTTTTAAGAGTTAGTTGTTTTTTTATAATTTTATTTTTTTTAAATAAAAATCACTAACTAAATAATTTACATAAAAAAATATATTTAAATGTTTTTTACAAAAGTTGTTTATTTTAGTTTATTTCTAAAATTAATTTTTAACCTAAAAAAAAAACTTAAAAACAAATTTAACATTGAGTTTAATAAATTATAAATTTTTTACTTTTGACGTTTAGATTTATACAATGAGAACTTAGATTTTATTTTAGTCAAATAAATGAAATAAAAAAAAAATAAAAATAAAATACATGACTTCAGTGCTGGGGTTTATTCATTATAAACTAATTTATACAATTTTAAGGGCAAGTTCAAGATGATTTGATTTATATACACAAAATGAGATTTTTCGGTGACATACGAACAATGCATGTTTGTGGACTTAAATCTAAATAATTTATTATTTTTGTTTTTTCTTCTTAAAACTAAAATGTCTTTGTTGGTTTGTTTGTTTGTTTGTTTGTCTTTTTTTTTTGAGTTAAAAATTAAATTGGTTCTATACAAGTTTAGTTGTTTTTAAGTTAATATTTACGATAGTCTGGCATCACAGTAGCTCCCCTTGGTAGTGGGAATTCTCTTTTAAGCACATATGCTTAGATTTTGGCGATAATATGTTAAAGGAATTTGTTGTACAGGATATTTATCCATTGTTGTTGTTGTTAAGTAACGCTTTTTGGTTTTTTTAACACTTGCCGTTTCCCTCCAAGATCAGTGCTGATACTGCATAGTTTGGGCATGAGCTGTTGCTGCCACCTGTTGGTTGTTTTGTGGCTGTGGACTATTCTGGGTTTTGCCTGTGCCATAGTTTAAGGATCTGCGGCCAGTGGTGGAGACACTTAACATTTGGGGTGGATTTCTTAAAGGTAAAGCTGGTGGCACAGGAGGTGGAGTAGGAGTTTTCGTTCTTTGGCTGGAGCTCTGTTGCTGTTCCAAAGGCATTGAATAATGAGTATTACTATAGATGTAATTGGGATCTACATCATTAGGTAAAGCATTGTTGGTATAGTCATGCGAAGTGCCATAGTGCAAAAGTTGCTGCTGTTGATAGTTGGTATTGTGTTGTAAATGTTCCTGGTTCGCAGCATCATGGAAGATGGGCAAGTCAGCATAAGAGTAACAGGAATCGCCCACACTAGCAGTTTGTTGCAAAAAATGGGGTTTGGTATAATGGTTTAGCTTTTGGCCGGGAGCCGTATGCTTTTTCATGTGCATAACAAATGAAGCGGAATCCTCTAGGTTTTTTGTTGATTTCCCCATTTGCTTTTCACTCATTATACTATTTGTAGGCACTTGTAGTTGTTGGAAATTCTTTTGGTCTGCATTAATGGGCAAAGTGCACATGGGTCCATAATGTTGTTGATTGACATGGTGGGGTGTGTAGGTGTTGGGAAAGGTGGAGTGTATGCCCAAACTACAGGGATGATGTTGATGACGGGTCATGTAGTCTTCATCGCAAAAAGTCTTTTGATATTCACGTTCTTTGCGGCCCAAAGCAGAGTTGCCAAACAAACCACCCTTCAAATATTCGCGTATCTTACGGCGGCATCTGTAAACAATCAAGGCCAAGGAGGTTATAGTAGCTGCTGTACCCACTAACAGGGCACCAATTAAAGCCTGTTTGCGTGGATCGGTGTGCGTACAGCCCATAACAGCTGGATTAAGATTTTTCAATTCTTCACCTCTTAAACGTTCCGGAAATTCGCATACTACTTCGCCCACATTGTCGTTCGTATTATTTTTGCTTATTAACAAATTTCTCAGCCACATAACTCTGCAATCACAGGCCATAGGATTTTCAGAAATGTCAAAAGTTTGCAAATCTTTCCAGGGGAATAGACCCTCAGCCAATGTAGTCAAGGCATTGGCCTTTAAGTTGACATATTTCAAATGAGGTAAACCGCTTAAGGCTCCTTCTTGCACTTCCAACAACATTTTGTTTGAAGCTAAATTCAAATATTCCAAATTGGCATTAGTAGCAAAGGCTCCATTCATTACGCGTTTTAATTTTAGGGCTCCTGTAATCTCCAAGCGCTTTAACTGTTTCAAGCCCACAAAAGCTCCCTCCAAAATGGCCTCAAAATCATTTTGTCCCAAAAACAATTCCTCCAAACGTTCCAAACGGCTTAAGCTGACCGAGGGTATGCGTGTTAGTCTATTATCAGATAAATCCAAAACTCGTAGAGCCTCCAAACCTTGGAAGGAATCATGCGATAGATTACGCAAACCAGCTCCTTTTAGGTTTAAACGACTTAAACCTTTCAAATCCTGGAAGGCCAAAGCAGGTACTGTTAGCAAAGAATTCATGCCCAAATACAGTTCGGCCAACAAGGGCATGGCTTGGAAGTGTATGGGATCGGGTACCGAGGTCAAGGCATTATCATCCAAATATAAAATTCTTAACTGCGACAGACCATCAAATGCCTTGGGATCTATGTAGCCAATACGATTTTCACCCAAATTCAATTCCTCTATTTTGGCCAAAGGAGCAAAAGTACCCTGATGCAATTCCGATATCAGATTACCTCGTAAATTCAATACAGTTACGGAAGCCAAGCCAATAAACGTTTTATTGCTTATCTGGCCAATTTTATTGTATTGCAAGTGAACCTCTTGCAATTTGCGTTGATAGGCAAAGGTGCGTTGTGGTATATTCATCAAATGATTGGAAGACAAATCCAAAAATGTTAATTCAGCATAAAATTGTATAGATGAGTCGATGGTTTTGATTTTATTGTTTTTTATGACCAAACGTTGTATGGAGGGATTAAGAGCAATGGGTAAGACATCCAGATGGCCCTCACCGCATTGCACAATCAAAGTGTTGTCATCACATTCACAGCCGGGTGGACAGTTAGCCAAGGCTTGGATAGGTGGTGTGCCAAAGAAAGCAATTATGCAGCTAAAGGTAAATAGTTTTAGCAACATTTTGTTGATTTTCCTGTTGGGCATGTGTGAAGAAGTTTGCTTTAATTTAGTTGCAAATAGAGTGAATTAAATCACTTTGTTGAAAATTTTAAATGTTGATATGTTGTGACTGTCAACTGTTGGCGTTAGAATGTTAAAGTTCCATTATCTGTAAGAGAATAAAAAGAAGAAGTTGATTAGTAAGGTTTTTGGAGGAGGAAATGAAAGGATTTTTTTAAATATTTAAGGAATTTTTTAATTTTTATAAATAAATAATATTTATAAGTTTGGAACAATATTTTTTTTTAGTTGAATGCAAATCTGGTATAAAGAATTGAAAAGAATTTATTTAATTTTATTTATTTATTAAATGTTACAATACAATTATAAATTATATTCTAACTTAATATATCGATCATAGTAACGAAGATCTTCACTCGTTGTAGTGAAACACCTAGAGCCTTTGGTAGGAATCGAACCCACAACATCCCGACTGATAGACTAGCACACTACCTGCTAGACTACTGAGGCACCCAACAAAAAAAAAAGAATTTATATTTAGTTTGTTTGCATCTTTTTTTTGTTATTTTCAGCATTTTTGCCAACGAATTGTAAAAAGGGACAATTTCATAAACGATTCTTTTTATAAAAAAAAATAAAGCTTAAAATTATTCTCTAAGGGTCATTTTCACAGTCCTTAGTTAATTAAAAACTATAGTTTAACCCAAGATTTTTTTCGCAAATTTGTTTTTTATCATTAATTTATTATTAAGTAATAAGCCCTAAGTACCTGCCGCGACCCTAGGGTTTTTAACCATAAGTTAAACTCGCAAAATCTATCAGTTACCAAAGAGTTAATGAAGAGTTGATGCTTTGAAAATTATTATTTAAAAATTGTTTTAAAATCTCTTACAGAAACCACTAGTTGGACAGTGGGCCTAAGAACTTCTACTTTTAAGTTCTTCAAGTTATGGAACTTAAGTCACTTCGAACAATTTTGTGTTTAATGCATAATATGAGAGGTTTAAAAAAAGGCACAAATATTGTGTAAGAGATTTTAAAGAATATTTTTGAAAGAGTAAAAAACCATTTTTTTTAATAACAAATAAAATTAAATAAAAATAAATTTTTAAATTTAATTCAAAATTGAATATTATTAGTCGAGTAAGTCTTAAGTTTCTTTTTCTTCTCTCTAAGTACAAAAAATATTTTTAATTAAAATTATGAAATATGAACAATTTTAAAGAAACCTCGGAAAATGTGAATTATTCTTTCAACTTATAGAAATAAAAACGAACTTAAACCTAACTTCAAGAAGTTATAATAATTTATATGTTGGGTATTAAAACTTTTATAATTTTAATTTTTCATTAATAGCGTGATATTAACCCATAATTTCACTGAAATTGATTATGGATTATTCGCTAAGTGTTCAATTTAGCATCATCAGGAAACCTTAACCCCAATTTTAGATGAAGTTAATTTGTATAAAAATAAGATTTGTATTTGTATATCATAGGCCTATTATTATAACTTACCAATAGCTAGAGTTATGATTTTATCGGAAAGATAGGTAGTTTTTCCTTATAATACCAAGAGTAAGGCTCGTTACTATAACTTGCCTTTTAAGTACATGATAGTTAAAAGTTATTTTTAGCTTGTTTATATTAAGAAAACTAATTATCGCTCAGATAAAATCCTTACTTTAGCTATTGGCAAATTATAATAATGGGCCTTAGTGTATTAAAAAGAATTCTATATAAAATTCTTGCACAAGTTTCTCTCAATTTTAAGCATTTTGGTGGATCAATTAAACAAAAACAATAAAAAAAAACAAAAAATTAAAAAAAGACTGATAAAAAAGCCGGATTTTTTATTAACTTTTTTCAAAATTTTATTTCATTTGTACTTTATTTATTTTATTTTTTAAATTAAATTTTTTTTTTCGAAAAATTGTAAGCATTTTAATGATTAAATTTTTAGAAAAAAAAAATAAAACTAAAAAACTCTAAAAATGCTACAATCAGTATTTTGTATATTAAAAATATTGCAGGATTTTTTTATTCATCTAAATAATAAAAATCAAATATTTTTTTTAATTTCTCATCTTATATTTTTAAGCGATTTTTATTTAATTTGTTTTCAAATTTTTTTAACATTTCTAAAAATCTTAACATGTTTCGTTTATTTGTTAATTTTAGAATCTTCTAAACATATATTTTAATATTTATATATTAAATTAAAAAGTTCGACTAATTTAATTAAATTAAATATTCAATATATAAATTTTAATATCAATTTAATTTTGATTTTATTTCTCCAACTATTTATAAAACCTTTTGTATGTTTTATAAATTATTATAAGTAGGCTTAAGTTCATATATTCTAACTGCTATATTTCCATCAAGTAATTAGTAAAAATTATTTTTTCAATTTAAATAACTTAGTTAGAATTTACAAACCTGAGCCTACTTTGAACAATTCATTTGTACTTAAATTTTAATTTTATATATTTTTATAATTTTGTCTTAATTTTTGCGCTTCAAAAAAAAATCAAAATGTTTCTGTTTTTTTTATGTGTTAAAATTTTCTTTTATATAATATTTTTGACAAGATTGCTGTTACCCTATTCCAGGCAAAAATTCGCTTAGAAAATGAATATATACTTGGTTTTTAATATAAATCAGAGTTAAACGATTGTACTGCTTGGAGTACAGAAACCGGCACTTATTTTTTTTTTTAATTTTTTATTATTTAAAATATAAATTTTAGCTCTAATTATTATGAAATTTTATTATCTTTGCCAAGACATAAAATATTTTTCTAAAATTATTATTTTATCTCAAATCTAAAAATCCTGTTTAATATCAAGGCAATTTGTAACTGTTGCACAAAAAGTTTGTTTAAACCCACCTTTAAATCTTGAGGTTTTGGAAACTTTTCTTTCCAAATCAGCAAATTTCAAATTAATGTAATATTTCTTTTTGTTTTCTTCGAAAAACTTTCAACACTTTTAACGATTTTTCTTCAATTAATATTTATAATTTTTCTTTAACTTGTTTAATATTTTTCAGGTTTATTTTTTTTTTTTGTCTACTTTTAACCGTGAGCGATAATCCAAGTGTTCGCTTTAGTCACGGTGTTTTATATTCCAGTTAATGATAGCGGTTTAATATTTTATAATGTTTTCATATAATTTCGTATTTTCAAGATGCTTTAGTTATACGAAATTTATTTGTATCTTGTTTTTTTCTTTAATTTTATTTAGGAAAATTTTTCAATTCTTTTCAAGTATACAACCGTACACGATGAAGCAACGAACTACACTGATTTTGTACTGCACTTAACCTTCTCACTATACCTCGGTGGCGAGTAAAATCTATAGAAATTCACAAGAGCGTGACTAAATGAGCTGTGTAGTTCTCAAACAATTCATACAACAAAAAAAAAATATTTGTTTACATTTTATGCACACTAAAGATACAATAATAAAATCCACTTTTTAAAAGGGTGGAAGCGAGAACCAAACAACAAAAGAGAGAAAGAAAGAGAGAGAGAGTAAGAAAATATTAAAATCCTGGTATAGCACAACAAGAGTAAAAGCCAAAATGAGTAAATAGAGTAAATTCTAAACAGGTTTTATTACAGCTGAGCACAAATAATGATAACTTATGGATACTTTTAGGTAGCCTTAAAACGGCAGATGTTTTTAGTTTTACACATAACTTTTGTATCTAGATACTTTTTGAGAGCCAGAGAGAAAAAGAGCGAGAGAGAGAGAGGCTTGCACAGAAAATGAGCAGTAAGAATAGAGCATTAAAAGAGAAAATTAAGTTTTATTTTCAATAACAGATGTCGCTAGTAGATATAAATTGACAAAAAAAAATATTTTCAGAGATATTTGTTTGATTTCAGAGTTTAATTTTTTGAGGTTGTATGTTTAAAGAAATATATCTCAATTCATTGTCAATTGTTCTGTGTAACAGTTGAGGTCTTTGCTTGGAATGTCGCTTATAATAATTAGGATTTTTATTTAAAATTAATAAAGAAAAAATATAAATATAACAAGTAAATAATTTTATTAGAAAATATCCTTTTTATTTTCCAAAAAAAAAAAACATTAAATATATTTTAATAAAAAATAATGGATTCCGAATGCAAATTTAACAAAATTAATATGAAATTCTTTTAGTGTTAAAAGTAATAGAAGATACGATTTTATTGTCTATTGTTCTGTGTAACAGTTGAGGTCTTTCCTTGGAATGTCGCTTATAGTAATTAAGATTTATATTTAGAATTAATAAAGAAAAAATATAAATAAAGCAAGTAAATAAATTTTATTAGAAAATATCCTTGTTTATTTTCCAAAAAAACATTAAATATTTTCTAATAAAAAATAATATAATCTGAATGAAAATTTAAAAAAATTAATATAAAATTCTTTTAGTGTTAAAAGGAGTAGAAGATATGATATTATAAACCAAAGAGTGGCGCAAATTGGCGTAATTAATTTTTTAACATGAAATATTATTTTATATTAAAAATTTTATTATTTCAGCTATTTAGAAACAAACGAATAAAATTTTCTCATTTTTCTTTAAAATTAATCACACGATTTTTAATAAAAAAATATTTTTTTAACTTCGAGAGAATAAAATGAACTTAAGCCTGGCTTCAAAATTTTATCTGTATTATATTTTGGAAATTTTTTTTTTTTATAAAATTCCAAAAAAAATGTTGGAAGAATTATAACATAAATTTAGCATAAATCGGATTTAAAAAAATACGAAATCTTTAATAGGAAAATTAACTATAAAGCAAAAGGTTACGTGTTATGTTTTCGTTTTATTATGTAAGATAAGTAATTTAGTATATCAGAAATGCCTGATTATTTAGTTCAATTGTTGTTCTTGGGCTGTTTTAAATTAATTTTAAAATACTGCAATATTTCAATTTAAATGGGGAAGTATACGAAAGATCTTCCTGCCTCTGTTTCTGAAATAAATTTAAATCTAGTCGCTTCTATTATAATAAATTTTTAGAATCTTTGATAAATTTTTATATAAATCTCTTATAAAATCCTTATATAAATTTTTATATACATTAATATAAATTATGTATTTATAAATTATAATTTATATATAATTTATATAAAATATATATAAAGTATAATTTTTAGAATTTTCGAATTTTATATAAATTTTAGAATTTTATCCAGCGATGGGTACCTTTATACAAAATAAATACCTAAGAGTCTTAAAATTTGGTGTGGATTACCTTCAAAGCAAAATAAAACGAAATATTGTCAGGGCGCACACAATCTGTGTGGACACATCTAGTCAATCATATTTTTATAGAAAACCAAGCTCATTTCAAGGTAAATAGCATTATTATTATTAAACAAAGTTGTTGATTATGGAGTGCTTCCAAATCATAATTTTTTATCCATTTCGGGTCGGAATTTGACTGCAAAGTTCGAAGGTTGATTAAAAAAAATTCGAACCAACATAAAAAAACGACGCGGTACGGGTCTTCTATTTTCTAGGTCTAGGGGCTATTTTCATCCCTCACTCTCAGAATCGACGTAACTTTTGCTAACTTTAAATTATTCCACAGTGTTACCTAACATCGCTTTTTATACTCTTCACCACAGGTGGAAAGGGTATATATAAGTTTGTCATTCCGTGTGTAATTTCTACAATATTCATTTCCGACCCCATAAAGTATATATATTCTGGATCCTTATACATAGAGAAGTTGATTAAGCGATGTCCGTCTGTCCGTGTTAGTGTTGTAATGTCATTTGCCAAGGCACCAGAAGAGATACAAAAAATTTAAACACACCAATCTGTCAGGCATAGTTTCGAAAATTTTGGTATTGCAATTCAGCAACATCGGATCATTCCTTTGGAGGCTACGGGCCAAAAACCACGCCCACCTATATTTTTTTAACGTTTTTTTTTTAATTTTTTTCGGCTTCAATTTAATTTTTTTTTTTTAGATTGGTAGGGTTTTTCTGCTTTGATTTGTACTAGATACGCATAGAGGTAGCCAATGGACCCACAGGGTACCCACTGATAAATAGGAGCAGTTAAAAGGACCCCCCATGTGTCAATATGAGGAAGTTTTTTTTTGTAAGGATTTATTTTTGCTTTAGTCTGACCATTTTAACTTAATATAGATTGCAGGAAGGTCCTAAATTTAACAAACAAATTTCAATAAAATTTAAAAGAAAAATGTTTGAAAAAATTTTTTTAAAAAAAATTTTAAATTTTTTTACAATTTTTACAAAAAAATATACAAGGCATTTTTAAAAGATTTTTTACAGAAAAATATTCGAAAAAAAATATTTTTACACACAATTTTCGAAAAATTAAAACAAAAATTTCAATATTTCTTTGAAAATTAAAATCATAACTGTAACTTAACATATATTTAATAAAATTTTCGAAAAATTAAATAAAAATTTCAATATTTCTTTGAAAATGAAAATCATGACTGTAGCATAACATATAATTAAAATTAAGAATATACATATGTATGTATGTGTGTATATAGAGTAACATATTTTTTTAAATGATTTTGATTTTTAAATAGATGATATCTCTGTTTTAAAACCTAGGTGCCTTAAACACTTAGACATCATCAGGATACCGACTACAAACTGTCAAAAATAAAATACACACGTTTATAGGTAAACGATTATTTTGAAGCCAGCAAAGCTACATGGCTACACGACCACCGATGTGGCTGTCGTCAACTTAGGCTAATTTCTATTTTACTCAACAAAAGAAAATGTCACAAAATTGTAAATTTCAAATTCATATACAAACAAAAAGTTTTGGAGGAAATATTTATAAGTTTTTGAAAAAGTTATTTAATTTCTGATACGACTTGATTTAAGTAAAGAGTCAACAATATGGATAATGCTGTACATGTCTGTATAAGTAGAATCACCGTGGTGAAGGGTATAGAAGATTCGGCACGGCCGAATATATCACTTTTACTTATTTTAACTAAAAATAAAATTTTTTTTTAATTTCCACCTTTCCACAAAACGTCTCTTTTTGACTGCATAAGTTCACTAGAAGCTGTATTTTGATAAACAGCGCTTATTTTCAAGAAAAAACTTAATTTTCAATACAACATGTTTTTTTTTATTAAAGTCTGTAAAAACTAAGTGAATAGTTAAAGTTAGGCTTAAGTTCTTTTATTATGTTTGACTACTAATAGTAGCCAGTTTGGTTGATTAAATAGATGATGTTTATCCAAAATAGATAGATATGAAGAATCCTGATGACGAACGTAGCTGTCTAGAAAATGCATTCCCTTCTGCTAGTGTCTAATTAAATTTTTCTCCTTTTTAACCGACTTCAAAAAAAGAAGGAGGTTATCAATTCGTCTAAATGTTGCTTTTTTATGTTTGTGCCCGCAGAACTCAGTCATTTCTGAACCGATTTTAAAAATTTTTTCTTTAGTAGAAAGGAAATGCTTACAGATTGCATTTTAAAATAAAATTAGAATTTTGAAAATTAAAGGGTGCCCCCATACAACATACGTGTTTATTCCGTATATTATGAACCGTAAAGGGCACCCTTTCAAAATTTAAAAAAACTGCTTATTACTATAGCTGCCAATAACAGAAATTAATAAAAAAAATAAACTTAAAAATTAAAGGGTGTCCCCATATGAGACGTCAATTTTAACATATGAACCATTGTAGACAATCACTTGAAAATTGGACAGAATGTCCTATTTTTATAATCAGAAATTAAATATTTATAATTAGAAGTTAAAGAGTGTCCCAATAGTTTATGTAATTTGATGTATATTGCAAAACTTTTGAACCGTAACAGAGAGACGGTTGAAATTTACAAAGAACCTGTATATCTAAGTCCTTTATAACATCAAGTTTATAATTTAAATTTGGAAACTAAAGGGTGTCCCCATAATTGATATAATTTTACCTATCTAGCCCTATCTTTTGAAACGTTGCAGACAAACACTTGAAAATTAGACAGAATCTCTACTACTATGTCCCGTATAATAACCCTTATAAATAAATTTTAAAGGGTGTCTCAATAGCTGTTGTAAATTTATGCATATGGCCAAACTTTTGAACCATTTTAGACAGACATTTTAAATTTACAAAGAATATGTCCTTTAAAATAAGTGTTTAATTTAAAATTGCACATTAAAGGGTGTCCCCTAGGTGATACTGTTTAAGCTATATGGCCATATCTTTGGAACTGTTACACATATATTTGTTCTGTAGTCGGTTTTTTTTTTGCAAGAATTATGCTTTATAAAAATTAATTACCTAATTTGTATAAAAATATTCTTAGTAGTCAGTGAGCATAAAAGAACTTAAGCTTAACTATAACAATTTATTTATATGTAAATAAAAGTTCCACTAATTTAATTAAATACTCAATAGCAAAACGTTATATTTATAAATAAAAAAATTAAAAAATACATACTTTCTTGTTTATTATTTCGTATATAAAAACGGATAACCCAAAGAAGATTGATTTTTTACTGACTTTAAAACTGTATTCTCGTTAAAAAACAGTGAAAAAAAACATCACCTTTTTAGCTTAATTACTCTTCTTAAAGGTTTGATAAAAAAATGCTCGTATCTTTGTAATTTCTGTTACAAAGTAAATTTCCTTTTATTTTATGTATGCATATGTCTACACAGGTATATTTTAGAGATAAGGATACTTAAACAGTATAATTATGGAAAGCCGCACATTCTAGAGAGTTTATTGAAATTGTTATAAAATATCATTAAATAAAATATTACGCTTTAAATGATAGATAATAATGAATTTTTAGAGGAAATCTGTGGCAATTTCAGATTATAATAAGGTGTTTATTGGAAAAAATATATAAAGAAATTATCAAAATATATATCAAGGTCATAGCGCACAATGGGTGTAAGTAAAAATTTGAAAAAGTTTAAATAAACAAAGTTAAAATAAAATAGCAATAAAAAAGTCTGACGTTGTCTAGATGTCAACTTTTTTGATCACATAGCTCTTGAACATATTGTGGTCACTGAAGATGAGAAAGTAAAACCTTTCACTAGCATGACAACAACAAATCGCACTTGATCAACATGAGGGTATTAACTCGAAATTTTAAAATTTTCACTTTTTTCAAGAAATCAACTAACAACATCACTATCTATCTATTGTAGAAATTTCAACGTATTCTGATTACTTTTTCATCTCGAAAACCACATATAAGACCATTTTCGTGATAAAGTCTTGAGTACCTTAATATAAACAAAAAGGTATTATTTTGAGTAAATACCAAAGTTAAAACAGAAATACATCGTATATTTTCATAAAAAACGGTATTATTTTTATAATAATAATAATAATAATAATAATAATATGTTTTTACCTCTACTGAAAATTTTAAAATTTCGAGTTATCACCCTCTTGTTGATCAAATGCGAAATGGCTGTTCTAATACCCTTTAAACTTCAAATACTTAAGTTAGTCGCGTTATTCCATATTATTTGTTAAATACTTTACTTTAGAGTCTTGTGCTTTGAACTTCTTTCCTCTCTCCTCACCTACTTAGTCCACATCTTAACTAAACTTAAACAAAAAATAAATTAGTCAAGTGCGAGTTAGGCTCACACACGTAGGGTTCCGTACTATGTTCAGTATAATTTAAAAATTCCAGTTGTTTATTTCTTTATGTCTTATGGGACACCCTTAAATTTTAAAACTAAAGTAATATTCGCGAAAATTGCATTATAATTAGAACACCCTTTAAATTTTAATATGTAATTCATTTAATAGCGGCCACGGTAATACACTTTCTATTAAAATATCAGGAGCCTACCTATTGCGGTTAAAAAAATAAGGTAATATTCGTGAAAGACACGTTACTAATGGACACACTTCAATTTTAAGTATTTGTTATAGCGGCCGAAGTAACACATCTACTGTTAACATTTCAAGAGGGTATCTATTACGGTTTATAAAATCATGTCACTGTCGGAACACCCTTTAATTTTATTATTCATTATAGCGGCCATGGCAACTTTCTTTCTATAAATATATTAAGAGTCTACTTATTGCGATTAAAAAATAAGTCACTATAAGTGAAAAACATGTCACTGTCGGAACACCCTTTAATTTTTAGTAATTGTCATATCGGCCATAGCAACACATCTTCTGTACAAAATTTCAAGTGTCTAACTGTTACGGTTCAAGAAATAAGGCTTTATACATGCAAATCACGTCACTGGCGGAAAACCCTTTAATTTTTATTGATTCTTGACACCGTTTAGGTAGCGCTTAGGTAGCCGTAAAAGTGAAAAATTTCCCGAAAATTGAGATACTATAAAGCCTTCTCCCGTAAGTGATTTGTTTATTGAGATCTTAGGTTCATTTTTGTAGTTGATTGTTTCCTTGAATTTTGAACGGTTTGCTACCTATGGACCTGAACAGGGGAAAAAAGGTAAAAAATGAATTTTTTAAAGTTTTTTGCGATTTTTACTTTGAAAATGAAGTTTTTTTGTTATATGTTCACAATTTTTGTTCTTTATGACAAGAGCTACAACTTTGCCTCAGAGAGTATATCAAAATTCCAAACGGTTTGCGAATTATGAGGACTTTGGCAAAATTGGGAGACAGGGGTCTTTTTTTTGGCATTTTATGACGTAGTGGTGTCCGTATATGGTTATTTTGCCATGACTTAAAAAATTATACAGTGTGTTAGTGGAGTTCGTAATAGAAAACCCTTTTTCTAGGTAGGAATTATCAGCATATAAAGTAAAAAAAAAGTTTAAAAAATTGATTGGAATTACTAGCACATCAAGTACGAGACTGCTGTAACTGTAATAAATTTAACTAGCCGTCCTCGGTGTGCTTCGCTACACGCATCCACAAAAAATACAATAAACATTTGGAAGAAAAGTATGGACAACCTTTAACTCGAAAACGCAAGCTATTCTCACATTAAAAATGTTTTAGTTTTTATTCAAGCTAAGACGACTACTGTTCTCATCCAATCTGTTTATCTGTTTTTAGCTACACGATAATAATTTCCTACTTTTTATGGGTGGTACCACTCCCACTCTCCTAATCCAGTCTGTTTTTTGCTAGAATATGTATATTAGTATGAGGGTTTATTGTACAAATTTTCAAGACTATCCCTATTGTAGTTCTCTAGGTGGACTATAATAATTTTTGACTTTGTATGGGAGGTATCACGCCCACTGTCCCAATCCAGTCTGTATTTTACTTAACTATGCAAATTAGTATGAGGGCTACTTGTAGAAAATTTCAAGACTCCACCTATTGTAGTTCTCTAGGAACACGATGATAATTGTTTACTTTGTACTGGAGGTACCAGGTCCACCATCCCATTCAGGCCTGTATTTTGGGTAGACTATGTACATTACTTTGAGGGTTACTTATGAACATTAGTATACGGGTTACTCGTGTAACATTTCAATGCTCTTTATATTGCAGTTTTCTAGATACACGATAACAATTTCTCACTATGTATAGGAGGTACTTCGTCCACCCTTCCAATTCTGTCTGTGTTTCTTTACACAATGTATCTTAATAACCCTATAGTATTAAGATACTGATGCCAAATTCCAATTTAATTTGTGTTTAGTTAAACTGTGTAGGTTAACATGATGGTTACTGACGCAAAACTCTAAGGTGCTACCTATTGCAGATCTGTAGATACAGGATAATAATATTTCACTCTGTATGGGAGGTACCATTCCCGCTATTCCAATCCAATTTGTGTGTAGCTAAACTATGTACGTTAATATGGCGGTTATTGGTGCAAAACTCCAAGGCGCTACCTATTGCAGATCTCTAGATACAGGATAATAATATTTCACTCTGTATGGGAGTTACCACGCCCACTGTCTTTCTTAATTAATTATGTATTTTGGCAGACTATGGCGCATTAGCATAGAAGTTACTCGTACAAAGATTCAATTGTAGTTCGCCAGGAACACGATAATGATTTTTCACTTTGTATGGCAGGTACCACGCCCACTATTCCAATTCAGCCTGTTTTTAGCTTGCTTATGTACGTTAATATGGGGGTTACTGGTACGAAATTCCAAGGTGCTACCTAATTCAGTTCTCTAGGTACAGGATAATATTTTTTCACTTCGTATGGGAGGTACCACGCCCATTATCTATCTATACATTTAATAAAATAGTAACTCATTTCCGTGTGTCTGAACGTCAGTCTGTCTGCTTTTCTTTTGCGTTTACTTCACGTAAAAACGACTAGATGGATTTTAACAAAATTTTGGGAGGAAGTACTGTAGTATCCTGATTCCAATATAGGATAATATCAAAAATATCTTATTTCCAGAAAAATAAAATAAAGCGGTGAAAGTACGCAGTTATTTAAGTAGTAAAGTAAATACATAAAACATTACAGAAGCCGTAACCACTAACAGATGGCGCTGTTTTATAAAGTAAATGCATACCGATAACTCAAGCATAGTTTAAGGAGGCACTAAAAAATTATGGCTTTTTGGTGTGGATTGCTTTCAAAGCAAAATCAAACAAAATATTGCAAGGACGCTTACAAAGTGGCGGGCACAGCTAGTTCTCAAATAAAAATGCTCTTCTTTCATATTTTTAGGCGATAAAAATCCATCACTATTCACTAATTATTAAAAATTAAATCTGTAGAGTATTTAAAACCCGTATCGGGTAAAAAAAACCGGTTTTTTGTTACAAACTCGGTTTCGATTTTTGCAATATATTTTTGCGGTTTTTTTTTAAGTATTTCTTTCTGGCTCGAAAAAGATCCTTTTTAAATAGATCGGTTTCCATCAGATTCCTGAATAAAGTTGTTACTTTGTGATAGTTTGGATGTTCGTTTGTATAAGTAATTTGTATAATGACGCACAGTGGTTTGAAAACGATTTATTTTTGACATAATTCGGTATCTCATGAACAGCTGAAGATATCTTAATTAAATATTACAGATGTAAACCAAAGTGGTTTTTCTTAATCGAGCTGCGAACGATCCCTGCTGCCTAGGGTAAAGGGGGTCTTCTGCGTAAGCCCCAAAAATTTGGGTACATGACGCAAGCTGACGAAAGGGACCAGAAGTAGAATGTTCACTATGGGACAAAATAAAATTTCATGTTTTCTGTTGCACCAAATGATACCTTGAGATTAAGGGCCTGTTTTACAATGTCGACAGAGTTCGTTCTTTCTTACAATAATATTGAAAACAAAAACAAATTCAAAAATTTAGCTTTTGTTTTGAATATAAATACTTGTACGAAAGAAATAATTTTTTCGACTTTGAGAAACCGGCAGTCACTACAAAATGGATTTTATTTTATATTAAACATATTTTATTAGTTAGACTTAACAATTGAAAAATTTGCACAAAATACAACTTTAACCTCGATTATCTCAAAACTATACTTTTGAATTAAAAACTGCAAAACACCTTAATTTCGTCAATTTCCTAGATTTTTTCCCGATTTTTTAACGTTCGTTCCCGAATTTTGTACTTTATTGAAAAACATCGAAAACTCATTTTCGACCCCTGGCAAGATAATGTAACTTTCGTCAGCTTGCGTCATATATAAATACAAAATTTATTAAACTTTTCTTAACTTTAACATTCGTATAAAAATATATATAAAACACTTTTTTAACTGGTGTTCACCCTACACTGTTTTTGAAAATTTTTAATTTTTCGGTTACACCAAAAACCGGTTTCTTAAAATAACCGGTTTTTAATTTTTAATTCTATTATATTTTGAGTTAGGAGTAATAATAAATATTGGTAGGATTTTATTTTCTACCATCATTCGTAAAATTCACCACGAAAATTTCATCAATAATGCAGCAGTAACAGCCAGGAGATGCTCAGCAACCATTTAAATTGAACAGGGGCTGAAGGTAAATTAACACATTCAAGGAAACAATCAACTACAAAAATGAACCTAAGATCGTAATAAACAATTTTCTAGAACATATGAACTTCTTAGGAATGATTCTTAACACCGTTTAGGTAGCGCTTAGATAGCCGGGAATTTTTTCACTTTTGCGGCTACCTAAGCGCTATCTAAACGGTGTTAAGAATCATTCCTAGGAAGTTCATATGTTCTAGAAAGTTGTTTATTGAGATCTTAGGTTCATTTTTGTAGTTGATTGTTTCCTTGAATTTTGAACTGTTTGCTACCTATGGACCTGAACAGGGGAAAAAAGGTAAAAAAATTGAATTTTTAAAGTTTTTTGCGATTTTGACCTTGAAGATGAAGTTTTTTTGATTTTATATGTTCACAATTTTTGTTCTTTATGACAAGAGCTACAACTTTGCCTCAGAGAGTATATCAAAATTCCAAACGGTTTGCAAAATATGAGCTTGAGTAAATGATAATTTTTTTGCAAAAATGACATCGAGGCCCCACATCTTTGAAGGCCCATAAAAAAAAACCTGGAGTATTTTGGGCAAAATTGGGAGACAGGGGTCTTTTTTTTTGGTCTTTTATCACGTAGTGGTGTCCGTATATGGTTATTTTTTTCCATGTTACACTGTGTTATAAAACGGTTTCAAACAATATTTTCTTATTTTGCACGCGACATTGAAAACTTCAACACCATTCCATGAAACCTGATTCATACCTTCCTTCACAACAGTGGCCACAATATTTCCCGGATTTTCAATATCATTAATTTTTGAGATGGCCAACGCTTTAAGATTGCTTTTCGTCGAGTATGGGCCAAACTATGTAAAAATTAATTTGCTTTTAATTTTTTTTGCAAAATCAAATAATTTTAAAACCATCTTCGTAAGATATATATTTTTTGTTGCAAAGTTTACAAAAGTAAAACAAAAAGAAATTTTTGTTTTATTTTTTTGCAAACCAAATAAAGTTTTGGAAAAGAAAAACCTTAAGATGAGACCATGAACTTGAACTTGTGTCTAACGATTTTATTATCTAATAAAAGAAATAATATAAATTCCACAGAACATTAAAAAATCTGCTTTCAAAATATAAAACACTTAAATTTTTTTTTTAAATTACTTACGACATCTTCTCAAAAGTACTTTAATTAATACATGTCGTTTTAAAATACATCATTTAAAAACATCATCAAATAGTTTGTTAGAAAACACCCCTCGTTAAAGTATTTTAAACTCACGCAGATTATTAATGATTTCATTACATACTCCGAACATATGTGTGATCAACTCCTCTTGGGAAGAGGGAATCAAATGGAAACACAGCCACAGCAACAGCAACAAAAAAGAACATTCGATAATCATGTCATTAAAGTTGTTTTAATGTACCTTTTTTTTGGTTAATGGAGATGGCAAAGTGTTAAGTGTTTTTGGTTTTGCTTAAAAAATTATATTTTTCTAAATTTATGTTAAAATTTTATTACGAAAAACTGTTAAAAAATGAAGCACTTGAAGAGATATAGTTCAAGTGTTTTAAGCGTTTAAACTAAATACACTTGAAAAATATCAAAATGTTGTGCTGAAGAATACGTGAAAAAGAAACTTACTTTTGGTTTTTATAACAATAGAAAGGCAAGTGAAAAAGTTATCACCTAATTTTTCTTCCTTTTTTTTTAAATCATATTGTTGATCTCAAATCGAAATGCCCTAACTCATATAATTGTTACTTTACTTTAATAGAAACCGTAGTAATCACAACGTAATTAACTACAACAAACTATTGTGACGAGGTGTATGTGTAAAATCTATTGGAATCACTGAAAAACTCAATTTCGTAGAAAATAGGTATTAGGTCCTTTCTCTTTCAGACCATCGATACTCTGTATTTTTTTCACCAAAATCTAACTTTTTCACCAAAATTTAATTTTTTCACTAAAATATCACTTTTTCAGCAAAATTTCCCTTTTTCACCAATATACTTTTCACTTTTTTTTCACAAAATTTCACTTATAATTTTCCCCAAGAACTCACTTTTTAACTAAAATAAATTTTCTCTAAAACTCAATTTTGCACATAAATAAACTCTATTCTGAAAAAAAGACCTTATCACCAAAAAAATTATTTTTTCTCCAACATTTAATTTGTTTTTGGCAAAAATATTACCTTTTCAAAAATGTACGATATATTTTAGATCAAAAAGTGCTTTTGTTCATAAAAACAGTTCGCTTAAAAATACAAAAAAAAAAAAAAAAATCACTAAAAATAGTTTATTCTTTTGTGCGTTTTACCCAAAAGATCAGTTTTATATTTAATTTTTATTTATACCTAAAATACCACCTTCTCGATAAAATTTCCTAAAAAGCCACTAAATTCATTTAGAAGATAACTTTTTCTATCAAAAAGTCACTTTTTTCTTTAACAAGTTTTTTGTCAACGAAAACCTTTTTTTTCGAAGCTCTACTTTTTACTTTTACAGGAAAATCGATTTTATTTTATCATAAAAATTCACTTTTTCCACAAAATCTCACTTATAACTTTTCCCAAGAACTTACTTTTTCACTAAAATAAATTTTCGCTAAAACTCAATTTTGCACATAAATCGTAAAACAAAAAGACATTATCACCAAAAAATTTATTTTTTCACCTACATTTTATTTGTTTTTTGCAAAATGATCACGTTTTCATCATATATTTTTAACCAAAAAGTGTTTTTCTTCATAAAAACAGTTCGCTTAAAAATATAATCAAACATTTCATTAAAATGAGTTCATTCTTTTGTGCGCGTTTTACCCAAAACATCAGTTCTATATTTAATTTTAATTTTTGTCTAATATACCGCCATCTGGATAAAATTTTCTAAAAAGCCACTAAATTCACTTAGAAGACAATTTTTTTGTCAACAAAAAAATATTTTTTTTCACAAAAAAATTCCAACAGCAAACCAATTTTTGGCTAAATAGTCATATTTAGGCTAAAGTCACTTTTGTTCCCGCTTTACCAAAAAAGACCGTTTTATATTTAATTTTTATTTGAAATTTCACCTTCTCCATAAAACTTAGTTCAATTAGAAGACAATTTTAACACCAAAAATTTACTTTTTGCATGAAAGGTTTTTTTAACCTTAGATTGGTATTCCACGCACTTTTTTACTGAAAGCAATTTTTACCAAAACTCAATTTTTTATAGAAAAAATTCAATTTTTTCATTTTATCACCAAAAAGTATTTTGTTCACATAAAACTTATTTTTTTTAGGCAAAAAGATCATTTTATCATTAGAAAGTATTTGTTTTACCAAAATGTTACATTTTTCATAAAAAACATTTTGCTGAAAGAAACAGATATTTCACCAAAAAGAGTTTGATTTCAAAGAAAGTCTCTTTTTCACCAAAAAAAAAAAAAAAAATTTAAAGAGAAAATTTCGTTTTTCAGTAAAAAAATTTTTTTCACTAGAAAATAATTTTTTTTTCACTAAAATTACTTTTGTCGCCGTTTACGGAAACAGATAGTTTTATAATTAATTTTACATTTTTATCTAAAATTTAAGCCAATAGTCATTGTTGCTAGTGCTTTAGCTTCTAAGATTTATTATAATTTTAATTATAGTAAATAAATAAATAAATAAATAAATAAATAAATAAATAAATAAAATTTTCTTTATTTCCTTTTACTTCACTTTGAAGCCAAATTTTTCCATAGATAAGTCACCTATTATCTCTACAAAGCTTTTTAAAACTTATGTGCTCTTTCCATATAACAAGCGAGCTATACGTTTAGAAAATTTGTATAGGAATCACTTATTAAATTTAGTGCTTTTCCAACAATTTTTCTAGACGATTTGGTCACTTGCAATAAAGAAACAGCTCATGAGTTACTTTTTTCTGCCAAAAATTAACATCATTCACCATAGGTTAGATTAGATTAAGCGAGCCGCCCGCACGAATTCGATTTCACTCGGATGCCATTAAGGCATATTGTGTTGGTCCAAAAG
Source organism: Phasia obesa (assembly GCA_949628195.1). Lineage (NCBI taxonomy): Eukaryota > Metazoa > Arthropoda > Insecta > Diptera > Tachinidae > Phasia > Phasia obesa. The sequence continues at coordinate 129,103,101 of OX451217.1, forward strand.
TCATCTACCCCTTACATTTCAACATAAAACTCCAGCGCCGCTAGTCCGCAAGAACCACCTAGAGCGTTTTGCTAAACCTATTAGGCTAGTCAGGCTAGTTACTGCTCCAAAATACACCAGGTCCTCAAAAAATCGTTGGACCAAGAATTTCAGCTGACGTTCTTACTGAGCCGGTTATTTGCGGTGTAGTTGTCGAACTGACTCTTCCTCCTTCTCATTCAGGCAGCAACTGCAGCTTCATCACGAGAGATTCCCATGCGCTCCGATATATGTACGTTCAATACCCCCGGGGGTTCCAATTGTCACTGCAGGAATGGCAAATGCTTTGACGCGGTTCACTCGGGGAAAATAGGGGCACCAGACGCTAGGGTTCCTAGAGCCTAAATCTGGAAGAAAAGGTCTGCGATAAACATTGCGGTGAGGTCCCCTTCGGGGGTACACGTGGTGGTTGTGGTTTAAGATCGATTTATGTAGGTAAGGTGCAAGGTCGATCAAGTGTGCTGTTGCACTCTCAACAGACGGAGTTTGGATAGTCTCCAAACCCCTAAGCAAGAGGTTATAATGTGGATCTAGGCTTGCCTTGGAAAGGCTTGCCATATTATATAAAAAAAAAGCGATTGGTGGCAATCGTAAAGTGTTGTTATACTACAAAATAGGGGCGCTAGTCTACGCCTAAGTTTCACTCGGTGGTAAGACCACCGTGAGGTTAGGCCGAGTAGGCAGGTACTCACGTTAATCCTGTTCCACAATATGTACGTTCAATCATGCAGTGCCCCGTTATTATGCATTCTAGTTTTTCTCGAGGTCCAGTGTTGTCTGTGTCCTTTCTTTGTCGATTGTAAGCCAAAGAATTTTGGGTATTATGTAAGTAGTTAGTATAGACCAGCTGAGAGCGGTTTTTTGTAGCGATCATTTCCGTAACGCATTTCAAAATTCCACCAAAGGGATGTTGAAATCCCCCTGTGCATTTATATTTTCTTATCGTTTCACGCATCTTTCATATTTTTTACCCAAAAGTTGTTTTCTCATTAAAGACACTTATTTCAACGTTAGAGTGTTCATTTCTTTTCATTACTTAAGGCAAAAGTTAGTTAAGTGGTTTTATTAATATATAATATAATATAGTGGGATATCGAAGCAGAACGATTTCTTAATGGGTCCCCTTTCAACCCCCACTTGTCCTCAATGAGTTACCAGCCCTTACTCTTCACTTTAGTGACTTCAAACTGTCGACTGGTAACTATCGGTCTTCTCTCTCATCACGGAGCCTCTCTTAGTTAAATATCAATTTAGTAATTAAAATAATCAAAAAAACATTTTTTTCTCAGTGTACGAGTGGTTCCCAATTTAAACTATTTTTCAAATCCTTTAAGTCCTTGTCTATTCAATCACCTTCAAATTTGAAATGTCTTTGGTTTTTGTGGGTTATTTATTCAGTAATATGATGCTTTGACAACCAAATGAATGCATCTTGTATGTGTAAGTAAATTTTAAAGGATAAAGCAAAATGTGTGTGTGTTTGCATTTGTTCATGTTGAGTTTTTACACTCAAACACATAAAACCAAATTTTAATGGTTTTTAGTGAATCTCTAGTGCTCAACTAAGAATTGTGATGTTCAATCATTAGACTATTTTTCGAGTTGTGTGCATATTCATCTTTTATTTTACAAACTTTTACATGACTTTTAACTTGCCACATTTTGTGGCATACGATTAAAGTATGTATACATATGTACATATTTTGTTTTTGCCGTTCTTGGAACTAATTAATCAACATGTGAACAATTGAACCATAACTATGGAAATGTTCTCTCTAGTAGTTTATTGCCAGCCTGCTTTGAAATTAAGTAATTTTTCATAATCACTACGATTATGAGCTGAGACGCAGACTAACAGACTCAACCATGAAATTATTATGTGGGCTTTGTGCATCCAGAAAAAAAAAGAAAACCTTTTACTTTATAATGAAGTTATCATTATTCTACCAGCAGTGATGATTATACAAAAAGAGTTCAAACAAATTAATTGAAATTGTCGAAATATAGGAAGTTTAATAATTATTTTTATTTTAGTTTTTCTTTTATTGATGGAAAATGAATTAAGTTTGAATAAAATTTAATAAAGTCAGTTGCATGTTAACAAATTAAGAATTTTGTTCTTTTAGTACAAGAAAATATCTCAATAATAATTAATTAATTATAATTTCTTTATTAAAATAGTTTCTTCATGTCGGAGAGCTGTACTAGAACTAATCGATTAGGATTTTTAAGCTTAAGTTGAAGGAAAATATTATTTGTATGGCGGCTATAAAAGTGAATCGCCTGAAAATTTTTAATGAACAAAATATCTAAGTCTCTAGGAAAAAACTAATAAAGTGCAGGAGACCTTAAGAAAACAATACGAATAGTGAAGATGAATCGACATACTACATGACTACCGACTAGAAATGCTCGTCATGGCAAAAACATTTTTTAAATAATCACACTCTCCATACTTTTTTGGGACCTTTTCAAACCCTTTAATTTATCAGTGATGATTATAACAGTCGGCTTTAATTAACTCACGCTCTATTATTGTATTTATATTCGACTTTAAGTAATGCTATCGTTAAGTAAAAAGTGATCCATTTCGAGCTACTTTTTTCAATAGCCTTTCTTGAAAGATCACGTGTGAATCGTAACATGCTGTCATGTTATTTTTGTTTAGTATTGTTTGGCATTTCATAATTGAAAGACTGGGATCTTGAAAAGTTCTAAGAAGATCGGACGCTTTCGAGACAAATTTTGTTTAGCGATGAGGCCCATTTCTGGCTCAATAGGTAAGTAAACAAACAAATTTGCCGCATTTGGGACGAAGAGCAACCTGAAGAGATTCAAGAGCTGCCACTTCATATATAAAAAAAAACGGTTTGGTGTGGTTTGTGGGCCGGTGGAATCATCGGTCCATATTTCTTTAAAAATGATGTCGGTGCGAACGTTACCATCAATGGCGACCGTTATTGTGTCATGATAACCGACTTTTTGATGCCTGAGATTGAAGCTCGTGATCTCGGCGACATTTGGTTACAGCAAGACGGCGCCACTTTCCACACATCGCATCAAACAATGGATTTATTAAGAGAACATTTCGGTGAGCACATAATTTCATGTCTTTGGCCGTTCTATTGGCCACCAAGATCGTGTGATATCACACCGTTAGGCTTTTTTCTGTGGGGATATGTAAAGTCTAAAGTTTATGCGGACAAACCCGCTTCTATTCAGGCCTTGGAGGACAACATCGCTTGTGTCATTCGTCAGTTATCAGTCGAAATGCTCAAACGAGTCATCGAAAATTGGATTCAACGGATGGATCAACATTTGATAGACATAATCTTCAAAAAATAAATGCCAAAGAATGTTCTTTCAAATGATACGCAGGGCACCGCGTAATCATGTTTACCTAGCAAAGTTTGGTTTGATACTAGATTAGTATTAACTAAACAACGAATGTTAGAATAAAACAAATAAACAAAAGTAGCTTTCATTGCTAACCGAAGGTTGGCTGGAGCAACAACAAATATAAGGTGGTTAATATTAAAGTAAAAATATTCAACAAGAGGGAAGCTTAAGGTAGTGGTAGACTTCGTTTTCACCAACTGACGATTGATAATTGAATACAAGTTTTCTCGTATTCTCTTATCTGAGTTAAATAGATGATGCTTACAACTTAACGCTACCCTAAGTAGATAGATACGAAGAGTGCTGATGACGGACGTGGCTGTCTAGAAAATGTGAATTCCCCTCTGCTGGGTTCTAAAAATGTAATTTTCCCAATTTTTTAATACTATCACCTAATTTGTAATTTAAATTTTTCTTTCTTATTTATAGAGAATAAAACGAAATTAAGCTTGGGTATACATTTCATATGAAGATAATAAACATTCTTCATTAGATTTGAATTTTCTGTGTTTTTTTTTCTTTACAAAAGTAGGGAACATCGAAATGAATCACCCCTTAGTTACCGACCTACATTTTCATCACTAAGTCCGCAACATCCTAGCTCCCATTTTATATTAATATAGGGCGGATACCGAAGCAGAACACTAAAATTATGGGTTCGTTATAGACTCCGTTTCCGGTCTCAATGATTTCAGGATTTCAGCCAATTTGTAATCTACGACTTCCTTACTGTCCCCAACACTTGCCTTTATTCTTAACTATATTGATTTCAGACTGTTTCCCGTCGGCCTTCTTTCTCATTTTGGGATCTTTTGTAGTTGATAGCATTTGTCTATGGCTTAGATCCTCTATGACATTCACATTTAACATGCATCAGCTCGAGGTACTAAGCCTTATGCTACCCATTACTAGATATTCCCACCCCTTGTGCACTACCGTCTCTGTCTCTTTCAGTACAGTCTGCAAATTTTATCTTCTTCAATTTTCATCTTGAAGTTTTCATGATTTTTCGCTAATGCTCAAGGTACACCTATTATATACAAGCGCCTTTCTGGCCTTTCTGCAGAAAGTGTTTTGAGCAGCACTCTAGCCTTTTTAAATGGGGTAACTTTCCTCCACCACCTTAGATGTTAAGAGTTTACCTGTTGTGGGACCTTTGCTCGCGCTACACCTTTTCCTAGTACAAGTCTAGATACTGCTCCCAAAAAAATGCATAACAGATCCCTTACTGGCCTTTCTGCAGAAACTAGTTTGATCAGCACTCCAGTCTGCTTAAATGGGGTAGCTTTCCTCCGCCTCCTTTGATTTAAAGAGTCTACCTATTGTAGGAACTGTGCTCGCACTAGAACATTTCTCAGTGCAACTCGAGATACTGGTCCAAAAAATTTATAGCGGATCTCCTTAATTCTAATTTATCCGCTGCTTCATTCCCAGCTTTGTTCATGCGTCGTTTAAGCTATACTAACGTTACCTCATTTAGAAGGTATTAAAAACCAAGTTTTAAAAACACGTTCACTTGTATCATGTGTTTTATAACCGACTGGCTATCGAGTGAAATGGTAACCTATCCTTCCTGTACCCTACTTCTAGCAGTTAATCTAATGACTGTAGCAACCAAAGCAGTTTTGCCTGGTAAACGGACACGATCCTATCCCACAGATACAGACTGGAGGCTAAGTTCAGCTAAAGTGAATAGATACCTGTTTCTGCTCGAATGTCCATACGAGAACCATTAGTAAATATGATGATGACGGTTTTCCTGAACTCTTTGTGTATAGCCCCTTCCACATTAAGCATCCATGCAGACTTTCGTGCGTTCCTTCAAACTTAGCCCTTATTCGAGGGTTTGCCATGACAGCCACATTACATTGAGTATGTGCCTGTGCTTATTGGTATAGTCTAAAATCATGCATTAATCTTCTCTATGCTTGTCCGTAGGTACCTCTCCTCTGCTACCGTTTAAATTTTTCGGAGTCAACCACTGCCAGACTTCAGCTACCAAAGCTAAACCAGGGTTGTCAACACTTAAATTCTTTTCCGATCTTGCAATTAACGAAGTAGTCACTTTTATTGTTTTACAACAACATATCTTTTACAAGTTTTTGTCCTACACTGAAAATGCAATGGGCCAGCAGTACTTTACGAGCATATTTAACGAAAAAGTACTTTTTGTATGAAATTTAGCAACGAATTTTTAATGGTTTGTTTTTGTTTTTCCTAAAACTATCAGTTCGTTTTTGCCGTTCTTTTAAAAATAGGGAACATAAAGAAATACGTCAATTACAACAAAAAATATTTAAAAAAAATATGGTTTGTAAAAAAGTACTTTTTTAAAAAAGGACATTATTATAAAAATACTTTTTGACAGGAAATCTACTTCTATACAAAATATTTTATGAAAATGAAGTATAAAGAGCTTTTCAAAAATATGTTTTATGACAAATTAAAAAAAGGTGTTTTTTAAAAAAGACACCTCTTGACCACGACAATTCTTTAAAATAGTACCTTTCGAAAAAAGTACCTTATGGAAAAGTTGTGCATTTAAAATTGCTTTAAAAAAGGGGAACAATTTATAAAAATTTTATAAAAATATTTTTAAAAAATTTATAAAAAATTTTATAAAAAATTTTATAAAAAAAAAATTATAAAAAAATTTATAAAAAATTTTATAAAAAAATTATTAAAAATTTCATAAAAAAATTTATAAAATTTTTTTATAAAACTCATCTTTCACTTGTAATTGAAAAACTGTACAAAAATCAAAAATCAAAATTTATAAAAAATTTTATAAAAAAATTTATTAAAAATTTTATAAAAAAATTTATTAAAAATTTCATAAAAAAACTTTATAAATAAAATTTATAAAATTTTTTTATAAAACTCAGCTTTCACTTGTAATTGAAAAACTGTACAAAAATCAAAAATCAAAATTTATAAAAAATTTTATAAACAAATTTATTAAAAATTTTATAAAAAAATTTATTAAAAATTTCATAAAAAAAACTTTATAAATAAAATTTATAAAATTTTTTTATAAAACTCAGCTTTCACTTGTAATTGAAAAACTGTACAAAATTTTTATTTTTTAAATATTTAGTTGTAAGTTAACGACTGTAAGTTAAAAGTATGTGATTTTAGCGTCTAGTCATTTGTTAGCGCTCTGCTAACAAGAAACTGATTAACGAAATTAAACAAACATTTTCTCAAAGGGTTAAGGAATGACACACCAAGCAAACAAAAAAAAAAAAAAAAACAAACCAAATTAAACCTTAAGTCAATCTTTATTTTTTTAATGGATTTTTTTATAACTAATCTTTTCTGCTTTCTTCTTCATATTGTTGCTGTTGATTGTTTAAACAAAGAAAACATAGACTTGTGTTAGAAGCCAGAATTCTATGTTGCTTTCTATGCAATTGTTATAATGCGGCGGCTCCTTGTCTTATATTTGTCTTTAACAAATCAACCATGTTTTAACGCTTTTAGCCATAGAAAAGAAATAAATGGTGAAAGAGCCGGGAATTGTTAAGAACAAAACAAACGCGGTAGTTGATGAAACATTACCCAGGCCATGTTAACGGATGAATAACAATAATTAAAATAAACAAACGATTTTGTTGTTAAAATGTGGAAGTCAAAATGTGTTTGACTCAACTACTGTGAGTATTTGATTAAATTATAAAAATTTTAAAAACGTAAAAGCAATTAAGGAGACACAAATTCTTTGTTTTTACTGGTCTTCATAGCCAAAAAATTTGATTCGGCAAATAAACAGCGACAAGGAACAGAGGAGCAGCTAGACAAGGAAGTTTGTTCATGTAATCTTTTGAAATTTTTATAAAAATTATAACAAAAAATGACTGGAAAAATAAACAGCTTTATTTTTTACTAACATACGAGGGTGGTCTTAAGAGCCTGTGTTTGTAAAAGTATAATTTATATAGAAATGGTACGGCTAAGAAATATATTTTCTTTAACTGAATAATTGATCACAAATAGATAAGCAATCTATACATATACTAAAACAGTAACTCATTTCCTGTCTGTCTGTCTTTCTGTATGAGTTCGCATCACGTAAAACCTACTGTATGGCCTTTAACAAAATTTTGTGTGGAGGTACCTTAGCATCCTTATTCCAATATAGGATACTTTTTTTCCACAAAAATATTTTATTTCCAAGATAATGTGGAGGAAATGCAGTGAAAGTATGCAATTTTTTTGTCGATTTAAAGCTACTGTATACTTTAAGGCATCTTTTATTTTTGAAAGCGCAAAAGATAACGCTGTTTTAAAATATTGACAAAATATGAATTGAAACTGGGATATTTTAGAAACGCTTGCGCATCAGATGACGCTGTTTTAAAATAATGACATAATGTTAATTACGTACTGCCAAATTAGCCAATTGAATAAAATTAGTATTTAATTTCTATTTTTAACCGACTTCAAAAAAGAAGGAGGTTATCAATTCGTCAGAAAGTTGCTTTTTTTATGTATTTGCCTGCAGAACTCAGCCATTTCTGAACCGATTTAAAAAATTTTTTTTTTTATTTGGAACATTATGTGTAACAGTTTGGCCCCGTTTTAAAAACAGTTCATTATTTTAAAATTTAAAGGGGGACACCCTACAACATACATATTTTTTACGTGAATAAAGAACCGTAATGGGCACCAAATTAAAATTTTAAAAAATTGCGTGTCGCTATAGCTCCCAACAGTAAAAATTAATAAAAAAAATAAATTTAAAACTTAAAGGGTGTCCCCAGAGGTGACGTAATTTGACCTATTTCGGCCAATCTTATGAACCGTTATAGACAAAACCTTCAAAATTTGACAGAATGTCGATTACTATGACCGTTAAAATAAAATGTATAAATATTTAAAATTTTAAATTAAAGGGTGCTCCAATAGTTCATTTAATTTGATGTATATGGCCATACTTTTGAACAGTTGTACACAGACCGCTGAAATTTGCAAAGAACCTGTATTGCTAAGTCAGCTATAACAAAATGTATAAAATTGGAATTTGGAAATAAAAGGGTGTCCTAAAAGTTAATGTAATTCTATGTATGTGGCCAAACTTTTGAACTGTAATAGACATAAAGCTGAAATTAACAAGGAACCTTTATTGCAAAGTCCACTATAGCAAGTATACAATTTAAATTTAGAAATTAAAGGGTGTCCCCACAAATAATGTAATTTGATCTATATGGTCCTATCTCTTGAACCGTAAAACACAAACACTTGAAAATAAGGCAGAATTTCCACTACTTTCTCTGGTATGATAACGAATATAAATATTTGGAATTATAATGTAAAGGGTATCCCAATAGTTCATGTAACTTTTTAAACGTTATAGACAGATAGTTGAAATTTACAAAGAATTTTTGTGGCGAAGTCTCGTATAACAGCAGGTCTTTAATTTAAAATTGTAAATTAAAGGGTATCCGAATAGGTGATTTTATTTGATCCATGTGAACCTATCTATGTGAAACCGTTATAGACAGGCTTGAATGGTGTCCCCATAAAAGACAGATGCTGGTAAAAATAGCTTAACTTTAATAGGGAGAGGCTTGACATTCAAATAGTTTTTATTTTTTTCCCTCTAATTTTGGAGCATCTTTTATTTGGTTTAAATCTAATTCTTGCAGATTACTTCTTACATTTTTAGTTTAGAATTGGTGCCCTTCTATCTGCTTTGAAGTCGGTTTTTTTGCAAGAATTATAACTTTGTGGAATTAAGTTGTTGTTAAAATATTTTAAGCATCTTTTACTGAGCTTTACAATAATTTTTAGAATTTTATATAAATTTTAGAGTTTTTTCAATAATTTTTAAAGTGATATTTTTATTTTATGTTTTATAAAAATTTTATAATTTATATAAATTTTAGAATTTTATCTGGGGATGGGTACCCTTATGTAAAGTAAATACGTAACAGTCTTAAAATTTGGTGTGGATTACTTTCAAAGCAAAATCGAACAAAATATTGTCAGGACGCACACAACGTGTAGAGGCACAGCTAGTGATTAAAAAAAGTAGTATTTTTTATTTTTGTTACCCTAAAAGTTATGACTTTTATAATGAAATAAATCAATAGACAATACTTCTTCTAAGAAGACCGAATAGGCTACAACAAGATTAGGAATATAAAAGAAGAAAGTGAAAAGCTTCTTCTTTTATATTTGAAGCAATTAATTTTGATGGGTTTCGAAAGATTTCTCTCTGAGATGGATTTATGTTTTGTATTTTTATATGTCAAATAAGAATTCATTTTAACTGAAATGCCTTTTTATGACAGCAAACTACAATATTCTATTTAACATATGATTTTCGTATTTAATTAAGCAAATAATTTAAATAATTTCCCTGCTTATTTATTTAAATTAATTCTATTTCCTTTAGGTTTTAAGTAAATTTTAGTATACAAATTAATATGTTTAAGTAACTATTACATGTAGACAAAATTTAGTTAAGTTTATATTTTTCCACAAAACTAAAAAAATCTTTCTATAATCCTCATTAGAGTAAAACTTTATTTATAATAAACTTTGTATTGCATGTGGTGCACGTGTGTATTCTTAAACAAAATTTAGTATTAATGAATACAAGTATTTTGGTGTTTTCTTACTTCACACAATTTAATATGCACAAGTTTCCCCCTAAACATCACCCGGTTGAAAGTCTTGAAAGTTCGTTGTTAACACAGTGTTAAAATCACAACAGAATTTATTAAAAAAAAAAATGCAATTTAAAGTTTTTGTTTAAATTCCTTAGAAAATAAATCTAGTTTGAAAAGATTCCACTGAGGTGAAATAAAATGAATAAAGTTAAATTAAATTAAATTTAAAAACAAAATGAACTTAAGTGGGGTAAAGGTAAAGGAATAAAAAATATAGTAGAGCAAGAGCTTGGGAAAGTAAAAAACAAAAAATATCTAATTCAAAAGGGAATTTTTTTTTAGGCTGAAGACAAATGTAAAGATACTTAAACTATGAGGTCAAAATAAAGGTTGTTGCTTTATAGAACTTAGAGTTTATTGACCTTACTGTGGATACCTGAATCGCTAATTTATTAGAATAATTATTTAAGTAGTGGACTTTGGGTCTTTTGTATCATTTAGTAAACTTCCCAAAATTAACAATTACCCTTAATGACGATACTTTATTATCAAAAAAAAAGAAAATAATGCTTTTATATTTTGCACATGGAAATCATCAATTTATTTATACACAAAAAATATTTCCACCTATTAAAATTTTTAATTACTTTAATATATATTTCAATTAATTTTTTAATCGATTCAATTATATCGTTAAATAGAAAAATAATCTCTATATATATAAAACAGGATGTGTATATGTATGTAAAGTATAGACTCCAAAACGGCTAGGCCGATTTTGTAGAAATTTTCAAGGAATCTTAAGAATATTCAGGCGGGTGACACTGTGAAGTTTGATTTTTGAGGGTCGTGGCAAAATCCAATTTTTATATTGCACCACCAATGACATATACATACATACATATATTTATTTTTTTATTTTTTAATCGGTTATGTAGTTCCGTATTTCCGAAGATATTTAGAAAAAACCTATGTTAATAATGATTCAATATTAAAATTTTAAAACTCTAGAAATTTGGCATTCAAAAATCCGAGTTTTTGGTTTATTTATAAAATATTTACATCATTCGATAACACACTGTGTAATTTTTTAAGTCATGGCAAAATAACCATATACGGACACCACTATGTCCTAAAAGACCAAAAAAAAGGCCCCTTTCTCCCAGTTTTGCCCAAAGTCCTCCAGGTTTTTTTTATGGGCCCTCAAAAATGTGGTGCCTCGATGTAATTTTTGCAAAAAAATGATCATTTCCTCAAGCTCATATTTTGCAAACCGTTTGAAATTTTGATATACTCTCTCAAAAGTGAAAAATTTTCCGAATATTTTTTAGCTACCTAAGCGCTACCTAAACGGTGTTAAGAATCATTCCTAGGAAGTTCATATGTTCTAGAAAGTTGTTTATTGAGATCTTAGGTTCATTTTTGTAGTTGATTGTTTCCTTGAATTTTGAACGGGTTCCTACCTATGGACCTGAACAGGGGAAAAAAAGGTAAAAAAATATAATTTTTTAAAGTTTTTTGCGATTTTGACCTTGAGGATAAATTTTTTTGATTTTATATGTTAACAATTTTTGTTCTTTATGACAAGAGCTACAACTTTGCCTCAGAGAGTATATTAAAATTCCAAATGTTTTGCAAAATATGAGCTTGTGTAAATGATAATTTAAAAAAAAACCTGGAGGACTTTGGGCAAAACTGGGAGACAGGGGACTTTTTTTTTTTGGACTTTTATCACGTAGTGGTGTCCGTATATGGTTATTTTTTTCCGTGTTGCACTGTGTAACAGAAGATATTCCGCGCTTACTAAGGTGCAACATTGTACAATTAGTTAAAAACAAGATCAGTGCCCGCAGATGCGCTGAACGCATGCTTGAAAGCTTCATATCTTTGGAACCGACTTGAGAAAATCACGCTATAGACGAACATGCGTGTGCATGTTTGTTGGAAGACCCGTCTGCCCAAACATTCTCAAAAAAACTTTTGGACATCGGAAATGGAATAATTCCAATTAAGCGCGACACGAACGACACTTCGTTCCCGGCTAACTTCTGTCAAATGAATATTCAAGCCGTTGTCGAAACGTGGAAATACGTCTAACAAAATCCTACAAAAATCCGGATTGACTGTGCGAACGTGCAATTCTGGCACCAAAAAATGATGATGTCAACAAGCTCAACGAGTAAATTCGGCACAGTAACGGATAAAGAACAAGCCGTCATTTATCCCACTGAATTTTTGAATTCATTGGAAACACCCGAAATGTACTAACATTAAAGGTTGGGTTTCGTTAAAAGCTCAATTTAAATCGTGTGGTACTACAACGCTAATGTTTGCTTAGGGCCAGCGATGCGGACCGGGTCAGCTAGTATTCTTATTAAATCAATAATTGAATGAAATAAATTTGATTGTAAAACTGTTGACAAACCTTTCTATTTGTCCTATCTACGCACAATCTAAAACGTGGCTTGATAATGATATTCTCACACCGAAAGGTAATGCAACAATCAATTAAAAGTTTAATTAATTTTATATCCTAAACTAATTAAAACCTTTAATTTGTATTTATTCGTAATAGTTTTGTGTGTGTTGAAAAATTAACTTTGTTGACTATAATCTCCATTTTATTTGCAGTCCATTTGAGTAGTGTTGTGTCGGTTGTAGTCTACCTTAGACCTGTGAAACATAAATGTTTTGGTAAAATACTTGCTTTTTATTAATGAAAATTATATTTAATTTCATAATTTTTTAGAAGATTTTAGGAAAAAATAATTCTAATTGAAATTTTGTGCATATAAAATTGATTATAAAGAATTTAGAAATGATTATATAAAGAAATATTAAGTAAAACAACTAACCCTCTAACTCGCATGTCAAGGAAAATGGGGCCTTTCGTAGAGGTGGAAAGTTTTTTCTATTGTCACTTACTTCGGAATTACCAGGACAATTCTTTTGTGAACTGCTCAAGCGGCTAACTGTTTTCAGTTTATGATTTAGTATTTCCCGTCTAATGCCTTTCTGGCTTCAATTTTGGAGCTAGCTAGAATTAGAAGGTGCTACAGCCAAGGATAGACGTCTCAGGGAAGTAGGAAGATTGAGCTGAAACATGGTTTACGCGCAGATAGCAGACCCATCACCAATCTACGGAAAGATCGTTAATAGCTCACATCACCTCAAAGTTATTTTTCTAACGAATCGCTAACTAAAAGGCCCCTAATAGAAAAAACCGAAAAAACTAAAAAAACAAAAAAATTTCAAAAATTCAAAGGATTCCCACAAATAGCGCATTTCGGATTATTTCCTTTATTGGTCAAAAGAAAAACTGGTGAAAATATTTTAATTCTATAATTAAGAATAGCAGTGAGTCATTTAAAAAAGAATTTTATATTTGATGCCGGCGTTCGAAAATTGAATTCAGGTTGGTTCATTAAATACACGCAGAAAACACATAGTTGAAGTAACCATAATCTAAGAGCAACCTATTATGATTCAATCAAATTTGTTCAAAATATAAAAGTAAGATAAGGAAAATTTATTATATTATGATCAAATATAAATATTATATAGTTAAATTAAATAATTATTGATTAGGTTAGACCAGTTTGTTTTAACATTCTTGATTCTTGATAATAAAATACACAATTATTTATTGCTAGCTGTGCCCACACCTGCTGTGTAAGCCCGGACAATATATTGTTATATTTTACTTTGCAAGTAAATCCACACCAAATTTTAAGACTCTTACGTATTTAATTTATAAAAAGGTAACCATCCTTGGATTAAATTCTAAAATTCATATAATTTTCTAAAAATTATTATAAAGCTCTGTAAAAGGTGTTTTAAATATTTTCATAGGAATGCAATTCCACAAAGTAAAAATACAAATCAAATACAAAATTTATTCGGTAAAAAAATCGGTATAATTTCACTGTTTTTTCTCCACTTTCTCTTTAAAATAAAATATTTTAAGGTACCCTATATTGGAATAGAGATACTAAGGTACCGCTCACAAAATTTTGTTAAAAGAAATTATTAAAATCCTATATTTTGTTCCATACATAATTGAACCATACCAATATTATCAAAAAAAAAAGAAATGATAATAATTTCCTAAATAATTTGTGTTTTATTCAAAATCGGCCCCTTAAAATTAAACCACCCACACAATTTATATTTTCCGTCAAAAGTTCAAAAAAGAATTAAAGTACTTCGCCAAAAAATTGCAATAATCTGTTTTTTTAATTATTATTTTTTGCTTAAAACTGATGACACCTAAAAAAATTTTTAATACCTTTTTTAATGCTACTAGAAAATTTACGGTAAAGCTAAAACTAATAAGTCTAATACTTAAATTTTAATTTAATTTAAGTAAAGTAGTGTTGTGCCACCAAATGGCGTCTCCACTTGTAGACCCACACGAACCATTGTGATTCTTAAATATTTTTTTGAACAGAACGAATTTCTGTTTGTAATCTATCAAATAACAACTCAAATTTCAAAATCGGTCGAGAAATAACGAAGTTGGGGAGAAACTAATATTAAGAAATACCGACAAATTCATACATCTATTTTTCCAAGTCGTTTGAAAATTAAAAAAAAACCGAATGTGTTTGTTTCCTCTGCTGTCAAAAAAATAGAATAATTTTAATAACCCAATTGTGTAGAACAGGGTTTTTTTGAACTAGAGAATATAAAATAATATAATCCGATCCGCGTAATTTTTTCCGACAGACACGAGGCGCCTATTTCCCCAGGGATATAAAGCCGATATAGAAAACTAAAGCTAGACTACACCTCTTTTATAGCCATGCAAAGTTCTAAAATAAAAAAATAAAAAAACAGATTTATTTCCTTTTTTTTAGGTTAGTTTTCCCACAGTTCGCAGGAAAAAATTCTTAATTAAGCATCATCAACTTTCTCGAGTTTCTATCTATTTCTATCTCGGCTTGCCTTTACTTTCACAGTCTACGAAACTAGCTAACATAATTTCACCAAAGAAACAGTTAATTCAGTTTCGTTTCGTTGAGATACTAACACACAATCGCTAGTAACTCACAAATGATGATCCCTTAGCTGATCAACTGAGAACAGAAATTTAACGGAAACTTTTTGTTTAGTATTTAATTACGATAAAAATACAAAGATCGCAGCAAAAAATAATGCTTCTCCGATATGTAAGGCAATGACGAGTTGTTATCGCTTATGAACATGCTTACGTGTGACATGATATTTATTCGCGACTTCCTACTTAAGGCTTGTTTAGACTGTAAAAATTTTGGTTTGATTTTGTAGAAGCAAAAGAAGTCCGATGTAAATCTGTTTTACGTTTACAGTAGAGACAGTAGAAACAAAGTAGAAAGAAATAAAACGGTGTTACCATAACTAAAAACACAACAGAGGTTTGCAAGACAAATTTTTCTTCTGATGTTACAAAAAATTCTTCTTAATTAAAAATAATTTTATTTATATTAAATACAGTTCAAATTTATCTTTTTGAAATTATATTTATTAAAAAATACAAATATTTGATGAATCTTCACTCTCTAATGTAAACACTGTTTACATTAAAATATACCACTGATCTAGCATATTTTTTCAAATGGGTTAAAAAAGTTACTATCCGCTTGTCAAATTTCCATTCGTATTTTCTCTTCTAAAGAGTCCGCGATTTAAAATTTTTTTTTCAATTAGTGCTTATTTCGTGAATGGTAACACTTAGCTCATGTCCGATTTAACAGATAATTAGTTTTATCCTTCCGCTGAACGAATATTGACTTACAGAAAATGCCGATTTTGCCAAAAAAAAATCATCTTTTCAGATGAAGCTCATTTTGACCTTGGCGGGTATGTAAACAATCAAAATTGTCGCATTTGGAGCACAGAAAACCCGCACGCATACATTGAAAAGCCGATGCACCCAAAACGAGTCACTGTTTGGTGCGGATTTTGGTCTAGAGGCATAATTGGGCCATTTTTCTTCGAAAATTAGCAAGGAGTGGCCGTTACAGTCATTGGCGATCGTTATTGGTCCATGTTGAACGAATTTTTGTTCACAAAAACTGAAGAGGGGGATATTGGCAACATTTGGTTTCAACAGGATAGCTACACTCGATGTTTTGCGCCCTGTTTTTGAAGATCGCATTATCAGCTGCAGAGCTGATGTCGTTTGGCCAGTTCGGAGCTGCGATTTGACACCGTTGGATTATTATTTGTGGGGTGCCGTCAAAGATAAGTATTACGCCGACAAGCCAGAGACAATTGACGCTTTAAAGGACAATATTCGTGAAGCCATTGGTGAAATACAGCTGCACACAATATATAATGTGCTTAAAAATTGGACCAATCATGTAGGCTACTGCATGGCCAGCCGATGCAGCCATTTGAAAGAAATTATTTTCCATTATTAACCGGAAGGATTCTACTTTCAAATGAAAAAAGGAATTTGAGAAAATATTCAGTAGTTTTTTTATAGCATTTTCAAAAAAAAAGTTGTTTGGCGGATCCGTTATTTGCTTTTACACTATTCTACTTTTCTCATTTGACAAAAATTTATGACATATCTGATTACATGTCGGACAATGCAAAACAGGCTTTAGTAGCATTTTCTCTTAAACGATTATGCTGCACAGTGTAAATGTCCTAAAATCATATTGTTTTAAGTCCGTAACTCATCGTAGCTCCTCGTAAATATATATATTTTGTATGGGATTTTTGAAGTTTGCATGAGCATATTTTTTTTCTTACAAAAATCTCGATATCTCTGAAACTACTGAGCACATCAATAAACATTATTTTTATGATTTGAAGTTAATTTTTGTGTTGACTTTCGGATTTTTTCGTAATTGAATTATATTTATGTATAATGTACAACTTTTTCCTTTTTAACATGACGGCATATCTCGAAAACTGGAACTATAACAGAGTAAAGTATTAAATTCATTGTGCCAAATAACTTAAGCAACTAATTCCAAATTATCTAGACCGTGTATACTTTTTAGCCTTTAGAGCCTTTAAACTTTTCCTTTTTATCTCATTAGACCCAATAGAATTTTTAGTCTAAAATACATTTCCGTTGACTTCTTCCTGTCTTTTTGGTCTAAAACAAATGCAAACAAAAGGCATATGGACATATTTTATTATAAATTTAACGCTCATTTATTATATTATTTATAAGGCAATTGTGTTGAAAAAGAAAATACCTGAAGGCCAGCAGAAAAAAGTGAGAAAAACTCAACACAATCAGAAAAGGTATAGAGCAACTGCACATAAGATATTCCAGTTGCTGCTGCAGTAAAAATGCAATGCAAACAGACACAGGCAAACAAAGTAAAGTTAAGTTAAAGAAAATTGGAATATAATAAACAATAAGTTACACAGCAAACAATACTAAACAATAAATAAGTATTTTCTTACATTTTCCGGTATACGAGTATTCAGCAAAAGTGAACTGAACTGAACTAAACTGAACTAAACGATAAACGTTGCGTTCATACAAAAGTCAATAGAAAGAAATACTTGCACATACAGCAAGAAGCAGTACAAATGAAATATATTTTTCTTGTTTGCTTAACAATGCTTTCGCCAAGGCATCATCACCTTAGTCTTTGTTGTTGCTTCTTTGTTTTTCTTTTCTAAATGGCATTTAACTGCTTATTGTTAGAAATCTGCCATTTAGTCTGAATATGATTAATTGCTAGTCAATTGATATTTTATTGGTTTTAAAAACCCCATAAATTGCATCTAAACACAACAAATGAAATGAAATGAAATGAAACCGTATAAAATATGATTTCAAGGAAACAAACCAAAGTCATTCTATGCGCTGTCAATGTAATAGTTAAACAATTAAACCGGAAGCTAGAAGAATTTCTTCTTTATTGTTGCTTTAAAAAACAAACAGCATCAAAAGACAAATTTTTCTAATGATCGGTCATACATAATGTTATTACGGCTAGCAATGATATGAGAAATTTTAAAGTCCTGTTTAAAAAACTATTTTGAAAAAGGCAAACTGTCAAAGATTTGTTTTTAAAAAGAATGCCAATCAAATTAAACTGGGAAGCATTATTTGTAGTTCGACAGTTCATTGTTAAGAAGAACAACCAAAAAAAAAACTAATAAAATAATTCCTGTAGTTCCTTGTTCCTTGTAAATAATTTTTTAATATTAACGTCCCTTTCAGCAGGATAAAAATATATCAGTACAGTAGTTTCCGTTTAAGAAAAACATATAGTTTTAGCAAAGCTAGAAGGAAAGTTAATGTTTTAAAATCTCTATAGATGCACAATGGCTCTTAGATTATTTAAAACATCTCATACAATCTAATTAAAAAATCTATAATAACAAAACTAACAGGAAATTAAATAATTTTTGCAAAAAAAAACCGACTTCAAAATAGATAGAAGGGTACCATTTATAAACTAAAAATGTAAGAAGTAATCTGTAAGAATTAGATTTAAACCAAATAATAGATGCGCCAAAATTAGCGGAAAAAAGTAAAGACTATGTGAATGTCACGCATCTACCTTTTACTGTTCAAAATTTAAGCTATTTCCACCAGCATCCGTATTTTATGGGGACACCATTCAAGCCTCTGTCTATAACGGTTTCAAAGATAGGGTCACATAGATCAAATAACATCGCGTATTCAGACAACCTTTAATTTACAATTTTAAATTAAAGACCTGTTGTTATAGAGGACTTTCCCACAAAGATTCTTTGTAAATTTCAACTATCTGTATATAACGGTTAAAAAGTTTAACCATATATATCAAATTACATGAACTATTGGGACACCCTTTACATTATAATTCCAAATATTTATACTTGTTATCATACCAGAGAAAGTAGTGGACATTCTGCCTAATTTTCAAGTGTTTGTGTTTAACGCTTCAAGAGATAGGGCCATATAGATCAAATTACATAATTTATGGGGATACCCTTTAGTTTCTAAATTCAAATTGTATACTTGCTTGATAGTGGACTTTGAAATACAGGTTCCTTGTAAATTTCAGCTGTCTGTCTATAACAGTTCAAAAGTTTGGCCACATACATAGAATTACATTAACTATTGGGACACCCTTTTATTTCCAAATTCAAATTTTATACTTTTTGTTATAGCGGACTTAGCAATACAGGTTCTTTGTAAATTTCAGCGGTCTGTGTATAACTGTTCAAAAGTATGGCCATATTCATCAATTTGAATGAACTATTGGAGCACCCTTTAAAATTTTGAATATTTATACATTTTATTATAACGGTCAGAGCAATCGATATTCTGTCAAATTTTCAAGGTTTTGCCTATAACGGTTCATAAGATTGGCCGAAATAGGTCAAATTACGTCACCTCTGGGGACACCCTTTAAGTTTTAAATTTATTTTTTTTATTAATTTCTACTGTTGGGAGCTATAGCGACACGCAATTTTTTAAAATTTTAATTTGGTGCCCTTTACGGTTCTTAATACACGTAAAGAACATGTATGTTGTATGGGGACACCCTTTACTTTTTAATGTATTGAACTGATTTTAAAATGAAAGCATAACCTTTCAAATAAAGAAAAAAATTTTTCTTTAATATTATCACCTAATTTGTAATTTAATTAATTCTTTCTTAGAGAGAATAAAAACGAACTTAAGCTTGATTATAAATTTCATTCTATGTAAAGAAAAATATTTTAAAATCGGTTCAGAAATGGCTGCGTTCTGCGGTTACATACATAAAATAAGCAACATTCAGACGAATATCTATTTGTTAGATTATCTACCTTCGTTAGGTTATCTACCTCCTTCTTTTTTGAAGTCAGTTAAAAAAAAATATGACCACACAAAAAAAAATGTGTTTTCAGATTAAAATTTAATTAAATAATTAATTGATTCAATTAATTGTTTAATTAGTATTTGTTTTTGTTTTAAACAAATATATCTTTGAATCAACAAAAAAATAAATTGAAATTTAATTTAGAACTGATTAAAACCTTTAATTGGCGAAATTTTTATTTTTTTTTTTTATGTAGAGCCAAATTTAAATAATTTTTCAAAACAGTTCATTGGTTAAGCTTCGTACAGACGGTTGTCAGATCTTACAATATTGTCAGAAAAATATACAGTAAACGTCTAAGAATCGCGTGAACTTACAATTGTTGTCTTGCAATATTGTCGGAAAAGGCATTGTCAGACTTCAAACTAACAATAATATTGCCAGATATGTGATAATCGTGTGTCAGCACAATGTTAGGTCTGAGAATATTGTAAGATCTGACAACCGTCTGTACAGAGCTTTATGAAAACTTAAATTAATATAATAGCAATTTTGTAGTTGACGAAATGTACTGTTGTTATTGATATTACTGGCTGATTAAATACTAGTAGTAAGGGGCTCTAAAATCTAGTTCCAATAGATCATCGTTTAACGGTAATATCCTAGTAGTAGTGCGGGTAGATTTTCTTGCCATCACATTTTAGGGTTTCTTCCGACTACTTAATACCACAATGGATTGTTCTGCAGACAAGCAAAAAGCTTCGCAAAAATAAAAAAAAAAATTACCAAATTTGATAGGTTTTTCTAGGTATTCTTTCCTACCCAGGAATGTTAAAGGGGTATGATAGTGTATTACTGCACCCAGAGAAAAAAAAGACACCATCCGTTATCAAAACGACCACATACGGTCTCGAAAGTGTATCGACCATGTTTGTATTCAAATTGTACACGGACGTTGTCAATTCGACAACCAAATATTGACAACGAGAGATTGCTGAATTGACAACGAACGTGTATAGTTTGACACCATATTGTTGTCAAACTGACACCATTAGGGTGTAGCATTTACACCAAACTATTGCAAAGTTGACACCATACCGTTGTCGCTTTGTAAATGCTCATTCCTTTCCAAATTTATTGTAATAAAACAGATTGTAATAGATTATAAATTTCTAAACTTATTTTTACACAAAATGTTTTTTTAATTATAAGAACCAAATAAACTTAATTCTAAAATAAATTTATCTTATAATTAATAACAATAATATTTAATATTTATGCTCACAGGTCAATTTTTTATTTTCATCAGCATATTTCCTTTGATGTTTCATTAATTGGTGTCATCAAACCTGAAATTTTATCACAACAGAATTGTTCAAGATGCTCTATATAATTCCTATCGCAATTTCTCTTACCTTGGTTAAAACTCCCCCGCTTTTTGGAGCAATATGACGCTAATGCATTGTTGGTGGTCCCATTGGTCCACTTTGGTTAATACAGACATCAATTTCGAAGCCGTTTACAATCAAAACATTTTATTACCTATGTTTTTTTTTTTGGCAAATATCTTCTCTTTGAACTCCCCTCGCAGACTTAATCGTGGCAGTGCTTCCTTTAAAACACTCTCCAGTCGTTGTGAGACAATCTGCAATTGAATATTGCTCTATATTGATATTTCCAAAAATCCGTTTGGATAAATTGAAGGATACTCACACAATGAAAAATATTTACTACTGTCAATTTGAGCACGTTCGTTGAGAAGTTGACAACACTCGTTGTCAATTCGACCACGTTCGTTTACAAGTTGACAACTTGCGTTGTAATTAAAGCACGTTCGTTGTCAAATTGAAAACACTCGTTGTCAATAAGACCACGTTCGTTTACAAGTTGACAACACCCGTTGTCAAACAAAAGTGATAACGAAGAGGTATCAAAGCGACCACATTCGTTGTCGATTTTGCAACGTCGTTTTTCCCTCAGTGTGCAATACCAGGGTATATACTGACGGTTCGAATATTGCCGGTGGTGTTGAATGTAGCTCTCCAACAGACAGATAAACGAACAGATTTTTTGTTTTATATATTATATTCATATATATTTTTTGGGTGTGTGAATGTGAAGGCATTTTCCTGTTTTAAAATTGAGTAAATTCTTCTCTTTCGTAATTTACCATGCAGTTTTACAATCATAATTTTTAAGGTGGCATTTTTTTCCTTACTTATTTCGTCTTAGACTTAAACATATTTTATTTTTTATTGTCCATATTTTTATAATAACAATCAAGTTGTGTGTTATTGTCCAAAGCTTTATGAGAGACGACAACAAATAAAAAAATATTTTTTCAAATAAAAATGTCGTGTTTTCCGTTGTTTAAGAACATTTTAATTTTAACTAATTGCTCAAGTATTGTTTATGACTGTGTTTATGGTTGGTCACCCAACAACAAGAAAATAAATAACTAAAAGCGACATAACAACATTTACTTCAACTGTCGTCCAACCATCCAACCATTTACACTGTGCAAACAAACTTTATAGTTGACAATAACTAACATTCTGTCAGTCTCGTCCCCATAAAGTAATCGTATGTTGAATGTTGAATGTTGTAATGAATGAACAAGTGAATAAGTTACTGAATGAATTCGTTATTTTTGTTGCAAGACAGACATCATAACTTTTAATATTCTGACAGAAAGTACTTGTTTTTTCTTTTGTTTTGTAGTTTATTTTATTGCTTAGACATTTTTGTTTTTTATTTGGGGTGTTTAGTTTTTCCTACTTAAATTTTTTGTTGTTTATGACGAAAACCCAGGTTTACTCTTCCAAAAATAAAGAAAAAAAATTTGTTTCGTTTTTTATCACAGCGCAACTAGGTGATGATTTAGAGCTCAATATATATTATAATTTCAACGTCTTGTTAACATATAAAAAGTAGAGCTTAATGATGAATTATAACTTATAAAACCATCGCTTATAAAAATAATTACAGTTTGCAATAAAACTTATCTAAAGATTAAGGATTTCTAAGGATTTAAATAGGAGAATATAATTTAAAGCCAAGAAAAATAAATTGAAAGTTAAATATATCTAAAGACATTATATTGCACACTAAATCATAAATAGTCACAATTCAAAATTAATCGAAACCGTTTTTTAATAACCAGTTCACAAATTAAATCTCTAATGACCACAAGAACTTCCTCTGCATCGCTGTCTTCTTTAGCGGGTACTTTGAAACTCAACCATATTTTTTTTAAATGTTTTTTGCCTCTCATGAACATTTCTGAATTTTAGGTTGTGACTGTTTATAATTTAGAATCAGATATGATTGGGAAGAAGATTCGATTTTTATAACACACGTGTCCTACGAGCAGGCCTGTTTCCATAAGCCAAATCTTTTTGATTAAAAAAAATAGTTACCTAAAATGGCAGACTGTTAGGAGCCCTATGGGTTTAAATTTCCATTAACAGTTTGCCATTTTAACATTAAAAAAAACAATAAAACAATACAAAACAAAAAACTGTATTACTTTCTCTTGATTCATGACCACAAGATCTTCGCTCTACATTATCCTTATGTAAAGAGAAGATAATTAAGCGATGTCCATTTGTGTTCAAGTTGAAATCAACTTAGCCAATGCACCAGAAAATATACAGTAAACTTAAGCCACCAATCTTCCTGGCATAGGTTAGGTTAAACGGGCCGCCCGCAAAAACGCGAGTTCACTCGGAGGCCAATAAGGTCCATTGTGATGCCCCAACGATCGTCAACCCCCACCATTCCCTAAAGAACTCCGATACCGGTGGTTCTTGTAAACCACCCGGAGCTTTTCACTCAGTGTCACATCCCTGAGACAGTCCAGGTCCTGGAAGAATCTTTGACCCAGAAACTTGAGTCTACGCTCTTGAAGAGCCGGGCAGTCGCAGAGAAGGTGTTGAACTGATTCCTCCTCTTCCTCATCCATACAGCTTCTGCAGCACCCTCCACGAGAGAATCCCATACGCTCCGACATATGTCCGATCATACAGTGTCCCGTTATAACACCAACCAGAAGTGCTAACGAGCTTTTCTCGAGGATCAGTAGTGCCTTTGTCCTTTTTTATCAATTGAGGGCCAAAGGATTCTAGATAATCTGCAAGTGGTTAGTAAAGACCACCTGCGAGCCGTTTCCTTCAGCGACCATTCTCCCAGTATGTTAGACATTTCGGCCAATGGGATATTGATTTCCCCTTGGGCAACCGTCACATCCAGATTCGAACCGTTCCTCGCACATTGATCGGCCATCTCGTTTCCACGAATGCCCTCATGTCCTGGAACCCACACTATCCTTATACGATGTCGTTCAAGTAGGGCTAAAGATTGTATGCAAGCTAACACACATTTAGATTTCACTACTTTTGAATTAAGGGCCTTAATGGCGGCTAGACTATCTACGAAAATATCGATAGGCGACGCCTCCATCGCAAGTTCCTCAATTTTCCTTGCTGCTACCAATATAGCATATATTTCAGCCTGGAACACGGTGCAGGTATCGGGAGGCCTAAGTGAAATTGAAAGATCAAGATCTTCCTTGCATAGTTTCGTAAATTTTGCTATTGAAAATCTATAATATCAGACCATTCCATTCTTCCATAGGCTACGGACTAAAAGCCACGCCCACCTATATTTTTTCACGTTGTTTTTATTTTTTTCGGTTGTAATGATTTTCTCTTGATTTTTTTTTCCG
Source organism: Phasia obesa (assembly GCA_949628195.1). Lineage (NCBI taxonomy): Eukaryota > Metazoa > Arthropoda > Insecta > Diptera > Tachinidae > Phasia > Phasia obesa. Next base: position 129,127,637 of record OX451217.1, read on the forward strand.
TTTAATAAATATTAAACCGCGACCGTATAGGGTGCATACAGATCTTAGGGGATCAATAACCCCCTTCGAGGGCAACTTTTGTTTATTTTTAAGTTGGTTGGATTTTCCTTTGATTTGTGTTAAAGGCCTTTATAGAAAACAATACAAATAGAGCTAGATTTAAGACCCACAGAGTATCCACTGTGTACCAGGAGCAGTCAATAAGCACAATGGGGGGTGGATTCAATATGGCCATTCTAACGCATATTGATTTCAAGAACTTTTACAAAAACATTTTCTATAAAAATAAAAAAAAAACTATCGATAAAATTTTTACAAAAAATTAACGGTAAAATGTTTACAAAAAATTTAGATAAAATTTTTACGAAAATTTTTCTATAAAATTTAAAAAAAAATTTTTCGATAAAATTTTAACGAAAAATGTTCTATAAAATGTTCACAAAAAAATGTTCTATATCTCTTTATATTGTATTTGTTTGTAGTAATGAAGTTGAAAATCATAAAAGTAAAAACCGAATGTACTCGTATGTACATATAAAGGGTGATCCATTTCGAGGTACTTTTTTCAGTAAACTTTTTTTGTCAGATCACGTGAGAGTCGTGTCATGCTGTCAATTTATTTTTGTTTAGTATTCTTTACTTACTTACTTAGGTGGCTATTACAGAACATTTGTTCCTGTAGCCGAACGTAAAATAGATTTCCAAGCGCCTCGATCTTCTGCGCTTCTTCTCCAGTTTCTGACACCAAGTTTCGAGATGTCTTCCTCAACTTGATCTTTCCATCGAAGTTTCGGTCTTCCCCTTCTGCGTGAACCGTCACCAGGTTCGTATTCAAATGACTTTCTAGCTGGAGCATCTTCATTCATTCTCACAACATGACCTAGCCAACGCAATCGTTGTAATTTGATACGTTTAACTATGTCTATGTCGGCATACAGCTCATACAGCTCATGGTTCATACGACACCGATATTCTCCGCCAACGCAGATTGGTCCATAGATTTTTCGAAGAATTTTTCTCTTAAACACTCCAAGCACAGCATCATCTGCTTTCGCAAGTACCCATGCTTTGGAACCATATAATAGCACGGGTAGTATCAGTGTCTTGTAGAGAGTGATTTTTGTCTGTCGAGAGGTGGCCTTGTTTTTAAACTGCTTACCTAGTCCAAAGTAGCATCTATTGGCCAGTATTATTCTTCTCTTTATCTCAAAACTGATGTTGTTTGTTTTGTTGATGGCGGCACCGAGGTAGATAAAATCGCTAACTACCTCAAAGTTGTAGTTTTCAACTTCCACTGTCTGCCCGAGTCTACTGGACGTCTTGTGCGTTGATACCATCAACTTGGTTTTATTGCCGTTTACTGCCAGACCCACTTTGGCAGATTCTTTTTCGATTTTTTCAAAGGTGGCAGTTACCGCTCGCAATGTTCGACCCATGATGTCTATATCGTCAGCGTAAGCGAGTAACATGTGTTGTTTAGTGTATAGCGTGCCAGTTCTATTCACATTCGCATCCCGTATAACCTTTTCTAGCAGGATATTAAAAAGGTCACACGATAGACTATCGCCTTGTCTGAAACCTCGTTTGGTACTAAATGGCTCGGAGAGGTTTTTTCCTATTTTAACTGAAGATCGCGTATCAGTTAAGGTCATCCTGCACAGCCGTATTAATTTTGTAGGGATACCAAACTCAGACATGGCTTGAAACACCTTTGAACGAATGGGGCTGTCAAAAGCAGCCTTGTAGTCGACAAATAGATGGTAGGTGTCGATCTTTTTTTCTTGGGTCTTTTCCAGGATTTGACGTAAGGTGAATATCTGGTCGGTGGTGGATTTACCAGGTCTAAAGCCACATTGATATGGCCCAATTATCTCGCCAACTTTAGATTTTAATCTTTCACACAGTACGCTGGAAAGTATTTTGTATGCGATGGGAAGGAGACTTATTCCTCTGTAGTTGGCGCATACTGTCTTGTCTCCTTTTTTGTGCACGGGACATAGTATGCTGAGGTTCCAATCATCGGGTATGCGTTCCTCTAACCAAATTGAACAATTTGGTTAGAGGAGCATGTCGCCTCCGGTCTTAAATAGTTCGGCTGGTAACCCATCGGCTCCTGCTGCCTTATTATTCTTCAGCCGAGTAACTGCTACTTTGACCTCATTTTGGCTAGGTGGTATACACTCAATACCGTCATCCGGGATTGGTTCTAGGGTATCTTCGTCACCGCTACTATCTGATACCAATAGTGTGGAAAAATGTTCCCTCCACTTCCTCAGCACACACTCAGTATCTGTCAGCAGATTACCTTCTTCATCTTTACAGGAGGATATGCTTGTACCAAAGCCATCAGTTTGTTTTTTCACTCTTTGGTAGAATTTTCGGACCTCATTCTGACTCCTGTACATCTCGATTCGCTCACACTCACGTTTTTCCATTTCTCTCTTTTTTCTGCGGAATAGGCGTTTCTCCTCTCTCCTTTTCTCCCGATACCTCTCCCTTGCATTACGTGTTGCTACTGCATGCAGGGTTGCCCTGTATGCGGCATTTTTCGCTTCAGTAGCATTACGACACTCTTGGTCGTACCATGGGTTTCTTGGGGGAGGCTTCTGATACCCAAGTACGGATTTTGCGGCGTTTTCCATAGAGTGGGCTATAATTTGCCATTGCTCTGCAATATTATCGGGACAAGGAGTGCTTTCTTGAAGCAATTGGGTCAGTTGAGTGGAGTATGCTATTGCTGTCTGTTGTGTTTGCAGCTTCCCGACGTCCAGCTTCCGCGCTGTGTCAGACCGTACGTTTCTCGCAACATTTAACCGGGTGCGAACCTTTGCGGCCACAAGATAGTGGTCCGAATCAATATTTGCTCCTCGGATTGATCGTACGTCCAACACGCTGGATGAATGCCTTCCGTCTATCACAACATGATCAATCTGATTTCTGGTTGTCTGATCTGGTGACAGCCACGTTGCTTTATGTATATCGAGATGACGAAATCTGGTGCTGCTGATTACCATGTTTTTTGCCGCCGCGAAGTCTGTTAGCCTCATTCCGTTATCGGATGTTTCTTCGTGGAGGCTAAATTTTCCGACTGTTGGACCAAAGATATTCTCCCTTCCTATTTTTGCATTAAAATCTCCTAGGACAATTTTAATGTCGTGGTCGGGGCAGCGGTCATATGCTCCTTCTAGGCGCTCGTAGAATACATCTTTGGTCTGTTCGTCCTTGTCTTCAGTCGGGGCATGGGCACATATAAGACTGATGTTAAAGAACTTGGCTTTTATACGGATTGTGGCTATCCTCTCATCCACCGGAGTGAATCTGGAGACAAGGTGTTTGAGTCTCCGACTAACCACAAATCCACAGCCAAATTCATGTCTTGTGTCATGGCAACTATAGTACAATGCGTCACCCTTGGGTGTTGTTGTGACGCCTTTCCCATTCCATCGCACTTCCTGTAAAGCAGTAATATCGGCATTGTACTTTTCAAGTACATCCGCCAGTGCGTATACTGCACCTTCTCTATATAACGTCCTGACATTCCAGGTGCAGATTCGCAGATCGTGATCCTTAAAACGTTTGCGGGGGTCGTCAACATTAGGGGTTTTTTTAAATCTTTTTCTTTGTTTTTTCATAGTAAGTTGGTTTTTATAAGGGTGGGTTACTAACCCGACGCCTCAACCCATATTTTTATCGTTCTTATGGGTGAACGCGCGGCACATTTTAGCTCACTACCTCTAAAGGGTATTAAAGGTAGCTACCCCAGGTGACACCACGGGGAGGTCTGCGTCCACAGTTGAGATGAAAGAGGGACCAAGATAGGTCTGGGTTCTACCAAGTTAAAACCAATCAGAGCCGTTGCTTGGTATCCAAATCCCCTACGGCACCTGTTTAGTATTCTTTGGCATTTCATAATGAAAAGACTTACGCCTACATCGCTTCGCTCATGGGCTCTTGAAAAGTTCCAAGAAGATCGACGTTTTCGAGGCAAATTTTGTTTAGCGATGAGGCCCATTTATAGCTCAATGGGTATGTAAACAACCAAAATTTCCGCATTTGGGACGAAGAGCAACGTGAAGAGATTCAAGAGCTGCCACAACATCCAGAAAACACAACGGTTTGGTGTGGTTTGTGGGCCGGTGGAATCATCGGTCCACATTTCTTTAAAAATGATGCCGGTACAAACGTAACAGTCAATGGCGTCCGCTATCGTGCCATGATAACCGACTATTTGATGACTGAAATTGAAGCTTGTGATCTCGGCGACATTTGGTTTCAGCAAGACGGCGCCACTTCCCAAGCATCGCATCAATCAATGGATTTATTGAGAGAACATTTCGGTGAGCACATAATTTCACGTTTTGGGCCGGTCGATTGGCCACCAAGATCAACACAAATTTTCTCTTTTAATAAAAATAATTCAAGAAGTTTGATTTGATGTAATAATATCTTCAAATACTTAAACATTACAGCTGCTTTTTATATACAAAATAGATAAGATCATGTCTAGGTATTTACCCTGCAATCTACTACTGATCGCTTATAAGAGATAATAGGTTTTCTATCAATCAAATTTCCATAAATTCGACATTGTTCTGATTGATGAACAAATAATTACTGGCCATTATTACTAAGTAAGTAAACAAAACACAAACAATAACGCTTCAGTGAGGGCTTCTTTAGAAATTCACCTGCTAGGTTTAAGACAACAAAAGTTTTCAATGGAGATAACAAACGTTGAATGAATTACCTTGTAGTAATAGACCAGCAGAGAGTTGAAATTTAATTAAGAAAATATTTATAAATAAAATATTAGAGTTTATAGGAAAAGGCGCCAATACAAATTGTTTTCTAATGAAATTATGTAAAGCTGCTGGAGCCTTATAATACTGTAGAAGATATTTTGGGCAGCCATAAAAATCTCTAATTAACTCTACCCTAACAGAGTAACAAATACAATACAGAAAACTCTAAGAAAACTCAGAATTTTACGAGTCTAATGACAGTAAATGTCAAAAATTTACTAATTTTTTGTTGCTCCATAAGGTTTGTTGAGTTAATTTTTCATTAAACTGCTGAGGTTTGTTTTTTTGTTTCATTATAAAAAAAAATATACTTCTAAGACTTGGAATATCTTCCAAATAATTTTCTGAAGCCACAAACCACACAAGCCAGCATGAAATTATCATGATCTTTAGCATCATCAATTCAAGATAACACATCAGTGTTTACGTGTTTGTATTCATTTGCTGCATGCAACGCATTTTTGTAAACGTCTTTTTCATTTTTTTTTTTTCAGAAAACTTTTACAAAACGCTACTTTAGCTGCATGCATTTATAACATCAAGCCTAACCAAACACATCCAGTCAGCTTCAGAAACCACACTCAACTTGTGTCATAAATTATAATTTTTTTTTTATTTTTTTTTTCTTTTTCATTTAATTCTTTATTTGTTCACTTCACCTTCTTGTGGCAGAATAACAACAGCCTTCGAAGTGCGTAAACGTATGTAACAGTGTGTATGTGTGTAACATGGTCAGGACACAGTTACAGCATTTTGTCTAGAACATGCCTTAAAGCGACAGGCATCTACAAGTTGCACTTGACTACCGATTACAATCAATCTTATGAAATTTAATGAAAAACAAAAATGAAAATAAAAGAAGAAAAAAAAAACAACAAAAAAAGAAAACGGAAAATTGTAGTAAAACAAAACACACAACAAATTGTTTGATATGAAACACGTATTTAACCATAAAATATTTTAAGCCATGTAAATTATAGAATCTTGTTAGAATTTGCTTACGTTAGTTAATGTTTTGTGTTGTTAGGCTATCAGACATCGGACAGCAGGCTGTAAGAAAAAGATACATACAGACAGGAGGACTTGACTTGCAACAAGGCATAAGTCAGAGATCGTTTCCAGTTAAAAATGTTTAAAATAAATGATATTTTATTAAATGAATAGTTTTGATTTTAATTTAAGGTTTCGCTACAGTTGATTGCAAATGGAAGGAGAAGCAGTAGTTAGAAGACACAGCGTATTTTGTTAAGACAACACTTCCTCTGCTGATGATGATAGTATTTGGTTCCATTATCGGCCACAAAGCAATATTAAGACTAGCTCATACGACTTTGCTTTGAAAGTAATCCACACCAAATTTTAAGCCTCTTACGTATTTACTTTATATAAAGGTACCCATCCCTGGATAAAATTCTCAAATTTATATAAAATTCTTAAATTCTAATTCTTGGCTATTTGGCATTATTTTAAAACAGCGCAATCTGTTGCGCAACCATTTTTTGAAATATCCCGCTTTCAAAAATAAAAGATGCCTTAAAGTATGGAGTACCTTTAAATCGATAAAAGATTTCACTGCTTTTCTCCACTTTCTCTTAGAAATAATATATTTTATGGAAAAAAAATCCTACATTGGAATCAGGATACTTAGGTACCTCCTCACAAAATTTCGTAAAAATCCATCCTGTAGCTTTTACGTGATGCTAACACAAATAGAAAGGCAGACAGATAGGAAATGAATTACTGTTTTATTATATGATATAGATACAATTTTATATTTTACAATGTTATATTTAAGTTATACAATAATATGGTTCTAACATAACAATTTATTTCAATAACAATATGGTTTGACATATAATTGAACCATAACTCTTAGATTATGGTTACCTCAACCATGTTTTTTTTTTTTGCGTGTAGGATAGCCATTATAGTAAATAAATGAAGCTGAGAACTTTTTCTTTTAAAAAATATTTCGTTTAACAGGCTTTACGGAATAGTGCCAAGTCCTTTTGAAACATCTTATGCTTTCTAATGTGTTGTTTATATGCCCCAGTCAATAGAGTAAAGTTTAAAAAATTTTATATTTTATTTTTTTGTTCTTTGCAGTCGTAAAGATATAGAGAACAAAACAAAGCGAAAGAAAACATTTCATTTCGAACAAAACAAAACGAAAGGAAAGAAAACGTTTCGTTTTGTTCATTTTCGTACTCTGGTTGAATTATCTTTAAGCACTAAAGAGTAACGAGATTCATGATGTGCAAACCATTAATAATGCAGGTGTTTGCAATACCTGGTCTCAACTGGCTTTAATTTGAGTTCTAATGATCCTCGATCGTTTTGTTTTTTACGTATTGCTTAACCATAATATTATCAGATCATCAGAAGATACTCACTTTTTAAGGTTGCCGCCAACAACAACAAGTTTTTTACGCCTTTACTATTGTTAGGAAATCTTTCTTTTGTACAAGTATTAAATCTTACGCTTTGTAGCGCTTCTATGCCACGTTATGATACATTGTGACTTGAAAATTGAATTAATCTTCTTTTTTTTTAAATACTACCTGCGAAGCTTCTTGCTTGTGTACAGACAACACCCAGTGTCTTTGGAGGAAATCGAACCCGCAACCCAACCGTAGACAATTGAGGCTCTCGGGCAATCGCTGCGGATGTCAGTGTTTTAATCCATATCGTTTTTTGATCCTTCCAGTATACCCCGTAATATCATAACCAATGGTCGGCTTGCGATAATCACATTTCTTGTGATATCTTTCTGTTATCTCTGCAAATTATGGTTTTGGGACTGTTGTGTCTTTGGGGCTATTGATTGGATTGTTCCTAAATTGGAAATCACCCTCGGCCGGAATATTCTCAAGATTATTTCAAGAGATTGATTCACAAATACCTGGATCTACCGTATGTCGCAAGGTGCAGCATACCTCACAACAGTAAAGGAGAGTAGATTAAACATTTGTTCTTAAGATGGTTAGCTTTATGCGCTTGGAAAAAAAAGGTGGATGGGTTTATGTATTCTAATGGAAGGTTGCTCTTGTTTTCTGAATACGGTTGTCCGTATTCTAAATGTAGTGGGTCCAGCAATATCTACGCTGGACCTGCCTTTTTAAAAATTATGCTCCCAAGATAACATGAATGATTGACTTGTTCTATTTGATTATTGCTTATCATAAATAGTTCCTGAGATGCCACATTAACTCAATTTTAGCGGTCTTTATTTTAAGGCTATCCGCCAGTAGTATAACAACAAGAACAGATTCTTGTTGTTATACTTTGCAGATTTAATGCAAGGTCTGAGAAGCTGTGATCTAAAAGGCAACTGTCATCTGCATATTTACACTCATTTAAATGGCCTCGCAGTCCCCATGTAGTTTCCTTGCCATTATAGCGAGCAGCCTTAAGAATTGTATTCAGGGCTATGTTAAATAGAAGTGATGATAAATCTACAGCCTTGGGGACTACCGGTTTCAACTTGTGCCATTATCACTAGTATTAGTATGGTAAAATCATTTAATAAGTGACTGGTTTTTGATGAAGCTCTTCGGGGTGTAACGTGGTGGCTGTGGTTTGTACCTAAATCGCAAAAAGGGTGATTTAGTCTGGTATGCTGCTGCACTCTCAACGGAGGCACCAATAGCGTGGAAGGAGTTTAGATAGACTCGAATTCCTAAATTAGGTTTTATGGTCCCCTTCTCTGAAATTGCTACTTGGCTACTTGTTGTCTCGCATTGTGTTACAAGGCCATTGTCTTCACCCAGAGTTAAGACCATCGTTATGGTAAGGACAACATGCCAGACCCTGTCGTAAATCTGTATCACATCAAGTGTAATAAGATGTAAGAAGGGATATTCTTGATTTCACACTGTGATTTCAATTGTCAAAGACTTTTTCAAAGTCTGTAAAGCGCAACATTCCATAGATTACTCTATTGATTCTGTTTATATGATCGATAATGGATTAAGAATCGATTAGGAAGGTTGTTTTTCGGCGATTATTTAAACGATGACCATGCAGAGTAATGTAGGTTCGTTCTTTGGAATATGAATTAGTATCCCTAATCGGTACTTTTTCGACCCCCTTCCACCCTCAATGGTTATAAGCAACCACTTTGTAATTATTGAAACCTTAATTTCATTGACTCATGTGCTACCACCCACCAGCCTTTAATCTTGACTATAGTGATTTTCATGTCGGCTTTCTTTCTCATCACGGAGTCTTTAGTAATTTCTGGCCCAGGTACCCCATGGTAACCATACTTAAAAAGGTTCTATTAGTGATCCTAAGTCAGTGCTGTCTTAGACTCTTCACAGCACTGTTTCGAAGTGTCATCTTCTTCGATTTTCATCTTGGATTGGAATATTGATGACTTCGCCTTCTTTTAATTTATCAGGTATCCTTTCTTTTTTCCCAAAATATTCGGATGAATATTATATCTAGACAGATATAATAGTTAAAATCTTACAAAGTAAAAGACTATTAATGTATGCCTGAAGAACTACAATAGATCGGGTATTAAAATTTTACACAAGTAACCCTCATATTAATTTGTATACGATAAACTGGCTGGATTGGAACAAAGCGAAAAATTGTACCGCATACTTAAGGAACTATAATAAGTGGAACCTTGAATTTTTTACAAGAAACTCCCTTATTAAAACGTATAGTCGAGCAAAACACTGGCTGGGTTAGAACAGATGTGATATAGATTTCTCAGTACCTAGCATTTTGCCTTGACCTGACACTAAAAATGATGGGAATACCAACGCCCTTGTTGAGCATAGCGCTAAAACCAAGTAGTAATTTCAAAACATGGCTGGCAGGGCCAATGCTCATACCTTTTGTTTAGGAAATGAAGATTAACTAAACTCCATTTCCTAAACAAACTCCAGATACGCTGTTAGTGCCTTTGTCGAGTAGTGCAACAGCACACTGAAGTAAATCGCCCTTCCGGCGATTTAGAGCCAAAGCACAGACACCACCTTACTTCCAGTAGAGCCTCATCAATAACCGGTCATAGAGATGGGCGAATCTCTGTATAGCTGTCAGTTACCGATAGCATAGTATAGCAGAAAACTAACTACGAGGGAAAAGTGAGAGTCGTAAAAAGTAAATACCCTATATCTAGAGAACTGCAATAGTGACACTGTCAATTTTTTCCCATTAACCCTCTTGGGAGCATATGGCTTCCACAAATCATCTTCATTTTGCACGATTTATCGAAGCTGTTTTAGCGCCTTCCTTTTCGTGTGCTGCTTTCAATAATTCAGCCGAGTTTCCATCTCAAACTGGTGTTTTTCTGATTTTAGACTAACTGGGATAAGAGCTTTAATATATCCATGAATATGTTTTCAGTATTTCGGAGAGTTTGCAGGATTTTGAAAGAGGCTCTGAAGAAAACGCTAATTCTTTGTAATGCTCATGTCTCATATCTTTCAAAAGCGGTACTCATAAGCGCATCTAATAAGCGGATTCGAGAATCCTATAATTGTAAGACAATAATAACAAACTGCATCCTCTCTCGCTTACGAGGATGCAGGTATGTAAGCGAATAAGTTTTCTTTATACAATTTAGTGAAATAAAGAGACCTCTCTCACTTACGAGGATGCAGGCAGGTATGTAAGCGAATAAGTTTTTATAAAGAAATTGTTGAAGCAAAGGGACCTACCAACTGGGACATAGCAAACAAAATCATGCCTTCCTGAAGCAGGCAGGTTGGAAGGGAGAGTCTATTTATCTCTCCCTTACAAACCTTCTTCCAATTAAACGTAATTTTTTGCTGGGATGTTATTGTAGTGTATTATAAAAGCCCCTAATGCCTTTTCTAACCAAAATCCTCACATCAATAATAATTCTTGTGTAGTTTAAATTTTAGTTTAATCACTTTTTCCTTTCATTTTTGCTGCATATTCTATGATAAATATGACCAAGCTCAGCATGTTATAAACAATTTTGTAGTTTTGTGTTAAATATATGATTCTGTCTCGTAATCTAAGATACATCATATTTTTGTTATTGTTGTTGCTGTTTTTGTGTTGCCTGTTAAAGCCATTGGCAAATTGGTTAAAACAAAAACGAAAAAAAAAGAGTAAAAACTTTACACATGTGTAATCTAAATCACTACTATGCTGCTATTTGAATAATGTTTACGAGACGCATTTGCTAAATGAATTATATGCGTGTGTAGTTATGTGTTGACTACAGCTTTTTAGTTGTTGCAAGTATTTATTCGCATGTTGGTATGAGTGTTTAATGGTTGTTTTATTAAAAAAAAAATATAGTTAGTGCGTGCAAATATTCACAGCACGGTTGCAATTTTCGACAAAAAAAAAATAAAAAGAAATACTTCATGTTTCTATTTATGTTTTAACGTTTTACATGGCAGCTTAAATTGAGATTCGTTGTTGGGATTTTATACCCTTCCAGCTGTAAATAAGTGTATTATTCCATTAGTAACATTTAGTCTTCGAAGACTATTCCCTCGGCTGCGATTTCTAACAGCTTGACTCTTAATTTTCTAAGGTTGTTGGGGGCACCAGCTCCCGACGCTGTACAAAGGGGTGCTTTGCCAATCTAGCCGGATATTAGGCCAAAAATTAATTTTAAGAAATGTAAACAATTTAAGTATGCAGCTCTACAGACAACAAAATTCTGCATCGTATAGTGAATTTTCAAGGCTTTTGCTTGATATTTGTCGTTTTGGGACACTGTTAAAATCAGGAATGTTCAGTAAATTGCATTCGTTATTATTGACTTTATATGATTTTGCAATATATATTTTTTGTGGCTAAACGAATAAAGATTTTGTATTGAGTTTTTCTTCTGAGGAAGACCATTTTAGCAGCCACTTATATTAATTTTTATAAAAATTTTATTTAAAATTTTATAACGAAAAGTTTCGTTCGAAATTAAAATTACAAAAAAGTGAACAAAAAACTTATTTGTAAGAAAGGGAAAAGGTTTCTGTATAAAATATGCGATCTCTACTTTTAGACTGTAGAAAAAAAAAAAGTTTCGCGTTTTTAGTAATTGTTTTGCGATTTTTTCCAAATTTCACTTTTTTTGGTTTTTGCTCATCTTGCAGAGGTAGATACGAGTAAGAAATCTTTTTGTCGCTCATAAAATGTTTTTGGTTTATAAGTTGTTTTAAATAAATTAATTGGTATTATTTTAAATAAAATTTTAATTTACTAATATAAATATGTTATTATCTACATTAGTACATGTAATAAAACTGTGACTTCCTGCCTGTCTCTCTGTTTGTGTTCGCATCACGAAAAAACTACTGGGTAAATTTTAATAAAATTTTATGGAAAGATACCTTAGTATCGTGGTTCAAATATAGGATATTTTTTCCCTGTAAAAATATCTCATTACCAGAGAAAGAGGGATGGGTACCTTTTTATAAAATAATTATATAAACCATATCTGAAGTAGTATAAAAGTAAAAGTCTTAAAGTAGATTACTTTTATAGCAAAATAAGGACGCTGAAGAAGTGCGGGCACATCTAGTTATGAATAAATTAATTATTTTCATATAAATTAAATACTTTAAAGTAATAAATAACAAAAATGACTTTTATTAATATTCTTCTCTTCGACATAAAAATGAATATTTTTTAGATATTAGCAAAAAAAAAAAATATTTAATTCACTTGGCAGTTTCTGGGGTAGAATTGAAGGGATACCATCCCCTGCCCATAAATACTTAATTTTTTATGGTATTAAGGCATATGTAATACATAAAAAAAGGGTCCAAGTTTAGGTTTTTAAACATTTGCTGAATATAAAAGTTGCATTTGCTAAACAAAAGTATGAAAAAACCTTAAAAAAAATTTTATTTTTCAGAGGTAGGCTTAGTTCTTCTAAGGGGAACTTTTTTCTCCTTGGCCCGATTTTTCTTATTTTATAGCTTTAACAGCCTATGAGATTTTATTATTTCAATAAATTTTCAGAGCTAATATAACCTAAATAATAGAGTAATGTCCGACTAGATTGCCAAAATACCCTTATGTGCGCTGGAGGCTTGAAACTTTGAAGATTTTAAAGTATCTGCGAGATCCAATCAGTGTTTAAATGGCAGGACTAATAGTACCAGTGGCCTACTAAAGGGAAATTTCACGTGTGTTTGTCCAGTTGTTGGTAAGATAGTTCGGATAGTAATGTGGTGGCCATGGTTTGCACTTTAATCAGCGGTGTGCTGTTGCAAATAAGCGGTAGGAAAAATTTTTCACTCCTTAGGATTTATTACACCGTCTTGGTCTTTGCAACATAAAGCTCGCATTAGAATGGTGCTGAAAGCCACACAATTAAAATCAGAACGCAAGCAGATATTGGAAACCCGTTTGAAATCTTGTAGCCATTTTTAAACCCTGCGAGAACTGTTGTTTTTGTTTTTACCGAAAAAGCTGTATTTAGGGGTAAATTTCACATTCATTACTAGTGATATAATAGCTAAGGCATACAAAGATTGGTTTCTGGGTTGAATAGAAGTGAGTTTTGCGATCGTCTTCTACGATTTTCATCTTGGACAGATGATGTTTAAAGGTTCCATATCTCCTATTTTCTGTCTATTACCCAGTAAACCGGACTGATAGGCTAGCACACTACCTGCCAGCCCACCGGGGGTACCCATCCTAATCGTTGACATTTTTAAACTTTTTTGTGGGCTAATATAAAGTCACTAATAAGAGTTTAACCACAACAACATATCGATTTTGTTGTGGCATAAAATGGAACCGAAAGGTCTTATTTATAATGACTCTGACTAAATATTAAATATTTGTAGAAATATTAACTGGGTTTTATTGACTGGGATTGCGTCGGACGATTACTGGTTATTGGCACTGAAGTCAAAAAACCTTACAAAAGATTTCTGGCGGGGTTCAGTTCCATGGTATACAGAGAGCAAAATATGTTCACCAATTAAAGTTTTAATTGGTTTCAGATTAAATTTAATTAAATGATTCAATTATTTGTTTATTTTGGATTTCTTTTGTTTTTTTAATAAATATATATTTGAATCAATTAAAAAATTAATTGGAAGTTAATTAAAACCTTTAGTTGGTGCAAAAAAAAAAAATTGTTCTGTGTAATGGTGTTTCATACAGAGCCACGCGTAGTCCACGTCTATTTCGTTATATTTTGGCCAAATATTTTGGCTTTCTATTGTAGTCGCCGTAATTATAATAGCCTTACTAACGTTGTTTTTAAAGAACTACAGGACTGTGAAACCGACAGTCGATAATCTGCACCAAGCAGTAAGTTTTTGTTAATGCATTATCACCTAGTGAACCTCGTATGCATTAGCAGAGTCCAATCTAAGTGAATTTTGCTTTCATCCAAAAATCTAACTTGTCGCTACATATGATTTCTCGAATGTTGTTGTTATTATGGTGATTTAAGATCAGTGATTCATGGACAACATATTGATGACGTTGATCGGTAAAATATTTTATCGGTTTTGTAAAAATTTTCAAAATTTCTAATGTTTCGCTTTATCTATTTCAAGTTTCATAGAACGACTAGTATTTTCAATATTTTCCAAAACATTGTGTTTTAATAAATTTTATGATTTTTATTAAAGGGCATCTAAAGTTCATCACCACCTACTAAATAAATCTAACATGCATTTCATAATTTCCTCATTGCAATTTATTAGCACAGTCGTTTCAAGTTTTAGTTAGTTCGACTGTTTAGCTGGTTTTTTAGCTGCCTGAATGGCTGCTATGGTTGTGTTACATGGAATGTCTGCATATTAAGCATTTGTTGCATGTCCTTAAAAGTGACAAATGTACAACATGGTTGTGACGCATGATTAAAAATTATGAATATTTTGTATTTTTTTTTTTTTTTTTTGAACAAAATACAAGGAGAAGCAAATTTTTAATCGAAATTGCTAGCAAGAAAAAAAAAGTTTATGTAAATTGAAGACTAGTAGGCTATCTGTTTAAATAGTTTGGTAGAACTTTTTCTCTTACAGGAGCTTTGGTTCTTTTAATTCTTAATATCAGTGGTGAGTAGATTGCTTTGCAGTCGTTCTACTGCAGCTAATATTCTTTTTTTTTCCAAGTACTTTTGTCACATGGAGTTGTTTTATTTTGAATAAAACTTTAGCAGGAAGTAACATGTTGTTACGAAAAGTAATTAAAATATAAAAAAGCAGTTATTGATTGGAATAAATGGTCAACGTAAGAAAAATCTTTGTAGAGAATTCTTTTAAAATTAACCAGGACCATAAGAGAACTCCAGCTGTTTTTTAAGGCTTTGGCTTTTCTAAATTAGGAAAAAAAATCCTAAAGATCGGCCTAAGCAACCGGTGAAATGCGTATAGGAACTAGATTTACAACCGCTTAGATTTGTATTTAGGCATATTATAATCCAATAAAGGAATATAATATTCAAATAAAGGAATATAATATGCCTAAGGCATAGAGCTGGCAAACTATCGATAGTCACCATATTCGATATTTTAGATAGTTAGTTTAAACACCATAGATAGTATCGAATTCTTTAATGAATTATTAAATTAACTTTTTTAATAATATAAAATTATATATATCAACCTAATTTTGGTCTCATTTTTTTATTAAAAAATAAAAATCTAATAATGAGATCTATATTGAATAAATAAATTGTTCTTAAAATATGCACTATATCGTAATTGCTGTAGTCTCTCCAATAATATTATTCATAAATATTTTTAAAGCCAATTTATCGGGTGCCTTGGTGGGATAATAGGTGTGTTAGTATATAAGTCTGGGTTTGTGGGTTCGATTCCCTCTCCCACTACATCGAGTGAATTTCTGAGTTTTTATGCTCGGTAAATTAAGTTAGAATAGAATTTGTAATTTTATTAATTTAATTAAAAATAATATATCAACATACATAATTTGGTTTTAAGCTAAATCTTCTATCTAAAATAATGGTCCCTGCTTTATTTACATTCTTTCGAATACTGTGAAAGCTGCATTTGTACAAAAAAATACGTGATATAATTTTATAAACGATATTTGATAAGCGTTGTTCTATAAATCTATATAGTATCGATATTGAAAAAAAAACTATCGATAGTCCAATTGAAACAGAACTATCGGTACTATCGTTGGTGCTATCAATTGCTTGCCAGCTCTACTAAGACAGTCCTTCACCGCCTAATGGCTGTCAGGAACACGCGTGACTTTTCTAAGAGTTGAAGGCCATCTAAATTTCGCCTCGCTTTTGGCGACCTCATTTTATATACAACAGATGCTTAACGGATGCTTAACGCCCATTCCTCAAAATTTAAAATTAACCCATATACCCTGGGGCTCTATGGTACAACCCATAGTGCCCCATTAATACACTTTGTCCCCTTGAGCTACGAGTTCCTATCTATCAGTTTCAGGTCTCTTGTTATCCTCGGGATAGAATATCTTTATTTATAATAGGAGTAACAAAGAATATGTGGATCTGTAATATAAACAAGCCATCGAAACAGGGGAGTATCATGGTGCTGTATTGTTACATGGAAACATCATTATGAAATCATCAAAGCATCATCTGACCAAGATGAAAATCGCAGAAAATGAGTGCAGCACAGTGGCTAACATTAGCCTTAATATGTGGATTATTAGCCTTACACAGATGTTAGCAATTTCGAAAGACTCTGAGATGATGAGATAGAAGATCAACAGTTATCAGTCACCATAACTACAGTTATCATAACTACAGTTATCATTACTACAGTTATCATAACTACAGTTCAGAGTGAAGGCAAGTAATAGCATGAAACTCATCGAAGATAGAGTAGTTGTCACTTCCAATCAGCCAGAAATGCGCGTAACACAGAACATTGTCTTTATTTAAAATTAAAGAAATATTTTGAGAGCTTGGAGAATTCTTGTTATATCGAACGTATAAAAAAAATGGTAAAACGCTGGACTAAATGTATCGTACTTTAAGCAGACTATGTTGAAAAATAAAATGATTGAAAAATAAATATTCTTTGTTCTAAAGGTAAAGGAATTATCAAGTGGTACTCGCATAAGGTAAATACTGAATTGTTATTCACAAAATATATATGGATTTTAATTGATGGTTTCTTAGACTACATGCATTAGTTTGAAGAATTGTGCTTTGATTGTGCATCATTGATTTAATAATATTATAAAACTTATCTTTTTCTGAAAGCCAATTTAGGATGTATTATAAATTATGCTCCGACCCATAGTGTAGCACACAATTCCAGGAAGACAGTATGGTGTTCAGAAAAAAACTTCCAATGTTTTTGATATGAAAACTACTAAATCAACTATTATTGTTAAATAAAAACTTTGTTATTAAAATATTTGTAACATTCTCACCATTACCAGGTTTGATTTCTTAAATTCCTTTTTAAATATATATTTCTGCTTAAAAAAACTTATTTCCCATACTAAAGCTCATCTAAGGCAAATTCCCATATTTATTTTTTTTTTTGTTTAAACTTGTCCAGCAATTAAAATTTAAATCGCAACGTAGCATCATCTACGAATACAATAAAAAAACATGAAAATTATACAACTCCAACGGCCAAACAAATAACGCAGAAGAAATAAAAAACGCAAAGAACTTCATGCAGCAGCAAAAAAATTTAATCTCTCAAAGCTGATGATGATGATGATGATGATGCAGTTGCAAATTATAGATGTTGGTTGAGCAGTTTTTTTCTTCTTTTTTCATTATTTGCTCAGACAACATTGTATGAAAATTGGAGTAATTGCATGTTACCGCTCCAAACATACAAACGGCGTTTTTCTGTGCAAATAGTTAGGAAAAAAGAAAATTGCCAAATTACTACTAGGCCACATTCATACCAAAAACATTTTAAAAGGTTTTCCAATAGGAATAGATAAATGTTAAGTAACCTCCTCCTCCTGTAGAACAAAAGAGCAAGATATAGAGATCTATATGGAATTTACAGCATCGCATTGTCCTTCACACTCTTGGAAGTAGTAGTGATGTTGATATTGCATTTCATTGACGTTCGATTACTTCAAGGGCAATTTGTTTTCGTGACTTTTTGGATAGAGTCTAACCTTTGTCTCCTTTTAACTCGATACATTAAGTCCATCGCATTTCTAGTCTCTTATATCCTCAAAATAATACGATTTCCTTATTCCCTCAAAATAGGTGTTTGTTTAAATAATATTCTTTTCGTTTGACCTAAATTAGAGTATGCTGGATAGGGTACCAGTTTGTAACCCAAGTAATGGATTTTTACCGTAGTGTCTACACATTAGCGTGGACGTAGGTAGGGCAAACGACTTTTATAGGAAAATAACACACTGTGTAATTTTTTAAGTCATGGCAATATAACCATATACGGACAACACTACGTGATAAAAGACCAAAAAAAAAAACGACCCCTGTCCCAGTTTTGCCCAAAGTCCTCCAGGTTTTTTTTTTATGGGCCCTCAAAGATGTGAGGCCTCGATGTCATTTTTGCAAAAAAATGATCATTTACTCAAGCTCATATTTTGCAAACTGTTTGGAATTTTGATATACTCTCTGAGGCAGTGTTGTGGCTCTTGTCATAAAGAACAAAAATAAAATCAAAAAAACTTCATCTTCACGGTCAAAATCGCAAAAAACTTTAAAAAATTCAATTTTTTTTACCTTTTTTCCCCTGTTCAGGTCCATAGGTAGCAAACCGTTCAAAATTCAAGGCAACAATCAACTACAAAAATGAACCTAAGATCTCAATAAACAACTCACTTACGGGAGAAGGCTTTATAGTATCTCAATGTTGAAGTAAAGAAAAAACAAATGAAATTACAAAAGATGAAGTTTTTTTTTGACTTTATATGTTAACAATTTTTGTTCTTTATGACAAGAGCTACAACTTTGCCTCAGAGAGTATATCAAAATTTCAAACGGTTTGCAAAATATGAGCTTGAGTAAATGATCATTTTTTTGCAAAAAGGATATCGAGGCCCCACATCTTTGAGGGCCTATAAAAAAAAACCTGGAGGACTTTGGGCAAAACTGGGAGACAGGGGTCTTTTTTTTTTGGTCTTTTATCACGTAGTGGTGTCCGCATATGGTTATTTCTTTCCGTGTTGCACTGTGTAATATAATGAAAATAAAAGTATAGTACAAATTTATAAAAGTCTGGTGGTAGCATTGCACCCCCCAGAATGGCCTTACTACGCCAATGTGAATACGATATGTGCACCCATGCATTTGACTTAATTGCGAATTGTGGATAGTATGCTGGATGAAGTACCAGTGTGTTGCCCATCTTGTTTCTATCATTCTTGCTGTGAACTACACAAAAACTACCTGTCCGAATTACAAAACCCTTTATATGAGTAAATGCTTTATTTTAGCAAAAAGCAGTAATAATTTAATAATTGTTTGGTTTAATTTGGGCAAAAAGGCTTAAAAATATATTTTTAAATTGAAAATTTTTTTGATCCCAGGGGTTTTTTTTTACTGGAAATCAAAAACAACTGCACTTTAATAGAATCGAAATTCTAGGCAAACATATAACTGAAAAGAATTAATGAAACATTTTTTTGCACATAGGAATGCTTTAGAGCTTAATTTGAAGGTAGGGTGAAAATAGTGAAGCGATTTAAAAAACGATATTGACATGTTGGCTTCAATGAAATATTGTAGTTGGAATATTAATGAATATTAAAAAATTATTATTTCTAGGATAATTTAAGTAAACGATTAAAATTTATAGCCTCTAAACTCTAAAAGTGGGGCCAAAAATATGACTGCCAATTCTCAGAACTCCCGAAATTGTAAACAACAATTTTAGAGGCAACAAATCAAGTCTTATGGAATTTTCTCTCTCTTTCGTTTGCTGAGGCTTACCCGATTTCATAATCTTTTGGAACCTGGAGCTAGAAGAGTATGTTTCACCGCATATTGGCGGTCAGGACGATTTTGAAAGATATTTAAAAAAAGCGTTTCGTCAGTTAAACAATTTCATTGTTAAGGGTCGGGGGGATTTTTAAGAGCTTTCGGAGTTGAATTAAAAAACTACGTAAAATTTTGAGAAATGTATGAATTCTTTATTTGAATCGATAGAACGATCTATATAATTCAATGTTTAAAGATGATTTATTGTAAATTTTAACTGCGGCTACGCCTCAAATGGGTCCAACTTTGCCATAATCGGTATTTCACTAGAAAATCGGATTCCATTATATCAACCATTGCGGGCTTGTCATGATGTAGACATGAGCCTTAACATAGGCCCACAAAAAATAGTCTACAAGTTGGGCCAAAAATATGGCTGCCAAGTCTCAGAACTCCCGAAAGTGTTAACAAAAATTGTAAAGGCAATAATATAAGTCTTATGGAATTTGCTATCTTTTTGGTCTGCTGGATGTCAGGTGAGACTTACCCAATTTCATACTCTTTTGAACCTGGAGTACGATTTTGGAGGATATTTAAAACGTTTCCTCAGTTAAATAATCTCATTGATAAGGGCGGATTTACTAAGAGCTTTCGGAGTTGATTTAAAAAAATACGAAAAATTTAGAGAAATGTATGAATTCTTTATTTGAATCGATAAAACGATCTATATAATTCAATGTTTATAGATGATTTCATGTAAATTTTGACCGCGGATACGCCTCAAATGGGTCCAAATTTATCTATAATGGGTCCAACTTTACCTATATTAAATTTTGACCGAGGATACGCCTCAAATGGGTCCAACTTTACCTATAATCTCTCCAACATATCGGCCGTTATCTCACGTATAAATTGGCTTCCAGTACATCAACCATTGCGGGCTTATCATGATGTAGACATGAGCCTTAACACATGCCTACAAAAAATAATCTAAAGGAGTTAAATGGCATGGTTTGTGCTGCCAATTGACCGGCCCAAACGTGAAATAAACTGTGTAAACACCCAACTACTAGCCTGTCAGTTAAGCCATTTTTTTTGCGTGACAATTTTTAAAAATTCTACGGGGCAACAGCAAGTCTGGAGGGGACATTGTACGCCCCATAATGACCTTTCTATGTCAATGCATGTTTCTCCGTTTTGTTGAAATCACATACTAGCTGTTCCATTTTGGGCAAAGAAAACTCCAATCAGAGTTACGTTCCTGCTTTCATCGTCTTTGAAAAGTACGGTCCAATAATGCCATCGGCCCATAATCGGGATGTATTGCCAGTTCATGCAATGGTTCTAGCTATTCTGCATACCAAATACGGCAATTTGCTTGTTCACATATTGATTCCATCAGAAATGAGCTTCATCGCTGAACACAATTTGAATTTCGATAATGAAATTCAATAATCTGCAAGCGTTGTTCGATTTATGGTTAAACTATAGATAAAACTGATGTTGTTTTACAATAAGATGTTAGACAAAAACATCTGAGCTGCCCTAAAAACAGAAGGAGACAAAAGCTAAAAAATCATCCTTTATGAATTTACTTTAAGGCCAGAAGTAAAGTGATCCCTGACAGGCTTTTTACAAGGCAGAATTCTCGTCAAACAAGTGCTTTTAATTCTCTTAGTGCAGTTTACAAAACTGCTTTACATGTTCTCAGCCTTTCATATTATGAACTTAGAGTGTCTTATAGTGAACTTGTAAGGAATTCGAGTTAAATTTTCTTAAGTGGCAACAGCCCTAAACCTTCGCATGTATTGGCCTCAATGGCGAAAGAACCTTAAATCCACCCAGATACAAATCCTCTGCTTACCATAGGAGACGGATATGCTAAAGAAGGATTCTAATTCTATGAGTCTGTGTGGGGATTTTATGTTGATTAGACGGTCAGCGAACTCGATACAAAGATGATGATATAAGGTTGACATTTCTCGCAGACTTTTTATTTGACATAAAGTAAAGTTTAGTACTTCATGACGTTTCATTTAGCATTGTTGGAGACGACATGTACTTCTGTCTAAAATATTTGAAATTACGCTTTCAAAGTTTAGTCCAGATATATAAGCTCCCGTGTCAACATTTTACCGTTTTGCCTAAGATATCAATGCTACTGTTAACACCACGGTCGGCTGAATATATTTAAATATTGTAATGTTTAAGAGCGATCCAAAGTTCTCAAATAGACTTAAATATTCAATTTGACTATGAGCACCATTATCAAAATGCCCGGCAATCGAACTACAATTGTTTTCATTTCTTTTTAACAAAAACACTACCGAAAAGATTTTTACTTGTCTGTAGAAAACACCCAGAGTGTCCGGCAGGAAGCATGCAACATGCAAATATCCTGATATAATAGCGCCTTACCAGTATATCGATAGCGATAGACCCATAGCTTGTTGGGTAAACAGGTCTTTAATACTAATAGTGGGCCACCAATGGTGTATAAAGGCCAATGTATAAGGCCAATCACTCTTTGTTTTAGACCCTTTCACGCTTTAGCCAAGATCTTGTTAGCAGGCTTAACCTACCCTTATGGCCTTATTGGTAGAAGAAGATACATAATCTTTCCAAGAGGGTATTTTGCTGAAAATTATATTTGACCTCATACGAGAACTCAATAGTCCAGCCGTTTAATTTCGGCTTAGTAATTCTTAGATTTCTTTATTTTGTAAATGGCCTAGTAATAGATTTTGTGAGGTTTTTGAAAGCAATATCTGCAATAGATCTTGCTGCAACCGCTCAGACCTAATGCTATCACGAGAGCATGGCTTATCATGTTAAACAAAAAGATTGTTAATGAACAAGGTCCTGCTGAGGGGCGATAGGGCATCACCTTGTAGAGAGTTTTTGGCTATCATTATGCCCTTTGACATACCAAACATATCCAATTTGATAAACCTGGCTGTCGGCATCTCTTTGGCCCTTTGATTAATGTCTGTGAAAGTACACAAGCCAATTTGTTTTGAACCAAAACAGTTTTCAATCGCCGTTGTTGCGCAGAAAAAAATGTTTGTAACAATTAGAGAATTTAATTAGTTTTAAATTAAAATTCAATTAATTTTGTAATTGATTCAAAAATATATATTTGAATCAATTAAACAATTGTTTAAAACCGAACAAAGACAATTTCGTAATTAAACAAATTAAACAAATAATTGAATCAATTAATTACTTAACAAAATTTAAATCTGAATCCAATTAAAAGCTTTAATTGGTGAAAATAGTTTTTTCTGGGCGGGTACTTATCGTCTAAAGCGAGGGGTGGAATCATAAAATAATCCAAAAATATATTTTTTTAATCATTATTTAGTAATTGTAGTGTTGGAAGAGTCGTTTGCTGTGTTTTCTTTGCTTAACAAAAATATTTCAGTGTTAAATCCAAGAAATATTCTATTCAATTAACCAAGCCGTCAACACAATATAAAAAGCGAAAGAAACACCTTGTCTATCTATCCATCTTCGTGTTTTGCGCTTCACTCCGTCTCTTAGACTTGTTGCATTTCAAACATTTGATAGTCAAACAAGCGTCTTTCTTGGTGGCATATGTCTGCCCTAGAACATGGCCTGCTAAACTTAAGCCACAACAATAGTACGATTACAACAACAACAACAAAATCACAAGCGTACAGGAATACGACACAATTAAAAAGGAAGCACTAATGCCACTACATAAACCAAGAGCAAAAAATCACATATCTTTGTTTTACAAACCATCCAAGAGATGATGGAAAAAGATCATGTCGAGGGACAAGCAGCAGCAGCAGCAGCAAAAAAAAAAAATATGAAAAAATTTCAAACCAAAGCCTGAGGTGCCAGGCAGTGTGAATTCCAGTTTAATGTTATTTTAAGCTAAACACCGGCTTTAGTTTTTAGTGTTGTTGATGCAACTAAACAAAACCACATGTGGCTTTTTCATTTCACTGCTTTAAAGAAAAAAACTTTAACCAGTAAAACAAAAAACAAGCAACAAAGAATCTTTATAAACATATAGTTTTGATTGTTAGTGACTGGCCTTTGGTTGTTGGATCACAGGAAAAAAATCGCTTTTGCAACAATAAAATTGTAATGTAGCACCATAACCTGTACAACACACACACACACACACAACCATTTAAGCAGCAATAACAACAAAATCCACACATTTAACTTTAACAAACATGAGGCAAGAGCCAGCCACACAAAGGAAACACATCATTGTCTTCCACATCAGCCTCAGCCTCAGCCTCAGCATCATCATAGTCATCGTCATTGTATGAAACATTTACAAATCCCATGTTCAGCTGTTAGTTTCGTTGTCTAGTACAGATTTAGATAGATGGATAGATGGTTTCTAAATTGGCCCACAGGCAAATAGTTATAAACTCCACTCAAAAGCTTAAACGTTACATACAAAACAGCATCCGCTATTATGGGCCATCAAAGGCTTCAGTTCATCTCACTCACTATACAACCGAAAAACGTTTCAAGATAGAAAAAAAACTATGGCTTTAATGCTGAACTACAGAACTTTAAATATATAGAGAGAGGAAGATAAACAGCTTCCAACCTTAGCTATTTAGCTTCCTTGAGACATATTCACCTTAACATATCGAAACAAAAAAAATCAAAACAGAAAAAGATTGCTTTAGGTACATGGACATTGTTGTGCAAATACTAATTCTAAAGGGTGCCCCAAAATTAAGGCAAGATTTAAATTAAATTGAAAAAAATAGCTTTCGTCAAGTACAGCTGTCCCGGTTGGCTAATGTGTTGTGTGCTAAACTATCAGTCTGGGGGTTGTGGGTTCGATTCCCACCAACGACTCTGGGTGTTTAACTACATGGAGTGAAGGTCTCTTTTAAAATGCTCGATAATTAAAAGTAAAAAATAATATATTGAACTACAAAGAAGATGGGATATTTTTAAGTATAGAATAGAATGTCAGGTAAATGCTTTTAAAAGCTTTGGAACTGGGACTTACCCGCCCTGATTTGCAAGTTTTTCATGATAATTTTGCATAAATTATGTAAAACCTTCGAAAAAGCAGCATTGAGTTTCCTTCTCCAATTTACGATATTTTTAAGTGGAACAATTATGTTCATCGAAACGATAAGTACACGATAGATAGGATATAGCCAGTAATTAAATTGTACAAAGTATAAGCTGCCGATGAAACCAATTACCTTGTTTAGTACCAACACAAAAGGTACGCAAAAATTAGTTCGTTCAACAAGGATAGTCACCCCAGATAGTCGATATCACACTGTGTAATTTTTTAAGTCATTGCAAAATAACCATATACGGACACCACTACGTGATAAAAGACCAAAAAATAGACACCTGTCTCCCAGTTTTGCCCAAAGTCCTCCAGGTTTTTTTTTTCTGGGCCCTCAAAGATGTGGTGCCTCGATGTCATTTTTGCAAAAAAATGATCATTTTCTCAAGCTAATACTTTGCAAACTGTTTGAAATTTCGATGTACTCTCTGAGGCAAAGTTTTAGCTCTTGTCATAAAGAACAAAAATTGTGAACATATAAAATCAAAAAAACTTCATCTTCAAGGTCAAAATCGCAAAAAACTTTAAAAAATTCAATTTTTTTACCTTTTTTCCCCTAATCAGGTCCATAGGTAGCAAACCCTTCAAAATTCAAGGAAACAATCAACTACAAAAATGAACTCAAGATCTCAGTAAACAACTTTCCAAAACATATGAACTTCCTAGGAATGATTCTTAACACCGTTTAGGTAGCGCTTAGGTAGCTGCAAAAGTAAACAAATTTTTTCGCTACCTAAACGGGTAGCACAACACACTGAGAGTTTTGACGCTCACTAGTGATTTTTGCCGTATCAGCTCATTGCGTTTATGATACGAACAGCTTCGCTCACTACTCTATAATTACAGGCAACCGAAATATAATTTACGGCAACCTACTTACATTGAGGTACGAGCTACAACCAGCCTGTAATCTTGACTTCAGTGACTTGAGACAGTCGACTGAACTGAACTGTCGGCCTTCTTTCTCATCACGTAGTCTCTAGTATTTGCTAGTATTTGTTTAAGGATCAGGTCCCCCATGGCATCCATATTTAACAGGCTCCTACCAGTGGTCCTGAGTCTTGTGCTAGCCAGTGCCGGACATTCACACAGAATCTGCGCTACCGTATCAGCCTTTTTCCTTTCCCCGTCTCCTCTTCTGCCTCTGCCTCTCACTTTTAGGCATAAGCTGTAAAGACTCCGACTCGACGTTGAGAGAACGTTTTGAGGTGCCTGCCGATAAGGATTTACCTAAGTCCATAGGTCCAGGTGCGTCCAATCCATCCACATTTACTTCCATAGCAGCAGGAGTATCGTCATAGGGTAAATAGTCCACCCCTTACAAGGTTTCTTCGTCATTCTTTTTCGATATCTACCCAGTGGCAACCGGAGTTCCTAAAGGGATTAACGTCTTCACCTCTAACGAGGCTTTCTTGTCCATCTCTACTGAAATATCCCGGTTCAATGCTATAGGCGATGCTTTAGAGATTAACCTGTTTACCCCTTGCGAGGCGACCCTGTCCATCCCTCCTGAATTCTTACCTAGTCCATATTTGGAGAAACCGATGTCCACGCACACAGAGCTTCTTATGCGTGGGTAGGTCAACATTAAAACTGGAGGGCGACCGCTATCCAGAGTTCGCACACTAAAGGCCAAGCACCCTTTTGACCTCGCATCCCTGGCGTTTGCTGTTCCAGCGTGGATTAAGGGAGCTGTTAACGAGAAGTTTTTTAACCACTAACTAGTCATTAAGGTTCTCGGCTACCAACCAACTTAACTTTAAAGTGTCATCTGTTGCGCAACAGTGTTCAAAATATTCCACTTTCAAAAAGAAAAGATGCCTTAAAGTATGCAGTACCTTTCTCTTTATCATAGCATGAGGGTGTACTAAAGAGGGACCCAAAAAAAGAAAGAAGCGAGAGCTAAGTAATTTTTAACCTTATTATCAACTACGACAACTTTCATATAGAACCTGCTTTATGTAAAAAACTTGGTAAAAATATATTTTTTCAGAAATTCTTAAGCTAAAATTTTAAAACATTTTCGGTTCAAGGATCCTGGAAAATTTTTGCTTGTATCAGCTTCAAGTAAAATACGGGCGCATTTGATAACTATTACGAATTAAATTTTTCGGTAAATTGGCGACTTTCCCTTCAAAGAGGTTGTTCTATCAATTCTTAAAATATTTTAAACCTTGTCATCATTTTACTGCATAGTTAAAATCTAGCATACTTTTTGAGACACCCTATACATGCGGCGGGGAATGACTGGTTAAAGCAAGGCTTTACTTAGCAAAAGTAAAGCCTTGCGAGATGAAGTAGAGTAACTACAAAAACAAAAAAAAAACTCATGACAGAATGATAACAAAACATAAGACAACAAAAAAGCTACAAACAAAAACCAAGATATAAAAAGCAACATGTGATATAAAAAAAACTGCGTGAGAAACACACCTGCCGGATGGACAGACATTCATTTTAGTTGGCCCGGTCAACATTGGTTGGTAAAATTTATGCTCCATCAGCTAAACACTGACAACAGGGACAGATATCTAAGTGGACATGATGGATGATAGGCTATGTTTAGTTCTTAATATCCAGCTTGATTGATCGGTTTTTAAGATGACTGTCTAGAAACTGCTGATGGAATTGCCAACGAATTTAGATAATACGAGTAGTTTCTTTTACAATTAAGGAACTGCTTATTAGCTAATGAGGTGATAAATTTTAATATGTATTTCTTTTTAATCGAAAAAATTTCTTAACAAAAAAAAAAAAATATGTAAATTCTTAAGCTTGAAAGGCCCAAAGTTCTATAAGAGTTGGTTTATACCAGCTCACTACTGAAAGGTTTGCATTGCAACTTCCTTGTCAATAATGCAAATATAGCAATGCTGTAGAATAGACTAAAAGTCCAAGGTGAAACAGGACACCAAAAAGAATTACTGTGTCCCATGTTAGCTAGACCTGCTCTCCTGATAAATCGCAGTATTTAAATTGGTTCTAGTGTTTTCTGATCCTCATCTTTCTGTAGATCTGACCAGTTGCTTGTAATTGTTGTCGAATAGGGATATCTTGTTTTGTACCGACAGTAAAGCTGCCATTATGTCCCTAAAAGGTGTGTTCAGCACATGCATGCGGACAACGAATAAACGGTGCTCTTTATGTCTTAGTCCACGTCAGATGGTCCGATGAGTCAACTTGTTTGACGGCAAGAACGATCTGGCCCTTACTAGATCAGAAGAAGACGGATTCATTACTTCGTATGCCGAAAATACAACTGCGTGACTTAATATCAACAGTCACTGGGCATTGTCTATTCGAAGCCCATACAAGAAGAATGGGCCTGCCTTACAACGATTTTTGCAGAAGCTGCCAATATGAGGAAGAAGAGGAAACGGTTGTTCACCTCCTCTGCCTATGCCCTGCACTGGATAACCAACGACTTCAAAATCTTGGACAACGGTATTTCGGGAGCCTATCTTGTGTTTCACTACTGGAACCAAGAAGAATTAGTTCTTTTCTGAGGAGCTGCGTTTGGTTCTCCAACCCACTCCCACTCGGCGAGGCATGAATACGCTTGTTTGCTGTCTCGGCCAATATGCTCTGTATGGCGACCTCTTGATTCTTCTATCTTCTTAACTTATCTCTCTCTTTTTCTCTTCTTTCCCACCCCCCATCTTACTTTTATTTCTTATTTCTCTCTGCAGGTAACACAAAGGGACCAATACGTGGACCCAAGTGAGCTGTGTACTACAGCTACCTTGTAGTTGTTGTCACATATAGCATCATAATCCATCAAGATATGCTCTAGAAACCGGTCGTCGTTATTACAAAATTTACACCGGCTATTGCTGTTAATGCCTAAGCTATTGGAGAGTTTCCGAAACCTTCACTGAACTGAAGAATTCGTAGTAGAGTTTTAAAGCGATTTGAATCATATATCCAATTTGCCAGCTTTGTATATCTTAATTCGTTTTTGCTAGGCTAGTAATAATCCCTGGTGTTCTTCATATTTGCATATTTTTTCTCTAGGATTCTATTAGATGCAAATACAAAAAATAGTTCCATGCCAACCATAATTGTACTTGCTCCCTTTCAGGCCAGCCTGTTTTTCTTTCCGTATTATGGTCTCCATGGAGTAGCAGCTAGGAGGATGAATAGGATTGAGTAGATCAATAAATACGATTAACACTGGCAAACCAATGATGCAATCATCGATTTGGAAAGAATAAAGTAAATGATGGGTTTGGGGAAACTAGGTGATGAACGTGTGGATACAAAAGACGCACTGTCCAAATCCTGTAATAAATTTTGATAGTGAAGGAAAAATTCTGTGATATGGGACCTTGCAGAATTTTTTCTTCACTGAAGAATTTTAAAGGTCTTGACGGGAACCAGATTACTTCAAATCTCAACGGTGTTTAATGCACACATTCTTACTATAGATAAGACTGTGCAGAGTACTTAGGAAATTATTCAAGAAGCTATAATTGGCAACGTCTGTCAGAGTCCGTATTTACTTTATTTAAAGGTACCCATCCCTGGATAAAATTCTAAAATTTATTAAACTATTGTAAAGCTCTGTAAATGTTTGAACAACAATGTAATACCACAATGTAAAAATACAAATCATATACAAATTTTATTCAAGTAGTAATTAATTCATATTTACTCATTTCTTTAAAACAGTTCCATCTGTTGCGCAATCGTATTTAAAATATCCCGCTCAAAAATAAAGGATTTCTTAAAGTACGCAGTATCTTTAAATCTGTAAAAAATCGGTATACTTTTACTGCTTTTTTCCACATTGGATTCAGGATACTAACGTACCTCCTTACAAAATTTTGTTAAAATCCATCCAGTAGTTTTTACGTGATGCAAACACAGACAGAAAGACAGGAAATGAGTTACTTTTCTGTTACTGGATATTGTTCTACATTATGCATGCAGAAAAAACCATGGTTGAGGTAACCATAATCTAAGAGGAACATAAAATGCTTGAATTATATGGTTGTATATAGTTGAATATGGTTGAATATGGTTATATTAACATAACAATATTCTTATAATATTTAATATAAAATTCTATACTGGAGTAAATTAAATAAACTAAATATAGTATTTGTTTTTAGTCATAGTGTGATTGCATTTGAGCATGTTTATCATTATTTGTTTACTATTAGTATTATCGTTATATATACAAAATTATTCTGGAATATTATAAAACTTTGGTCATGGTTTCAAAATTATATAGTTCAAACCAACTATGCTGCGGTATGCTTTGGTTGCAGGAAATTTTAATAATCAAATAGTAACAAAATGATTAAAATAACAATAAGTTTTTCAACGCAACCATATATTGTTAGATATAACATATGATAGTTTTTGTGTATAGAGGAAGTTGGGCTATTTTAAATTTACTCTGTTCTACCAATACCTGCATCAGTTTTTGGGGTAGAGGCAAAGCGGCGAGGAGGATTAATTTAATTGATTAGTTTAATGAAGAAGCGAAGCAATGTTGTAGTATATCTATAAAGAGGTCCTGATCAGTATGGAAAATTACACTGGTATAAATCCTGTCATGAGTTTCGAAAGCAGATGACAATTTGTAGTCTGTTATGTGGGACTTTTTAGTCTTTTTCATAACTGACGAATATTAAAAGTCTTGGCGGATTCTTCAGCACCACTTATAATAAACTATAAATAATTTTTGATATATGTAACACTGTATAAGGGTGTTCATGGGTTTATTCAAGAGACTACAATGAGCAGCATCTGTCAGAGCCCCTGATTTAAATATCATGCAGTCGGGGTGGCCACTTTCATGCATTCAATCTTCGGAGCTTTCTAGAAAAACAAAGAAAAGCCCAACGAAATTCATGGGATTGAGACAGAAGGAAGCGCACCTTTAGGCGAACTCTTAAGAATTGCAGACAATAATTATTAATATCGGGAACACATAATAAAAGGTTATGAGTTTTGAGCTTGCAATGTCCAGAAAATAGGCAATAATATGTCACTCAATCACAGCAATCGTATCATTCACTAAATCTTGTATTTGTTTTAATCAATCATTTAATGATATGCTTTCTTTCTTCTTTCATCTTTCTTAATGAATTGTGTTTAATTTATTCTTTCACTAAATGATTCATTATGAAAGGCGAAAGATGAAATATGTGAATGAAATACTTGACCTTTCTCAAAGAGAATGTTTAATTGAACAAACAGATTTATTCAAAAAGAATCCAATATTTGAATGAAATACTTTATTAAACCTTTCTGAAAGAGTATGTTCAATTCACCACAAAGTATCATGTAATATTAATTAATGCGCTGTGAAAGGTAAAAAAAATAAAAGCTGCTGGTTGGTGCCTTGCTAATCTTTAAAACCATTTAACACAAAAATTTTGTTTTAAGGGATTCCTTCCCATGATTTGATTTAAATTTAGGCGCACTTTTCTTTCAATCCCCCCATAGAATTCTTTTCGAACTTATTTCAACTGACAAGGCTGCTGCTGTTAATGCTTTGGACTAAAAATGTTATCGAAAAGCAAAAAAAAAAAAAGAAACTGAAATAATACATATCTGTCTCAAATACTGTTGTCTGAACGAATTTAAATGTATCTGGACAACAGTCGTATATAGTCAAACAATCATACGCATGCCGAGTTGTATCTAGAGAAGCGTGTATCTCCTATGTCTGAATATATTCTGTATGCAATCTTTAGAAACGTTTTGCCTTAAATTGTACATGGCTTTGGGCCTCCAAAGTATACACACTCACTTTGCTTGCCACATGTGGATTGGTTGTACTCATGTATGTATGGACTATGACAGCTCAAATGTTTGCAGGCCTCTGTATCTGTGAGTTTGTTTGCTGTTTGTTTGTTACCAATGTTTACACACGCATCCTTGCTGTTGATGTTTGTTGCTGGTTGTCGGATTCTCATATTCTCTCTTAACTAAGGCAATGACGTTTTTGGTTAAATTTCGTTACGGTTGCAAAATGGCCTTTAGCAAAATTTTGTACTGATGCAACAAGGTTTTGGGTCTTCTTTTCAAAGTTTTTGCTTCTTTAAAGCTCCTGAAGAATTTTTGTTTTTTTCATGCTACGTTTTCTTTGTTTTTTTTTTTTGTTCACGGCATTTGTTTAGTTAAGGTCTGCAGAAAAATTGGTAGGATTTTTTTGAAAGAAAAATTATTACGGAATTTGTTGGTTTATGTTAACTAAAGATGACATAAATTGGAGAGAAGTTATGACAGTTTGTTGTTTTGTTTTTAGATTTTTATATTTTTATTCTTTCTTCTTTATTCGTATCAATTATATCAAATCAGACAGATTTGTAAAATGTTTCAGGGCTTTTTATAAAGACGGCTTTTATTGCTTAACAAAAAAAAAAAAGTCGCAAAGATGTTTTGTCAATGAAGGTTGAGTAATTTTTGGCATTGTCTTGACAGCATAGACAGAGAAGAGTTTTTTTTCAAATCTATTTTTTATCAAAATAAGTCACATGTTTTTAAGTGGACATACCAGACGTGTCCATAAAGATGAGATGATTAATACGGTGTAAACACAAGCAACTGTTGCTTTGAAGTCTACTTGAAATAATTTACGTCCCAAATTTAGATTTTTGATCAATAATTAAACTTTTTTTTAATGTTTACACTCAATATTCTGTGTTGAGCATAAATTAAATCAATCGTCTTAAGAAGGAATACAGTCAGATTCTGGTCTAACGTCCTTCTGGATTAATTATCTGTTTGTCTGTTTGTTGGAAAGCTATAGCTGCTTACACCAGTAAACCGATCTTTCTAGAATTTTCACAGTTTGTTACTAGATATACGGTTGGTAAAATAGGGCATTGTTATTAGACGTAGGCGTGGCACCTCCTATACAAAGTAAATAATTATCATCGATTTGCTTGCTAACAGTAATATGTAACGCCTTGAAATTTTGCACCAGTAACCTTTATATTAATATACATAGTTTAGAGAAACATAAACTGGATTGGTTATGTGGGCGTGGTACCTTCCATATAAAGTGAAAAATTATTATCCTGTATCTGGAGAACTGCAGTAGGTAGAGTATTGGAATTTCGCACCAATAACC
The DNA here is from genome assembly GCA_949628195.1 of Phasia obesa. Lineage (NCBI taxonomy): Eukaryota > Metazoa > Arthropoda > Insecta > Diptera > Tachinidae > Phasia > Phasia obesa. The sequence goes on from OX451217.1 coordinate 129,160,465, forward strand.
CCCCCAATAACGTAAATAGTTAGTCGAAACTCAGACTGAATTGGAATAGTGGGCGTGGTAACTCCCATACAGAGTGAACAATTATTATCGTGTTCCTGTAAACTACAAAAGATAGAATCTTGAAACTTTGCATGAGTAACACTTATGCTAATGTGCATTATACAGATGAAATTGGGACAGTGGGACAAAAAAATATAGACTGGATTTGAGCAATGGGCGTGGTACTTCTCATACAAAGTGAAAAATTATTATCGTGATAATACGTCTAAAAATATTCAAATTGGATGGGAACAGTGGGCGTCATGCCTTGCACAAAAAATGAACAATTTGTGTCGTTAAACAAGTGAAGTTTTCGAGTTAAAACTTGGCAATACTTTTATTTTCCTATTTTTATTATGTTTTTTGTGATGCAGCGAAGCACACGGGGAACAGCTAGTTATGTATATAACATAATAATTAAACATTTTGTATATCCATCCTGCTTCCGTTTCGTAAAGATTTATGTTTTTCCAGCTTAATAAATGATCGTACTACTGAAGCCTGTCTTAGAATTATGATCTGTCGTTGCCTATGTATAGTGGTGCATTTCTTTGCTATGTGGTGTGGGCTCTTGCTACACTACATATGTGGTGCTATCTTTGTATATGTGATGCTTTCTGCAAGTCCATGCACTGCACTGATCTTCGTTTGATGCTACAAGTGAGGTGGAATGGCTTTTTGTTTAAGGTTGGATTTTTCTGGAGAGGGTTGAATCGTCTTAACTAAAAAAGCGGTATTCGAACATGAAAAATAGTGGAAGGAAAATTTTTTAAAATATTTAAAAATGCAGTAATGATGATCTTCGTCTATTATCTGGCTCAGGTCCCATGGTGAAAACCAATCGATTTGTTTCAAGGCCAGGTTGTTCTTGCAGAAAACGGGTGTAACCCAGTGACTTGTTAGCTACAGTCACTGTGGACTGCTTGTTTAAAACCTATGCAATCTCCTCTTCTTCATCTTTGCAGCCAAGATGAATAAGAGTGGGAAACGAAGAAACATCTCTGCACTAGAATATCGACATCTTTAGCAGCTTTATGGGCGACGGTGTTTTGAAAGCCTATTTCCGGTTAGTTTTCTAGTCCAATAACAGTTGACACGACTTAGCTAACAGACTGGCTGTTCGTCCTGTCGAGACTTAGCTAGCTGACGGATTGAACGTCCTGGGTAGTGAACCTTTTAGGACTGCTCCTCCTTCTCACTCTCTACTGCATACTGATCTCTGTTTTCTGCAATTTGAGCTTCATCTCTTTTTTTTCAAAGCTCTTCTCTCCAGCTCTGCTTTCTATTTTATCTTTCATCATCTCTACATGTAAAACAAAGGGACCAGGGAGCTGTGAAATCACAGCTACCTGCCAAACCTAACTTTGTTGACATCAGTTAACCGATTTTATAAGCGGTTTTGATAAAGCAAGTCTCTTAAAATTAGCGGGTGTTGTTGAACACTATCGCCATCCCCAAGGTGATTCGTCAAAACAGATGAATAACTGACAGCTAATTAGAGAGATTTAGCTCCATTGCAATGGCTACTGTCTAAGTTGAAAAGTCCCTACTGGAATGCCCACACTCTGACTTATTTTGTTAATTTTTTTTTCATTTAAGTGATTCATATCTATAATTTTATTTAATTTCTGCGATTTTTTTCAGTTAAACAAGTGATTTAATTGATATATCGCATTCTGAAATTGTGGAACAAGATTAACGCGAGTACCTGCCTACTGGGCCTAACCTCACGGTGGTCTTACCACCGCGTGAAACTTAGGCGTAGACTAGCGCCCCCATTGTGTAGTATAACAACACTTTACGATTGCCACCAATCGCTTTTTGTGTGTGATACAGTCACAATGAGTAGCAATTTATATAATATGGCAAGCCTTTCCAAGGCAAGCCTAGATCCACATTAAAACCTTTTGCTATCCAAACTCCGTCTGTTGAGAGTGCAACAGCACACTTGATCGACCTTGCACCTTACCTACTTAATCGATCTTAAACCACAACCACCACGTGTACCCCCGAAGGGGACCTCACTAATAACCGGTCACAGAGAGGATAGGCTCTCTGTGGGGCCACCGATTCCCATGGTACCAGTCCTTTGGGCACTGGTCGGGCCTCGAAGAGGACCCGTATGTTTTAACACACAGACCTTTTCTTCCAGATTTAGGCTCTAGGAACCCTAGCGTCTGGTGCCCCTATTTTCCCCGAGTGAACCGCGTCAAAGCATTTGCCATATTCCTGCAGTGACAATTGGAACTCCCGGGGGTATCGCATCCTGAAATATTGCATCTAATGCTTTCTCTATCAATTTTTTTCCTCATGCCAAGGTATTGCTTAAACACAAAATTCTTTTAAGAAATAAATTAGCTGATGTATTTTCTTTTGAAATTCTTTTAATTAAATAAAATTTCCTATTAGATTTGTTAATCATAGTCAACTTTTTCCATTTAACTAGTGGGTGAAATGATGAATATTGGTATTATTCATCAATGTATTTTCAATGTCTTTTTTATTTTCTTGCAACTATAAAATTTACCCAACACGACAAAAATCTCATCTTACAAAACTATTAGTCATCTTAAGTTGCATTAACGAAGAATTTTTTGGTTTATAAGATTTGTTTTTATAACTTGGTTTAGAGAGACAACAATAACATCGAGACTTTGGTTTTATTTAAATGTTTAATTTAAAGGTTTATCTTTAATTTGATTGAAACAAATAACCAAGCAAGTAACCACCAAATCATCAAACCATCGAATTAAGGAAAAACTTAGGAATTTCTAATGAAAATACAGTTTTTCTCAATAAGAAAGATTTTAAAATAAAATATTTTTCTTAACTTAATGACAAATCAACAAACACAACAAAAGAAATGATAACAATTGGTTAATATCTATAGAAATAAATCTATGAGTTTTTCAATAAATGTGATAAAAAAAAACAACAACATATAGATGTCGATGGTGATGATGACAAAAAGATTCAGCTACAAATGTTTTCTGGTTAGAACAAGTACAGTGACCGAGACTGAAAATTGGACAAACCTAAATTATTTTTAATAAAACAAACTATTTTTTTGTTTTTTTTTTTGGTATTTATATTTACAAGACTTGGGAGATGTCACGTACAATTACGCAATTATATGTAATTGTAATTGGAATTTTTCAATTACAATTGCAATTGAGATTTTTTCAATTAATATAATTTGTAGTGAAAATTACAATCAAAAATTGCATTTAATTGTAATTGTAATTGAAAAAAATCAATTAAGAAAATTTTAAGGAACTTAATAGAATATTGTTCAATTAAAAGTAATGATTATTGCGTAATTATAATTACATTAAATGGGTAATTGAGAATATCCAATTACACATTACCTTAATTTTAATTGAATCTACCCATGTCTGATATTTACTTGTATTTTTATTAAAGAAAGATCGCTACATCCTTTTTTAGCATTCTTCGGATCTATCTACAGAATAGATTCAATTGTAATTATTTTTAACCGACTTCAAAAAAGAAGGAGGTTATCAATTCGTCTGAACGTTGCTTTTTTTTATGTATGTAACCGCAGAACTCAGCCATTTCTGAACCGATTTTAAAATTTTTTTCTTTATTTGAAAGCTTATGCTTTCAGGTTGGTCCCATTTTAAAAACAGTTTATTATATTAAGAATTAAAGGGTGTCCCCGTACAACATACATGTGTTTTACGTGTATTAAAAACCGTAAAGGGCACCAAATTAAAATTTTAAAAAATTTCGAGTCGCTATAGCTCCCAACTTCAGAAATTAATAAAAAAAAATTAATTTAAAATTTAGAGGGTGTCCCCATAGGTGACATAATTTGACCTATATGTTCCTATCTTTTGAACTGCTATAGACAAAACATTGAAAATTTTACAGAATGTCGATTACTATGACCGTTACAATAAAATGTATAAATATTCAAAATTTTAAATTAAAGGGTGCTCCAATAGTTCGTTTAATTTGATGTATATGTCCATACTTTTGAACAGTTGTACACAGACCGCTGAAATTTACAAAGAACCTCTATTGCTAAGTCCGCTATAATAAAAAGTATAAGTTTTGAACATAAAAGGGTGTCCCAATAGTTAATGTAATTCTATGTATGTGGCTAAACTTTTGAACTTTTATAGACAGACAGCTGCAATTTTCAAGGAACCTGTATTCCAAAGTCCACTATAGCAAATATACAATTTAAATTTAGAAATTAAAGGGTGTCCCCATAAATTATGTAATTTGATCTATATGGCCCTATCTCTTGAAACGTCAAAAATAAACACTTGAAAATTAGGCAGAGTGTACACTACTTTCTCTGGTATAATAACAAGTATAAATGTTTGGAATTATAATGTAAAGGTCCCAATAGTTCATGCAATTTGATATATATGGCCAAACTTTTGAACCGTTATAGACAGACAGTTGAAATTTACAAAGAATCTTTGTGACCAAGTCCTTTATAACAACAGGTCTTTAATTTAAAATTGTAAATTAAAGGGTGTCCCAATAGCAGATGTTATTTGATCTATGTGACCCTATCTTTGAACCCGTTATACACAGAGCCTTGAAAGGTGTCCCCTTAAAAGACGGCTGCTGGTGAAAATAGCTTAACTTTTGAACAGTAATAGGGAGAGGCTTGTCATTCACATAGTCTTTACTTTTTTCCCTCTAATTTTGTCGCATATTTTATTTGGTTTAAATCTAATTCTTACAGATTAATTCTTACATTTTTAGTTTAGAATTGGTGCCCTTCTATCTGTTTTGAAGTCGGTTTTTTTTTGCAAGAATTATTCTATTTAAACACCTTTTATAGAGTAATAAAATACTAGCAGTTTTATTTAATTTTTTATAGCTGGTGAGGTTAATTAGATTATATATTTTACACAAAATATATAAAGAGAATAAAATAAAGACAGCGTTTTCGTTTACGTTTTTACATAATTTGAAATAATGGATGCGGAATACAAGTATCCTTTTAATGAAAATGAGCCACGTTACCCTTGAACAATGTTGAGAAATATTGCAAACTTATTTCCAATGTGAGAATCAAAACCGAGGTTCAAAACCGACCACTTAATCCTTGTGATTTCTTTGTGACATATAAAAGTGGTATAATCAGGAAGATCCATAGGGTTCCTACAGGATGATCCATAGATTTCTTACAGATCCGGATAAATGTGATTCTGCATGAGGTCTGCAAGGTCTTGCAGCTGCTCACTGCTAAGAAAAGCCCTCTTGTCAGTAGAACAGGCTAGACAATTGCAGAGGAGGTGCTTTACTATCTTTTCATACTGCTCGTCCTGACAACTTCTAAAGAAGCCATTATATGGGAGTTTCAATCTGCTAGCGTGAACAATAATGACGCATTGCACTGTCAGCATAGCCACTAGTATGCCCTTCTCTCTTCGAGGAAATCTCAGCTGGCTTACAATCTTCTTGAACTCACACTAAAGCTACGGAAACCATAAAATCGTGCAAGTGATCTCGTAAAACCAATTGTTCTGCGCGGCTCCCAGTAGTTAGTGCTTAAAATTGTCTTTGCAGCAGCTTAGCGGGACCCTGATTAGTTGATGTATCTCCTGACTCCTTAGGCAGTTTCGAGATCTAGCAAGTTTTTCCGCAATAATATATCCAGACAGCCCTATGTGCCCCAGTATACAAGAGAGAAATATGAGATTTCGGAGATTTCGGCCTCAACAGTGCTGTAGTGGTTTTTGGTGGCTAAGTCAAACACTTGTTGCATCTGGGGCTAGGAAAACTCGCAAGTTATATTCTAGAAGCCAATGTATCGAATGAAAATGGCAGTTTGTTGTGCGTTTTAGAGTGATGGCATCCTTGGCCCATTTTTTTCGAAATTGCTAATTGAAACATTAGTCAACGGCGACCGCTATAGGAGACCATGATAAAAAAAATTTGTGAGGCTGAAATGAGGGATGCGCACCATGTTACACAGCCAATAAAAACAATCGATCTTTTGCGCAATAAGTTCAGTAATCGTGTTATCAGCTGTCTTACCGACGACGACGCCTCAGAACTACCACCTTTTCTCCTGTCGTGCCCATTAAAGTCTGATGATATGCGTATAATCCAAAAACGATCCACATCATTAAGGGTTATAACATCCAAGTTGTTCGCGAGATCCACAAACCGTCAAATTAGTCGAAGAAAATTGGACTGAGAAGATAAGATATTGCTTAGCCAGTCGCCAGTGGCAGTCGCATGAACGAATGAACGAACACGATGTTCCATAAATAATGGGAATATTTGTGATTTCTAATTCTAAACGAAATTAATGTAGTTTACTTTATTTAATAAAAAGAATTATGTGCTGTTTATGTAACCCAATTGAACAATTCGTCTAGGAAATTTGTATGAAAAGCACTCAATTTTTTGAGTTGTTCCTATACAAATTTTCAAGACGTTTTGTTCAATTGGGTTATGTAAACAGCACATTAATTGTATTATTGTCTTTAGATTGTTAACTTTGGTAAGGATCGTTCTCCGGAAGACTAAAGTCTCATTAGCGTTCGCCTTGGTAAAACTGCAAGATGTCATATACCATTTTGGCAAAATGTCCAATGTCATAGAAATTTGCAAAGCCGTTCAGTGCGGAAAGGTGCACTTGTGATGCTTCAGGAGATCGTACTACTTATACTAGAGTCTGTAGGCGGAATATTGTCAAATGATTTTAAAACTAATTCAAATTCTGGTTCTACTTTTTATTCTTCAACTTGCCGTCTTTTTCAGACCCTTAATCCCTACTATATTTTGCAGATGAAAGCAGAAAAATCCCTTCGTTGTCGTTCGGGTGGAAGGCCAACTATGACGGAGATTGAGCAATTTATAAATGAAACGTTTACTTTAATTCGCTCAAGACCCATTATGGAATGCATATGGTTATATATATATGTTAAATGACAGACAGAAAAAATATTAAATAGAATCGATTAATAAGAATCGATTAAAAATTTAATTGTACTTGCGTACATTAAAAAAAAACCTAAAAATATTTAATTTAAGCAAGAAGTTTATTCTGTAAAGAATAAACAAAAAGATATTTTCTGTAATTTTTATTTGAACAGAAAAAGAAATTATAACAACTTTATCCAATTTTCCGACAGAGTCACTGTGTGCAAGAAGAACTTAAAAAACACTCATGCTGTATCATATGACTTTTCAACTTTTGTTTAATGAAATGTTATTGTTTTTTTTTTCTCTAACCTTCTTATTCCACTTTTAGTTTTCCACTGAAATGCTTAGAAAAAAATATGTTTTTTTTTATGATGCACCTTTATTTTTCATTTTGATTGTGAGCACCCAATTCAATAGAATTTTCTACAAAATTGAGGAAAAAGAGTTCTCCTCGTATTGTTGTCTTATTAGATCTTGATTGTTGCAATCAAAATAAGTTGTTGTGTGTTTTATTTTTGTTGTTGTTTCTTTTCTTTTGTTTAGATTTAAGATTAACAAAAGATCTTTTAAATGAATACAATTTAATTTATGACAGCGTTATCTTTGAACTGAAGTCAGCAACAAGTGGTTTCTTTTAATTTCCTTACCATACCTTTTATAGGAAAAGTGACCTAATTTTTGAGAATAAATTAAATTGTACATGTATTTGATTTTGAAGCAAGTTATAATATTATGAATTACATACAAAATAAGAAAAAAAATTTTTAATTGTACTCAGCATCCGTTTTGAAATATTAAAATAACTGAAAAGTTATTTTGACTTTTGTTGATGGATTTTAAAAAAATTTTGTGAGGAGGCACCTTAGCATCATGATTCCAATATAGCGAACTTGTTTTTCACAAAAATATCTCATTTCCAAGAAAAAGTGGAGAAAAAGCAGTGAAAGTACACAATTACCGGCTTAAAGGTACAGCAATTTTCGGCTTAAAATTTGGATATTTGAAACAGGGTTGCGCACCTTTTTTTTCATAAATTGTTTATTGTATCTTCAATATTTTTGAACTAACAATAATTACTCGTATCTTAAGTCTAATATAAAAATATACTTTTTAAGTCCAGCCAGTGCTAGACAAAAATAATGTTTGTTTCACGGATTTTGCAATCATTTCCGCGTCATCCCTCTAATGTACGGCCAAGAAAAGCAGTATCTCTTCTTTTTAGTCGAATGTAACCAGGTTCATTCAGCATGTTACGCGCCAAAGGGTTTGGATGAGATTCAAGCCTCTTTAGATATGTGACTGCATGTTTCGCTATTTCTGCTTTAACTGATGGCATGTTTAGGTCTTTGTGGATGTTCGAATTTTTTATATACCAGGGAGCAGATGTAATCATACGTAGTACCTTAGTTTGCTGCCTTTGAATTTTTTCTACATTGCTCGCTGAGGCAGTGCCCCATAACTGAATCCCATAACACCAAATTGGTTTGAGGATCGACTTGTACAGTGGAAGTTTACAATCTTAGCTCAGGGTAGAGTTTCTACCAATAAGCCAATTTAGTTGTACTGCTTTTAGTTTCATTTGTGTTAACTTAAAATCAATGTGCCTTTTCCAAGTAAAGCGACGGTCAAGATGTATACCCAGATATTTAACGTCTGAAAGCTGTTGTATCATTTGGTTCTTTATGCGAATAGGTGGGCATGAGTCCCTACGCAGTGTGAAAGTTATGTGAGTACATTTTTGTTCATTCACTTTTATTCTCCATTTTTCTAGCCATTTTTCCAAATTCAGTATGTGGTCTTGTAAAAGTTGTGATGCTTCTTGGGTACTGTCATGAATACATAAAAAAGCTGTGTCATCTGTAAAAGTTGATGTGTGGGCTAGGGTGCTAATTGGCATATCTGATGTGTACAGTAAATATAAAATTGGTCCCAAAATACTACCTTGGGGAACTCCGGCTTCAATGAGCTGTGGCGAGCTTAACCTTTTATTTTTGAAAGTGGGACATTTTAAACAAAATTGCGCAAACAGATGTTGACAATTAAATAAAATTTTAAACACCTCTTACAGAGCTTAACAATATTTTTTTTTAGAATTTTAGAATTTTCTTATACATTTTAGAATTTTATCCAGGGATGGGTAATTTTATATTAAGTAAATACAGGGTGGGCCAAAAGAAACCAAGGGCTCTCCAAAAATTTGTCTTAAAAGTGCCATTGTGTCTCGGGCAGTATGGGCAGTGGCTCCGTCCTGCTGAAACCACATACCAGGTCTGTTTTCAAGAGCAGGACGTAAAAAATTTTCTATCATAAACCGATACCGCTCTCCATTTACGGTTACAGCACTTCCATCTTCATTCTCGAAGAAGTAGGGCCCAATGACATTTTCAGTTGTGATCCCACACCATACTGTACACCTGATGGGGTGCAATTGGCGTTGATGAATGGCTCTTGGATTTTCAGAACCCCAGAACCTACAGTTCTGCTTATTAACAAAGCCATTCAAATGAAAATGAGCTTCATCACTCATAATCAAATTTTCAATAATGTCGGCGATATGCTCTTTGCGTTAAAATAATTGATCTCTGGTTTAAATAATACAATTCCAAGTGTTGTCTATATAATCTGAAAGAAAAAATAAAAAAAAGTTAATAAACAAAAAAGTTATTAAACTTTTACACCCCTTGGTTTCTTTTGGCCCACCCTGTACATAAACCATAACTGAAGTACTATATAAGTAAATGTCTTAAAATTGATGTGCAATACGCTCACGACGTGGCGGGTAGCTGTGCCCGTGTGTCTATACATATAATAAAACAGTAAAACTGAATGGATTTTAATAAAATTTTCTAACGAAGTACCTTAATATTCCTATTCTATTTTTCCGCAAAATATTTTATTTTCAAGAGAAAGTGGAGAAAAACAGTGAAAGTAAGCAATTTTTTTTACTGATTTAATGATACTGCATATTTTAAGACATATATTATTTTTTGAAAGCGGGATATTTTAAACACGTTTGCGCAACAGATGGCGCTGTTTTAAAATAATCAGAAAATATAAATTACTTACTGCCAAATAGCCAATTGAATAAAATTTGTATTTGATTTGTATTTTTACTTTGTGGAATTACATTAAAATATATCCAAAGTCATAGTTTATATAGCTTTACAATAATTTTTGGAATTTTAGAATTTTATAAAAAATTTTATCCCGGGATAGGTACCTTTATATAAAGTAGTGAAGCACTATAAAAGTAAGAGTCCTAAAATTTGGTGTGGATTACTTTCAAAGCAAAATCGAACAATATATTGTCAGAACGCACACAACGTGTGTGGACACAGCTAGTTACATTGTAAACTACCACTAGTTGCCTTTTTTATTATCGAAGCACACCACTAACTTTATGGGTTAGTCGACTGTAGTGATTACAGACTTGCGACTAATACACGTCGACATTCTTCCCCATCACAGTTTCTATGGTAATCGCTAAAATTTGCTTAAAGCTAGATATCCACACCATCACCCTATAAAATAAGTGTCTGCACGTAGTCCAAAGCCTTTTTTTGGGTGTTAGCCTTTTTACCAACACAGTCTGAATGTATCGTTTTACCTCGATTTTTAACTTCAATAATACGATTATTATTAAACGACTTCAAAAAAAGAAGGAGGTTATCAATTCGTCTGAATGTTGCTTTTTTTATGTTTGTGCCCGCAAAACTCAGTCATTTCTGAACCGATTTTAAAATTTTTTTTTTATTAGAAAGGAAATGCTTACAGATTGGTCCAATTTTAAAAGAAGTTTAGAATTTTGAAAATTAAAGGGTGTCCCCATACAACATACGTGTTTTTTACGTGTATTATCAACCGCAAACGGCACCCTTTTAAAATTTTAAAAAACTGCTTATTACTATAGCTGCCAATAACAGAAATTAATAAAAAATAAACTTAATAACTAAAGGGTGTCCCCATATGTGACATCAATTTTTATATATGAACCATTTGAACCATTGTAGACAATCACTTGACAGAATGTCCAATATTTATAATCAGAAATTAAATATTTATGATTAGAAGTTAAAGGGTGTCCCAATAGTTGATGTTATTTGATTTATATTGCAAAACTTTTGAACAATAACACAGAGATGGTTGAAATTTACAAGGAACCTGTATATCTAATTCCTTTATAACATCAAGTATATAATTTAAATTTGGAAACTAAAGGGTGTCCCCATAATTGATATAATTGTACCTATCTAGCCCTATCTTTTGAACCGTTATAGACAGACACTTGAAAATTAGACAGAATCTCCACTACTATGTCCTGTATAATAACCCTTATAAATATTTAAAATTTTAAATGGTTTCTCAATAGTTGATGTAAATTGATGCATACGACCAAATTTTTGAACCGTTTTAGACAGACATTTGAAATTTACAAAGAATCTGTCCTTTAAAATAAGTGTTTAATTTAAAATTGTACATTAAAGGGTGTCCCCTAGGTGTTATTGTTTAACCTATTGTGCCATATATTTGGAACCATTACTTTTTATTGCTGTGTCAGTAATAATAAGTGTAAAAAAATAAAGGGTGTCCTCATATCTGACGTAATTTGTCGTATATGGCTTTATCTGCTAAACCGTTATGGATAGACATTTAAATGTACAGAACGTACATATATTACTATGTCCGTTAGAGCAACAAGTATTAAATTATTTGATTTGAGTACTATTTCCTACAGATTACTTCCCTTTAAATTTTGGTTTAGAATTGATGCACATATGCATATTTGTTTTGTAGTCGGTTTTTTTTTCAAGAATTATTTAGAATTTTTATAATAGACTTTGGTCTACATACTGAAAATTACAAAATTGCTCGATTGCCTAACAGCTACATTATGAATTATAATTCCCTGCCTTAACGTTTTTGAAAAAAAAAAAATTAGTCGATTAATATTGTTTATTCGAATAAATATTTTTTATGTTAATTTTTTACATACAACATTGAAACGGATGAAATAATCTCTTATTTCGCATATCGTATCATCATTATTAATTAAGTTTAGTATAGCAGTGTTAGATGATTTAGAATCTGATACTTTGATATTTGTTTGTTGGCCCCTTCTGCAATAAAAATTGAGTTATTATCATCAATCCAAAGCTTGCTGTACTATACAGTTGTACTTTTTCGTATGCACTACTGTAAGGCGAAATGTAAAATATTCGTTGTTTTTTGAAAACTTTAACATTTTATGTCATACAAAATTGCATTTATTTAGGCAAAATATATGTGCTTGAGTATTGAGAGATTTTGTATGGCAGGAAAAGATTGTACTGCTTCCAAAAATCCATTTTTCTTTTGCTGGGTAGCCCAGGTGGATGCAGGCAATTAAATGTTTTAACTGCCTTTGAAGAAACTTCTTTAATATGACTGAGTATAGGGTTTTACTACCCTTTGATAGTAGAATCAAAAACCTATACTGTCACTTGCTTGTATTTTTTCCACTGTTGCACTATTTAAATTTTTAAAAACTTATTACAATTTTTGTCACATATAATTTATTACAATTTTTGCCTCATAATTGGATTAAAATTTAATTAAAAATCTTTCTAAATTAAATCAAAATATTACAAATTTAAATCAATTTTCTTTGAATACAAATAATGCAGTGCAAATAAATAACTAACATAAAAACGAACTTTATGAATGAAATAAACATTTAAAATTATTATTTATGTACATATTTTAAATAAAAATAAAATTATTAAACTTAAAAAAATATACAGTAAATTAATAATTTCATATTTAAACAAGAAGAAAGTTTTTTTTTATAACACACCACCACAATATCCGATTGTGACACAGACAATGAAGCTGATGATTAATAAACCAAAATTGCATAATGATGACCTGCTGTTAATTGTCAATATTTTTTTTTTTTTTTCAATAAATAAATTCGACGCTTTTTTATTTTTCTACATGATATTTATGATTGAGATCATAATAAAAATTCATATTTAATAAAAATTTTCTCTATTGTTTAACACGAATAAATAATTAATAATTTCACAAAATATTGAACAAAAAAAAAAAAACTAAACTAAAATGACAAATAAAACATTCAATCAAAACATTTAAAAAAAAACTTGAGAAGAAAAAAGCAAATTCAAAAAATAATTCCATATAAAGGGAAATTAAAAAAAAAACGTATAAAAAATTCACTTTTTATCGCTATGGAATTCAGTGATTCGCCATAGAAATATGAAATGTAAACCGCTTACACATAATCCATTCCCAGCAGGATGATTTAATTAAATGCTCACACAAATAAGAAAAAATAGTAATAATCGTTTAAAAAAGATTGAATGATAATAGAAAGAGAGAAAGATGAAATAATGGTCGTTGACTGCAAGAGCAGGTAGAAAAAAAATTTAAACAATTTTAACTTTCAATAGTGAATACACCTGTTAACATGTCTTTATGTTACCATTTATTTACAAATAACTTGCAGTATATTAAATAGACCAACTAATGTATCATTTAACGTATTTTTAAGAACAAAGCAACTAACAGTATCATCGTCATCATAATTATTTTATTTTACAACCAAAGCACAAAGCTGCTTAAGCCAAAGACGGCTAACAGCCGCCGCTTATCTATTGCGAAGGGGATAAGTTATGAGACCAAATAATGTTATAATTATTTATTAAGTTAATTGGATTTGTTCCGCCATAAACTGTTGTCATACCTTCCGGCGAAGGCCTATTTCGATGCGAGGACATCATTATAGCCAAAGTCTGTGCTTGCCACCTTGAGGTGAAACCCGATAGGTTGTATTAAGCCTGGAAAGGTCAACTCCAGGAGTACTTCACTAATTGTTTCTGTTCATCAGAATTCAATATATCCTGATGATAAACTGCTCAGCCATGACGTTAAGAGAGGAGCTAGTAGGTAGTGTACAAGTTTCTCAGTACTAGTCTTGCAGCCTACCCAAGACTCTGGGCTGTTTCACTACAACATTGACAGAAAGGCCAAAAATATGCTTTGATATAATTGAAGCTTCTTAAGCTGGTTACCTGCATTAGTGTGAGATTATGGAAACTTTAAGTATCATCTGGACAAAATGAAAATTGAAAAATCCCATACGATATCGCTCATTGTGTGTAAATGGCCAGCATACTGTTTAACGTTAAGTTAAGGGCCACAGCTAGAGACATATTAGACAAATTAATGCAATATTGGGAGAGACTCTATGATGAGGAAGAAAGCAAGGACTCAGTTACAATACAAGACTCAGTGAAAGTAAGGTAGTGGAAAATTACCTATCAGCTAGGCATTACTTTTATGATAATATTACGGTTGGAAGAAAGTGCTCGAAAACATGTAACATCTGTACATCTATAATATAATTCTTGCAAAAAAAAAACCGACTACAAAACAAATATATGTGCATCAATTCTAAAGTAAAAATTTAAAAGGAAGTAATCTGTAAGAAATAGTACTCAAATCAAATACTTTTATACTTGTTGCTCTAACCGACATAGTAATATACGTTCTGTACATTCAAATGTCTATCCATAACGGTTCAGCAGATAAAGCCATATACGACAAATTACATCAGATATGAGGACACCCTTTATTTTTTACACTTATTATTACTGAAAAAGTAATAAAAAGAAACGGTTACAAAGATATGGCCATATAGGTTACACAATATCACCTAGGGGACACCCTTTAATGTACAATTTTAAATTAAACACTTATTTTAAAGGACAGCTTCTTTGTAAATTTCAAATGTCTGTCTAAAACGGTTCAAAAGTTTGGCCATATGCATCAATTTACATCAACTATTGAGACAAACTTTATAATTTTAAATATTTATAAAAGTTATTATACGGGACATAGTAGTGGAGATTCTGTCTAATTTTCAAGTGTTTGTCTATAACGGTTCAAAAGATAGGGCTAGATAGGTAAAATTACATCAATTACGGGGACACCCTTTAGTTTCCAAATTTAAATTATATACTTAATGTTTTAAAGGACTTAGATATACAGGTTCTTTGTAAATTTCAACCGGCTCTCTGTTACGGTTCAAAAGTTTTGCAATATACATCAAATTACATCAACTATTGGGACACCCTTTAACTTCTAATTATAAATATTTAATTTCTGATTATAAATATTGGACATTATGTCAAATTTTCAAGTGATTGTCTATAATGATTCAAATGGTTCATATATTTAAATTGACGTCACATATGGGGACACCCTTTAATTTTTAAGTTTATTTTTTTATTAATTTCTGTTATTGGCAGCTATAGTGATATTCAGTTTTTTAAAATTTTAAAAGGGTGACCTTTACGGTAAAAAACACGTATGTTGTATGGGGACACCCTTTAATTTTCAAAATTCTGAACTTGTTTTAAAATGGGACCAATCTGTAAGCATTTCCTTTCTTATAAAGAAAAAAATTTTAAAATCGGTTCAGAAATGACTGAGTTCTGCGGGCACAAACATACAAAAAAAAGAAACATTCAGACGAATTGATAACCTCCTTCTTTTTTTGAAGTCGGTTAAAAATAGTAACACATTTCCTGTCTGTTTGTAAAAACTAATGAGTGGATTTAAAAAAAAAAAATTGTAAGGAGACACCTTAATATCCTTATTCTAATATAGGATACTTTTTTTTCGAAAAATTATCTTGTTTCCAAGCAGTGAAAGTATGCCGTTTTTTTACCGATTTAAAGGTACTGCATTCTTTCAGGCATTTTTTATTTTTTAAAGTAGTATATTTTAGGCAATGTTGGGCGACAGATGGCGCTTTTAAAATAAAAAAAAATTAAATAAAAGCGGGATATTTTAAACGCGGTTATGCTATAGCGAGCGCTGTTTGAAAATGATCACAAAATTTGAATTACTTACTGGCACATAGCCAATTGAATAAAATTTGAATTTGATTTGTATTTTTACTTTGAGGAATTATATAGTTATTAAAAAATTTTAAACACCTTTGTAAGCTTTACAATAATTTTTAGAATTTTAGAATTATATATAAATTTTATAATTGTATCTTTGGATCGGTACCTTTATATAAAGTAAATACGTAAGAGTCATAAAATTTGGTGTGGATTACTTTCAAAGCAAAATCGAACAAAATATTATCAGGACGCACACAACGTGTATGGGCATGTACATCTAGTTAAAAATAAATTTAAAAAAATCGGTAATTTTTTAACCGACTTCAAAAAAAGAAGGAGGTTATCAATTCGTCTGAATGTTGTTAACCGACTACAAAAAAAGAAGGAGGTTATCAATTCGTCTGAATGTTGCTTTTTTTTTTTTATGTTTGTGCCCGCAGAACTCAGTCATTTCTGAACCGATTTTAAAAATTTTGCACTATTAGAAAGTTTATGGCTACAGATTGGTCCCATTTTAAAAGAAGTTCAAAATTTTTAAAATTAAAGGGTGTCCCCATACAACATACATGTTTTTTACGTGTATTATGAACATTATAGGTCACCAATTTAAAATTAAAAAAAAGTGCGTATCACTGTAGCTCCCAACAACAAAAAGTAATTAAAAAATAAAATTAAAAATTAAAGGGTGACCCCATAGGTGACTTAATTTCACCTTTATTCTCCTATCTTTTGAACCGTTATAGACAAACACTTGAAAGTTGCACAGAATGTTCGTTACTATGTCTGTTATAATACGTATAAATATTTAAAATTTAGAAATTAAAGGGTGTCCCATTAGTTGGTTTATTTTGATATATATATGGCCAAACTTTTGAACCTTTATAGACAGACAGTTGAAATTTACAAAGTACTTGTATTGCTAAGTCCGCTAAAATAACAAGTGTAAAATATGAATTTGGAAATTAAAGGGTGTCCCAATAGTTAATGTAAAAGTAATATATATGGCCAAACTTTTCAACTGTTATAGATAGACAGTTGAAATTTACAAAGAACCTATATTACTTAGTCCGCTATTAAAACAAGTATAAAACTTGGATCTATAAGTTAAAGGGTGTCCCCATTATTGATGTTATTTGACCATTATGTCCTCATCTTTGGAACCGTTATAGACAAACACTTGAAAAATAGACAAAATGTTCACTACTATGTCTCGAATAACAACAAGTATAAATATTTAAAATTGGAAATTATAGGGTGTCCCAATAGTTGATGTAATTTGATGTATATGGACACAAAGTTAAAATTTAAAAATAATCTGTATTACAAAGTGTTCTTTAAAAAGTATTTATATTAAAATTTGACGTCATTTGATATATATGACCCTATCTTTTAAACAGTTATTGATAAACACTTAACAATTAGACAGAATGTCCATTACTATATCTGTTATAATAAGTATAATTATTTAAAATTATAAATTACAGGGTGTCGCAATAGTTTATGTAATTTGATGTATATGACCAAACTTTTAAACCGTTACAGACAGAAGGTTGAAATTTACAACGAACCTGTATTGCTACGACCGCTATAACTAGTATAAAATTTAAATTCGGAAATTACAGGGTTCGCAATAGTTACCGTCTTAAAGAAACATGCTTTTAAGTTTGTTTGTTTTGAAGTCGGTTTTTTTTGCAAGAATTATTATTAATGTAGAAAGCTACGAATCTCCTCTTACCGTTCGGTCAGTAGTCTAACGCTCCTTTTATTTTGACAGTTTCCACCATTGCTTCATTTAATATTTTCTTTGATAACAAACTTAAATTATGCCAGAGGCACTACTGATAAGATTTTATGGACTATTTTTACTTCTTTAGCAATTTGAGGATTAACAACTTTATAATGGGTTATATGTTTTCACAGTGATTATATAACAACTCCAAAGGTCACAAAGCCTTCTACTTCTAATTTTTTATGGTTTTGAAATCATCTTCCTTAAAAAACAAGTGGATTATATGTTTTACATTCTAATAAACGTGATGGATCTGGAACTCCTAAATTAATTTTATCGGGCTTATAGCCCAGAGCAAGTAGATACTACTACTAGTGAGTGCATGTAATTAATTGTCTCTGGGCTGATTTTAAAACTTTGAGAACTGCCTTCTACAACAGCTCGGAAATTTAAATCTTGACACTTTACTACTATCAAGTAAAGTAATAATATTAGTGAGTGTCCTGCGGTATAAGCTAATTTTGACATTTTTGGAGCACCCTAATATTCCTACTAACATCATCAATAAACTAAATTCTATAGATAATAAAAATTTATAAAAATCTTATAAAAACTACAATCCCTTTTTCAAGTTTTTAATAGTTTTCTTATAATAAATTTAAAATCCAATAAAATAAAAAAGGAAAGAAAGGAAAAATTTTAAGAAAAAATATTATTGGATTTTTTCTATTGTTGTCATCCGTAAGAGACACATTTTATTAGACAATTTAGATTTATATTCTTGTGCAATAAAAGTGTCCTTTTATTTTATTTTCTTAACATTGTTGTTGTTGGTAACATTTTCCAAGTCACTTTTTGACTTGCATTTAGTAACTTGATATTGTAACTATTACAAGATTAAATGATTTAAGCAGGGTTACAGAGATTAAAGGCCAGAATTTTAATCAAGAGTTTGAATATAATTTGATTATAAAGAAATTATCGTTGTACAAAACGCAGTGGCTGTCCGCACGCACATTTAAGAGGTTGGAAACCTTTTTTTTTTGTCTCCATTGTTTTTTTTTTTTTTGTGACTTGATAGGGATTCTTTTGTAAGATTTGAAAAAAATTATGGGAGGTCCTATGAGCGAGTTAATGTAACATTTTGTTTAAATATTTTTATAATTTAACACTTTATCGCAACAACTTAATCATAATGGAAAGAAAGGTTTGTAAAGAATATATCGTGGAGAAAACCAAAGATAAATAGCTTCATATTGTCTTTGTTTAAATGTGATTTTATAAAAATTAAACGATTTTCTTTTAAAAAGAAAATGTGTCATATGATCCATATGTTACTTATCGAGAAATAACTATTTTAAAGGATCCTTTTTGGGTTTTATTTTCATTACATATTATGTGTTCTTAAAGCATCATATATTAGAGAGGTATTACTTTTCAGGATGGCGACCGATTTAACAGCTGTCAAGTGATTTATTCTCAGTTTGGTTTGGCAATTCATCATGAATAGACTCACGCCTAAACAACGCTTGCAAATAGTGCAATTTGGGCCCAAAACGAGATTACCGTTGTTCCCGATTTTCATAAGAGAATTTTGTTTAGCGATGAAGCGCACTTCTGGTTGAATGGATACGTCAACAAACAAAACTGCCGCATTTGGAGTGAAGGTAATCCTCAAGTGTATGTCGAAACACCATTTCATCCAGAAAAACTGACTGTTTGGTGCGCTTTATGGGCTGGTGGAATCATTGGTCGGTACTTTTTCAAAAACGATGGTGGCCAGAAAGTTACAGTCAATCGTGATCGGTATAGAGCCATGATTACTAACTTTTTCATTTCTGAATTGAATAACCATGATTTCCAAGAGATGTGGTTTCAACAAGACGGCGCAAAATGTCACACAGCTCGTGCAACAATAGATTTATTGAAAGACACGTTTTGTGACCGCCTAATTTCACGTTTTGGACCTGTGAATTGGCCTCCAAGATCTTGTGATTTAACACCGCTAGACTCCGTTCTGTGAGGCTATGTAAAGTCATTGGTCTATGCGGATAAGCCACAAACGCTTGACCATTTGGAAGACAACATTCGCCGTGTTATTGCCGATATACGGCCACAAATGTTGGAAAAAGTCATCGAAAATTAGACGTCCAGATTGGATTACATCCGCGCCAGCCGTGGCGGTCATATGCCAGAAATCATATTTAAAATGTAATGCCGCAAGATTATCTTTCGGATAAATAAAATTCATGTCAATCGAATAATCCATCGTTGTTTTATTGCAACTTAAAGTTCTATACCTCTATAAAAAACACCCTTTATTAATATATTTTTTATAAAGAAACTAAAAGGTCATAAAAATAATAGTATCTTTGATATGTTTCTTTCAACGATAAGTTGGACGAAATTTGTGACACATCTACAACAATGTTTTAGTCCATCTTCAATTGTTTGCCTAGTCTGTCAGTCTCGGTGTTGCAAGTTCGATTCCCGCCAAATACTCTGGGTGTTTTCTGCAGACAAGCAGAAAGCTACGCAGGCATGACTTGAAGTGTCTATAAAAAGTCAAATTTTCGATAAGAGCAACCAGAAATTGTTTCTTATTAAAAATGTAATAGAATTTAAACGTTGCAAATGGAAATATCCACAAATGGTATATCTCGCACAAGACGTCAGGTGTGCTACCAACAAGTTAAAGTACCAACACTATTCTACCTCACAGACATATACTTGATGCAGTGATTTAAAAAAAATAGGTAAAACAAATCTATCGGCAACATGAATGCCTCAATTGCTCACAATTAAGAAAACGCAATAGTGTAACTGTGATTGTCCTATTAATACCTCCCGGGGGCATATTTTGACATTGGCATTACTGCTTATAATATCGTCCCCTAGACTAACAAAGGCAAAAAAGTAAAAGATAAAAACTTTCGAAGTCCTACTACTTTCCAACGACTTGTGTTGGCAAGTAGTAGGACTAGTTTCCATTAGACCCTTCCGTTGTTGCTCTCGCTTAGATCCTAATCGCAAGAAGCATAATAGTTAGTAAGATGCTCCGCTTCCTGGGGCTTACAAAGGCCTAGAATTGGAAGATATGAACTTTTGAGGTCTAACTAGTGTCCATTGTCTAGTACCAGTAGCCCCATGGAAAACCTAGGGTCTCTTCCGTGAATAATAACGTGAACATAATCGCAGCAAGCACGATTTCCATTCAGATGCGCTGTTTCCCGAGGCTTGCAAAAGGCTTAAATTGGGTGATAACATTTTCGAGCAGATAAACATTAGATATCACGGGAACTGGTAGCCCCGTAGGGAACTTATTGTCCCTGAGGTCCTTTTAGGAATAACGTGATGGATGAGTTTAGATGGGTCTCCTGAGTAATGGGTATGAACATGGTCCTGGAAACCATGGCCTAAGTTGCTACTAATTGCATCGCTGTGTGCAGTAAGTACGTTTGAGGGCACATTCTATTCAGCCAGTGCACAGTGGGGCAGAATCAAAATATTTTTTGGAAATACCTCAACCATTTGTTAAGGGCTAGGCCGATTGATCCAAAATTTGGCACGAGCATAGCATTACACGAAATTTGCTTTATATATATTCGTAAAGAAATTTTTTTTTCTATTAAAAAAAATAATTTTTAGGCTAAAATCCACAAAAATACAATAATTTTGGAATTTTTGAATCGAAAATCGTATAGTTTTCTCAGAAAAGATATAATTTTGAAATTGTTCCACAATATTTTAAATTTCGCTCACTAACTATGGAAAAAAATAGGATGAAAATTATTTAAAATATTTTTAATATAACTGGACCAGGGTATCGAAAAATCAAAAATTTTAATTTCAAAATGCTAACAACTCGCTCATTTTAATATAACTTACAGATTATTATTTTGAATCAATCGTAATTCAAAATTGCAAAATTACAGCCCCATTGTGCAGTGTTAAGACCACTGTTGTCAGTTGAGCGGCTTTTGGGTAGCTAGTAATCTGTAACACATCTCTTTAATCCGAAATAATTTATTAACTTTATGTTGCCGGTTTATAAATGTATAGAAATCACTCTGAGGGCGAAGATTGAAGGGTCATCTCCTCAATAAAATCAATTTTTTTAAGAACAAACTGTAATCCTATTTTGCGTGTAGACAACACTTCTCGAAGGTAAAGTGGAAAAAGATTTTTGATACATTTTAAATTAATAATAAAATTAGACCAGTTGCTCTCCAAGAAAAACAACAACGAGTATAAGTAAAAGGATTAGCGGTTACCTTGATAACCATTTTTCTGTTTAGTAAATTTTACCATAGAGCCGTTTAAAGTTAACCCTTTTTTCCAACGTTTTTTACGAGAGTAAATAATGTTAACATAAATATTATGACTCCGAAATTACCGATTATAACCAGTACTCAACCGCTTTTTTGGTACACAAATTATACATTAAAAAAATAAATTTTTCTACCTCAGAAATACTTGTGGGGGATATGGAACCACCTCCATTCCCAAATTACCCCAATTAAAAAAAGTGGTTAACCCTTTTAAATTTTAAACAAAGTTTAAAAAATTTTATGATTTGTACTCGACTTACATGCAGAATAATTAAATTTTCGATACAAAATCGGCTTCATTCATTGGTCCAGGACGAATTCCATTCGATTCTTTAGTAAATCTAAATCCAATTTACAAAAAAATTTTAGATTCGATTATTCAGATAAGGTGTTTGCTTACTCACTTACACACTGTGTAATTTTTAAGTCATGGCAAAATAACCATATACGGACACTACTACGTGATAAAAGACCAAAAAAAAGACCCCTGTCTTTTTTTTGGTCTTTTGCCCAAAGTCCTCAAGGTTTTTTTTTATGGGCCCTCAAATGTGTGCAATAAGAATAATTATTCTTATTGCCCATAAGAGAGCATCTGCTTTGCTTTTTATTTTTCAGCACTCAAATGTAAATGTGTGTGTTTTTTTCATTTTCATGAACAAAGTGAAATGTGCACATTTCCCATTCATGTGCTGTGAAAAAAACAAGCAGTTTTATTTAAGAAGAATGTGCAAAACGAAAAAAATTAAAATGAGAAAATGCCCACATATTCACAAATGAGCGGTGAATAAATAAAAAGCAAAACAGACGCTCTCTCATGTGCAAAGATACAAGAACGAGTGAAAATGAGCACATACTTTGCTACGCTTAGGTCCTTTTCCTCTATACAGGTTACTTATATAAGTTTCGCTTCTATTTATGTAAATAGAACTTGCACCCCTCTCTATGTGCTTAGTGTGATTATGGGTGATAATTAAAAATAATTACTTGAAAATGTTTGGCAATCTGTGTACAATAAATTTGGAAAATTTAAATAATGAAATCTTAGATAAAAATCAATGATCCATTTATATAGCCAATACATATTTGTTACGTCTAGTAATAAATATTAGATTCAGTATATTTTCCGCTTGATTGGTGCTCCATGGAAATAATTGAAAAGCTTAAATTTGGAAAATCCTAGCAAACATTAATTTTTGAAATTCTATAATTATGTCGCTTATATGAAAAATGGGATTCATCCCACCCCCGGCACCTAATAAAAGTCATTAAAACTATCTAGCGTGTTAACAATAAATACTTCTCAGCACACATGACAAACAACTCTTTAACGAAAACTAAAGAGTCATAAGCAAATGATATAGATCACAGAAACCAACACACCTCTTCACAACAGCCCTTTTTATAGTTTGAGTTATGAGAGAAGAGTTGATGATAAATAGCAAATGTTTAAGGTGGAGATTTCCTACCAACAGCAGTTGCTTAGCATTCTTTGACACATAAAAATATTCTTTATGACACTGCACAGCGGTGCATGTCATATGTATGTTGGATTTTTAATTGTCGCGGGTTATAAAAAATTTTTCATCATTTTGTTGATATTAACGACTTGCTTAAATGAATTAACAACAAAAGAGCTTGATTAGATTTATAGGCTGAAAAAAAGATATTTATAGATTCTCTTGAGGGAATAACTTTATGGATTTGAGGTGTGAGTTGTTACTTTGTTTCAAATGACCATGGAAAATTCTTCAAAATGAAATTTTGTTTTTATTGTTTTTTAATTAAAGTCTATAGAGATTTTTAATAACTTCTCTAATAAAATTTAGTTTAAGAACCATTAGAACCTTAACAAAAATTGTAGCTAACAGTGCCCGCTACTTCGTCGGCCTCCTGATAATATTTTGTATTGAATTCGAATGTAATCAACACTAAATGTTAAGACTCTTACTTTTATGGTGCTTCAGTTATGGTTTATGTATTTACTTTTCATAGGGGTACCCATCCCTGGGTAATTACTCAGAAAAACAGGCCTTATATAAAATTGTAAAATATACATAAAATCCAAAAATTTTTTTAAAGTTATGTAAATTATGTTTAATATTACCCGCTAGTAAAAACAAAAGGTTTTTTTTTTTTTTTTTTGAATTCATATTTATTTATTTATTGTATCTTCAATATGTTTGAACTAACAATAATTACTCATATCTTAAGACTAAAATAAAATATACTTTTTAAGTCCAGCCAGTGCAAGACAAAAAAAAAAATGTATGATCCACGATTGTTGAAATTATTTACGGGTCATCCCTCAATTGTACGGCCAAGAAAAGCAGTATCTCTTCTTTTTAGTCTAATGTAACCAGGAGCATTAAGAATGTTACGCGCCAGTGGATTTGGATGAGTTTCAAGCTTTTTCAAATACGTTACGGCATGTTTCGCTATTTCTGATTTAACTGTTGGCACGTTTAGATCTTTGTGAATATTAGAGTTTTTGATATACCAGGGAGCAACTGTGATCATTCGAAGAATCTTATTTTGGCGCCTTTGTATTTTTTCAACATTGCTAGCTGAGGCAGTATCCCATAATTGAATCCCATAGCACCAAATTGGTTTAAGTATCCACTTGTAGAGTAGTAAAGTAGTAATCTAAGCTGAGGATAGAGTTTCTGCCAATAAACCAGTTTAGTTGGACTGCTTTTAACTTCATTTGTGTCAATTTGGATTCTATGTGGCTTTTACAAGTAAGGCGCCGGTCAAGATGTATACCGAGGTATTTGACGTCTGAAAGCTGGGGTATCATTTGATTATTTATGCGAATAGGGGGGCATGAATCCCTACGCAGTGTGAAAGTTATATGCAAAAACAAAAGGTGCTGCCAAGTTTGCGGTAGCTTTAAATCGATTACTTTCACTATATTTTCTCTATTTGGTGTTGGAAATGGGATATTTTTACGAGAAAAAAGTCACCTCAATTTGAAACGGGATAGTAAGGTACCTCCTCACAAAATTAAAAAAAAAATTCATGAAGTTCTTTTTACGGGATGCGAACACAGACAGACAAAAATAACAAAAATTGGTGTGTTGTATTCCATTACGATTGCTATCTGTAGCTGCAACAAAATGTTCAAATAAAACTTCATTTACAGAAATGGTCCTTTAAAAGTTTTTTTATAAGTACAGATTTCTCCTACTAATCTACTAGGTCTCTCACATGTATCCATACAACATGAAGTCTGAATGTAATGTCAAAAAATGCGGCAATGACCCCCTCCAATGTGTGTCTGCACACCTTTCAGCAACTTAAAGCATATAAGCTGGCAAAGAGTTCAGGATAAATGAGCTAAGGAGATGACATTATTAATGAGAGTGGCCTTGCTTAGATTTGTAAAGGGTGTTTTTTTATAGAGGTATAGAACTTTAAGTTGCAATAAAAAAAGGTGGATTATTCGATTGACATGAATTTTATTTATCCGAAAGATAATTTTGTGGCATTACATTTTAAATATGATTTCTGGCATATGACCGCCACGGCTGGCGTGGATGTAGTCCAATCTCGACGTCCCATTTTTGATGACTTTTTCCAACATTTGTGGCCGTATATCGTCAATAACACGGCGAATGTTGTCTTCCAAATGGTCAAGCGTTTGTGGCTTATCCGCATAGACCAAGGACTTTACATAGCCCCACAGAAAGTAGTCTAGCGGTGTTAAATCACAACATCTTGAAGGCCAATTCACAGGTCCAAAACGTGAAATTAGGCGGTCACCAAACGTGTCTTTCAATAAATCTATTGTGGCACGAGCTGTGTTACATGTTGCGCCGTCTTGTTGAAACCACATCTCCTGGACATCATGGTTATTCAATTACGAATGAAAAAGTTAGTAATCATGGCACTATACCGATCACCTTTGACTGTAACGTTCTCGCCACCATCGTTTTTGAAAAAGTACGGACCAAGATTCCACCAGCCCATAAAGCGCACCAAACAGTTACTTTTTCTGGATGTAACGGTGTTTCGACATACACTTGAGGATTACCTTCACTCCAAATGCGACAGTTTTGTTTGTTGACGTAGCCATTCAAACAGAAGTGCGCTTCATCGCTAAACAAAATTCGCTTATGAAAATCGAGAACAACGGTAATCTCGTTTTGGGCCCAAATTGCACTATTTGCAAGCGTTGTTCAGGCGTGAGTCTATTCATGATGAATTGCCAAACCAAACTGAGAATAAATCACTTAACAGCTGTTAAAGCGGTCGCCATCTCGAAAAGTAATGCCAATTTAAAGCTCTATACCTCTATAAAAAAAACACTCTTTATAAGATTAAGGTTATCGCGAATGCAACTTCAAGTATCAGTGGCTACGGGCTCTTGAGTCCGAGTAAATCGTTTTACGCAGTAAATATCACAATTAGTTCAATTAATTTTCGTTATAATTTTTATATTTATTACTCTAATATTAATTCACATGTTGTTTTTATTGGCAGGTTCCGCCAAAAGTAATAGGATCCAACACTCAAGAAGACTATTTCATGAAACGTTCAGAATGTTGCAAAGCTGTCCAGAAAAAAATTGGTGTTTGTAAAACTTTTGTAGTCATAAATTGAGTATAAAATATCTGACCTTTGGTTAGAATAGTGGATCTGGTACCCACGACCGTGACCCAGCGCATATGACAATGATCTTTTTGCCTTGATTTGGGTAGGAGTTATGCTCTATTATGTCGGAGAATTTTTTTAAAAATAGTGACAGACACAAAGCTTTAAGCTTTCTGGAAGTAATAGCTTTTAAGTTTCAAAATTATACAAAATTTATTTTGCATCAAAATCTTTTAAAACAAAGAAGTTATAGTCATTAAAAAAGTAAAATTTTCTAGTAACTACAGAAAATACAGAAATACGATTTTGGATGATCCTGTTCGCTGTTAAAATAGAGTACTAAGCTCTTGGCTCCCGTGGTAACCTGACATTTACTTTCAAATGAGTAATATAGCTTTCAAATCGGTAACCATTAAAAATTTGATTTTTAGCCGCCTTCTTTAAATAAATGCCAGAATGCGCCGCACACTGTTCTCTATAGAACTCCAGTTCGTAAGAACCACCTGGAGCTTTTTGCAAAACTTAGAAGCGAGATGGGAGTCGCATTCCTAATACAGTCGAGGTCCCGAAAGAATCTTTGGCCCAAATATTTTAGCCTGAGCCGGACACTTTTAGAAAAGGTGTTCAAACAATTCTTCGTTCTCCAGATACATGTTGAAGCTCTTACTATATGAGATTCCCATATGAGTGCCCCGTTATAATGCCTACAAGAAACGATATTGTGTTTTTTGAGGACCGATAGGCCTTTCGTCCTATTCTTGTCGATTGAGGGCCAAAGAATTTTGGACCATCTGCAAGCGGTTAATGTATACCACTTGGAGCCGTTTTTTTTAGCATGTTTGAAAATTTTACCAGGGGTTGGTTTTTTTCCCTTTAATAAATCCTTAATTTTATTTACAAAACTATTGCGTAAATTTTTAAAATATAAAATAAAACTGAAATGCGTTTTCTTTTCATACATAATCCCTCAATTAAAACTCTAGCAGATAATAATTGGATGGTATTTTTTTTTGCTAAACAATTGATTTCCGACAATAAAAATATTTTGGTTGGCCAACAATTGACCGGAAAATTGTATAGATGAGTAGAGCCACTTAAGCTGAGCTAATACCATCCTTATTCGTGGCCCATTGTATTTAGACAACATTTTAAAAATACTTGTTAATAAAAGGAATTTCTAACAACAATCAATATAAAGGCGAAATAAAAATGGCAAATACAATAAATTTTCTTTTCAACAAAGAAAGTAAAAACAAAACCAAAGAAAATGAAAGGAAACAATATTTTAATGGATCCCAATCAGGGTGGCCCTTCTTTCAGAAAAATATTTGTTTTGCTATGTGTCTGTCGAAACTAATGGAAATTCTAAGCAATAAGTTTATTTTTTGTATTGTTAACAAACGTTAAAAATTTTCTTCATGATGAATGGTGATTTAAAGAATACTTGTCCTTCCTCAATTGCCCAAAAAAATTACACACCTTTTGTATTTTTAAATAAAAAAAACTGTTGGAATAATTTTCAATAAAATTCAGGTTTAGTCTTTGAACACACAGAAAAAATATTTTCATCAATTAAAGGTTTTAATCGATTTCAGATTAAAATTTAATTAAAAAACGAATTCATTCAATCATTTCTTTAATTACGAACCTTTTTTGTTCTGTTTTAAAGAAACATATATATTTTAATCAATTAAAAAATTAATTGAACTTTAATTTAAAACTAATTAAAATCTTCTATTGGGGCAAAAAATTTTTCTGTCTACGACAATTTTTCAGAATAGAATATTTTCCGAAAATTTTTAAAAATATTAAGGATGAAATTTTTCTAACATTTACCTGATGTAGAGGGTGCTCCAAATGCAAATATTTTTTTTTTTTTTTTTTTAATTAACAAAATGAACTCAACTTCAGTTCTGATGGCATATGATGACTTAATGAAAAATAAATAATGTTCTCACTATTTATGAAACAATATTTTATCCAAAAAGCAACTAATTGACATCAAAAAGTCAGCATCAGTCATTACACGACTACCGAACTTAATATACAAAAGATCGCTATGTGACATGGTGTTAAGACCAAAGTTTATCCCAGTTCATATCTGCCATTAGAAATCATATAAAATCTCGGTAGCTCGTCGTAAAATGAACTAAACATCATTTCTGTTCGTATTACGACTTTATTCAAAATAACAATTATTCCTGGCTTTGCACTACCTTATCCTGTCAGTCTAAATTTTTAATTTGTTGACAGTCTCTGGAATGGCTTCGAAGCGGCAGCGTAAGGCTAACAGCGCTAACAGCTAAAATCGTTTCTGGATTATTCGTATACCATAGGACTCGAACGGCACCCAGAAGAAAAAATCATAAAGGAGTCAATTGGACAAATAAAGAATTGGGGGCCTAGTGACATTAACAAGACGGCTGATAACATGATTATCGTACTCAGTGTGAAAAAGATTGCTTGTTTGATAAGATGTGTGACATGGTGTGCCATCCTGCTAAACCAAAGATTACCCAAGTCCACATCTTCCATTTCTTCATTCTGTAACAGATATGGCGCTTCCAGCAGTATTTTCGAGAAAAAATTTGCCAAGGTAGCATTTTGTTTTTCAACCCAATTCGATGTTCGTCTAGAGCTTTCTGTAAGGCCCAACCAAACTGTTCAACGTCGTTCAAGAGTAAAGCGATTCAGTTTGGCGCACGGTGCCACGGTGGACTCATAGTTAATATTTCGTTGAAAACTAATTTATTAGTGTCTAAAAACCATATAATTTAAAAAGATAATTGCATTTGGAACACCCTGTATATTTCTATTACATAGATTTTTTTCTATGAAAAATTAAACCTATTCAAACTGCCTTTATTTTCTTGTAAAATTGTTTATTCCTTTTATGCTTAACAGAGCGTTGCAATGCAACACCACCAAACAGCGATGTTAGTGGCTGCAACAGCAGCAGTTAGAAACAACTGCATCAACCTCTCAGTAGATTGTATTCAATTGTTTGGATGATGTGCTAAACTGAAAAGTCACGATTACTAGACGATAAATATTGAAAACATTTTATATGTAAATTATTTTAAAGAAATAACAAAAAGCAACAAAAAAAAACAAAATAAAGCAAACAACGAAAACATTTGCATGGTCAGAAATAATAGCGAAGGAAACAATTGCAATCAACGGTGGGAAAATGAATGTTTTGAGGGGGACCTCAGCAACACTTTTGATCTGTGGTCTATAAATAGCCATCTGAGAAATTTTTATAGATTACCAGAAACGACATAAATAATGGAGCATTGGGGGTACTCCGTTGGATATAAAAAAGTGTCAGCGATATTGACGAATTTAACCAATTCCTTACACTTTAAGTGGTCACCCAAATAAATTTAGAGTTCTGTGTTTAGACGGTGGAGACAGTAATTTTAAGTCTCCTTTTTAGATAACGAATTGTCACAAGAGCTTTGCGGGTCGTAGCACAAAATTACTGAAACCATATCGCTTCTAAAACAAAATCACAGTTCGCAAAATACCGTTGAATGTTTAAAAATGTTAACTTTATGGTCTGAGTGGGTACAAAGATATACGTATTATTTTGGTTTAGCTTGAGAAATAATTCCTAATTTTGTTATGGTAGAGGTGGACTTTTGGAACCTTCTTACTAAAAATTAAAAAAATTTAATTAACTGAGATATGGCTTGCTTTAAATAAGCGATAAGTTCTAATTACTGTTATTTGCTCGCTCGATTGGGAGGAAAAATTTCAGAGGGAGGCATTTCCATTTATCGTCCTTGATATATTACCTAAAGAGACGTCAAAGAAACTTGGTATACAAATTTTTCGTGAAGTAATACCGCTCCAAATTGTTAGTTGAGTTAGGTGTTTTTAGGTCTCTCTTGGGGTACTGGTTTCTTTAATACCACTCGTTTGAGTGCTGTTCAGATGTCGAAGATTATTATCTTCTAGTTTCAGATTCCGTTCAAGACTCCGGAACTATATACCCCCCAGAAGTATAAGACTGAAGGTGTTACGAATTTTCATGACAACATACCTCCGAAGGAGAAGTGGGTGTAAACAAGTTGATGGACACCTACGATATAACGCGTATCCGAAAATATATAGCTTTGCTTGCTTAAATGTACGTTCAAAGGAATCTCAACCACATCGAAATTCATTAAATATTTAGGACCGTTCTGGAAAGCTTTGCAAATTCAAAACACCAGGACGAAGCCGTTTTTTATCTGGGGAAACGTGACAAGCGGATTAACAAACCATTGCCCCTAACAAGCTTGATGGTTTCGGCCGATCGTCAAGAACGAGGTTTGCCAGCGTGTTTCACATCTAAAACATTCTTCTACCGCATAAATTTAACCATGAATATTGTAACTTGTTAGAGCATT
The DNA here is from genome assembly GCA_949628195.1 of Phasia obesa. Taxonomy (NCBI): domain Eukaryota; kingdom Metazoa; phylum Arthropoda; class Insecta; order Diptera; family Tachinidae; genus Phasia; species Phasia obesa. The sequence continues at coordinate 129,191,390 of OX451217.1, forward strand.
AGCTATTTTAAAGTAAATACTCTGGTATCTCTAACATAGTCTAACAACGGAAGATAATATCTTTCCTAAGAATGTCGCGATTTGCTGAGTTTTTCATGATAGAATGAGCACTGAGGCACGGAGTTTTTTCATGATAGAATTTTTAAATTTCAAAAAGATGTCATTTTCCAGTCAAGTAAAAGCAACATAGGTTCTACTGGAGTACCCCGAGCGCTAGCTCCAACATGACAACCCTAAGTTGTACAGATTGTTTTCCATTTTATTTTCATCTCACTCCAGGATACACCATGCTCAGGCAACTTTCCAGAATACACCATGCTCAGGCAACTCTTTCTCAATTTGTCGTTTCCAAGTATTTCCAGGTCTGCCAGGTCTCCTAGAAGCTTGGAGGTTATTTTTGACGGCCTTTCTAGTTATATCGCAAGCTGGCTTTCTCATTGTCCCAGCCATTCGATATATTCCATGTTTCGCAGCTATATGGAAGCACCAATTTCACATTGCTGTTAACAACCTTGATATTGGTGTGAATTGAGATATTTTGCGATCTCCAGAATTTGTTGAGTTGTATTCTGAATATCTTCTTTGCTGCCCCCACTTTTAGAAATCATACTCCCCAGATAGCAAAAGTGTTTAACATCATCAATGCGTTGCCGCGTCAGCTGGAATTTCGGGTTCCATAATGAATTTTTTTGATTTGGTTTTGTTGATGTTAATTCGAAAGCCAGCTTTAGCTGCCCATGTCGCGAAGGCTCACATTTTGGATTACATTCTATAGAAGCGATGGGAGAGAAGACAGATGTCATCAGCATAGTCGATATCGTGTAACCTATCGTGGAGACCCTACGAAATACCATGATGCGTATCCATGTTAAGTACTATGTTAAACAATAATGGTGCCAAAACATAGCCTTGGTGAACTCCGAAGTTCACTTTAATGGATTTGCTTCATGAGCGCTCATGAAGTATAGAAATAGTTATCTCCTCGGGAAATCCTTTGCATCTTAGAGCTTCCCAGATCGCATAATATTGTAATGTGTTAAAGGCACGTTTGATGTCTACGAGCTCTAAGTAAAGGAGCGAGCGCCATTCAACCAACTGCTCAACAATTATCCTTAAAATATTGATGTGATCATGTGGTCTCGTCTTAATTGTGGTTCAATGATGGTTGATATGCGATTGTTCGCCATATTCAGAAGATTTGTACCCCTCCAGTTGGAGTACTTTTGCACGTTCCCTTTTTTGGAAGTTTTATTATAAAGCCTTCTCTTAAATTTTTCTTTTAAGAGAACTATTCTCCTTTAAGAGAAATATTATTAATTGAACTGAATTAATAAGAAGATAGAAAACTGCCAGAAGTCAACTGCAAATCACCGTGTGATAAAGGGTGTTACAAAGGTACACAAAAAATAATGTTTTACTTCATTATCTCCTCATGATATTTACTACCCATAGGAAAATCCCAAAATCTATTTCAAATCTCCTTAATTGCAGTAGTAGCATATAAAAATCGATTGATTTATTAAATGTTTCGCAATGTTGGCTGTAGATTACGTTCTAATGATACTATGAAACCTGTTTCATAATTTCTGCACTTGTGTAGTTATCATGCTCATCTTTTTGTGGTCAATTAGTCGATGTATTGCAGAACAAACCGCTGAGATTATGATTCATTGTTTAAGCAAAATCGATCGTTCATGGAACAATATCCCTTCAAAAGTCGTTTGTGCCACTTTCAATGTAGTAAAACTTTAATCTAATACTCAAACAGTACTTACTCCATTTACTTTCTAATATCTTACCAGGGTATTACGACTACATGAAACAAACAACTAAATAAAATAAACTATTTAAATCTTAAGGTTGCCCATCCCAAAGATATTTTCTTAAGCTAACTTTAGTTCCAATAACAACCTAAAACAAAAGCGTTAACAACTCTTTAAAAGAAAAGTTAGTTGTGTGTTGTTTTGTTTTGCTTTGTTTTGCTTTGTTTTGTTTAAATTTACTGTCTAGTAAGCAACCAGTCAATACAAACTTCACAGCCAACATGCACTTAAAACAAGAACACGAAGCCAAAGAAACAGAAACAGAATCAGTGAGGAGATTGTTTGTAGGGAGTAAGTGCATATGAATGAATGCACGTCTCTGAAGTTGTATGTTTATTTACAACATACCACCGTCAATGATTTCATACATGCGATTTGCACCTGCCTGCCGATTTTGATCATGACCAAGGTTAAAACTGACACTTAGGATTTTTTTTTCTTCAAGTTTCCTTTTCCTATTTTCTGTACAGTTTTGGTCAGCTGTAGGGTTATTGGGTGGTATTGTTAGTCTTATTTAGAACTTTGTAACAATAGCAACAGAATTAAAGTTTAAATAAATTTTCAAACAAATAAATAGTTCTAAATTTTATTATTTTTAAGCATTCTTGCGCATACTGCAGTATATTTTTAATGCATTATGTATAGCAGTAACCAGTAAAATTTTACTGGTTAATGTAATTTTTTCCAGTAACATTTTACTGGTTACTGTAATTTTATTCAGTAAACAGTAAAAGTTTACTGGTTACTGAAAAAAAAATGCAGTAACCAGTAAAATTTTACTTGTAAATGAAAATGTTATTTGATATCTAATATATGAAACATGTAACATCACTAATCAGTATTCAGCGAATTGTAATGAAACAAAATATATAAAAATAAATTTTTTGTCAATGGAATGCGGCCTACAACGGTATTTTTACAATATCAATTCGTAGCATACTTGGGCATATTGCAGTGTATTTTTAAAGCATTATGTATAGCAGTAACCAATAAGCTTTTACTTGTAAACTTTTACCAGTAAGCTTTTACTGGTTACTGTAGTTTTTTCACAAAAGTTTACTGGTTACTGAAAAAAATGCAGTAAAGTTTTACCGGTTACTGTCATTTTTTTCAGTAAACAGTAAAATCCAACATTTTATTGCATTATTTAAATAATGCAGTATGCCCATGTATTTTTTTAAGTCAATCATATTAGGACACTTATAGAAATAGATGATGGACCTAAAATTTAACAGATGGCTTTATATAATAATGTAATAAGTATACTTTAGTAAAACTTTATCTGAAATTGTTTTGTTAAGAAATTTTGCTTAATTACACAGTGCAACACGGAAATTTTTCACTTTTGCGGCTACCTAAGCGCTACCTAAACGGTGTTAAGAATCATTCCTAGGAAGTTCATATGTTCTAGAAAGTTGTTTACTGATCTTAGGTTAATTTTTGTAGTTGATTGTTTCCTTGAATTTTGAACGGTTTGCTACCTATGGACCTGAACAGGGGAAAAAAGGTAAAAAAAAATTAATTTTTTTAAGTTTTTTGCGATTTAGACCTTGAACGTGAAGTTTTTTATGTTCACAATTTTTGTTCTTTATGACAAGAGCTACAACTTTGCCTCAGAGAGTATATCAAAATTCCAAACAGTTTGCAAAATATTAGCTTGAGTAAATGATAATTTTTTTGCAAAAATTACATCGAGGCCCCACATCTTTAAGGGCCCATATAAAAAAACCTGGAGGTCTTTGGGCAAAACTGGGAGACAGGGGTCTTTTGTTTTGGTCTTTTATGACGTAGTGGTGTCCGTATATGGTTATTTTGCCATGACTTAAAAAATTACACAGTGTGTTATTAAACAATTCTTCATAGTTGTTTTATAGCTGCCTAAAACAGTGGGCCGATCTTCAATGGATCAATTTCCACATTTCGTTACTAAATGAAAATATTTGTTTTTTAATTAGTCGGATCTATAGTAGAAAGTAATTAAATTTGTACTTCGAGAATAACGTGCGTCTTCAAGGTAAAGATCGATAGTTAGGACGAGAAGCCGGGTCCCCACACATAAAGTAATTATTCTTTATCTTTAAATTCAGCTAAGGCTACTCTGAGTATAACGTGTACTTTATATAAAAGCTTAGCTATAATTTTGCTAATATTAGATCGGGAATTAATATAGTAAATGAAAAAAATGCAAAATAAATTTTTTAAATACAAAAGAATTTTTGAAGTAAAGTTTAGTTCCGTTTTTGCTCTCTCTCTCTCTAAATTAAAAGCATATTTTTTCATAAATTATTATATATAATTTAAAAAAATAAAAAAAAAAATTAATTTAGATGCCAGCAGAATGTAATTCTTTTTCTGGATTGCTACATCCTTCTTCAGCTTTCTTCGCATCTACTTTGGGTGATATTTAGTTGTAGAGATCATGTATTGACCCAATCCAATTCAGATTATAGTATAAGAGAAATTTTATTGAATCATCTTAAGCAAACGCCCCCAACCAAAAAAAGAGGTTAACATGAAAATGCATTGTTTTGCTAAATATTAAGCAAAGCGACACAAACCTACATTGTTGAAAGCTGGTATGATACTGATTTAAAATTTTTACATATTTTGTTCTCTTTGTAAGATTCTGATTGTGATTGTGTTGAGACTCTTAGGAGTTTGCGTGGAGGCTCTTGATCTTTAGTCAGTTGGTGTAAACAAAGTCTACCACCACTTACAACTTCTTCTATTTTGTTTCATGTTTTTCTTTACAATTAGCACCTTATATTTTTTGTTGCTTCAGCCAACCTTCGATTAGCAACAAGAGGAATTTTTAATTTGTTTTACCCCATTTGAAAATTTTAAAATTTTTTTCTAAAAACTTTTCTTTTCTTAAATTAGCTTTCTTGTTAAAATTGAACTAAAGCCAGAGAATATAATTAAGAATTTTAAATATTTTTTATCAAAAACTTTGACTTTTTCCTTTAATAAAATATTGTTTTAAATATTTCATTTAATAACAATATGTTTGAAGTGTCTCGTGTCCCAAATTTTTTTGAGGAAATTATTTTCTTCCTTTAAATATTTTAGTTATAACAAAAAAATATTTAAATTAGTTTTTAAGAATTGCAACATTTAGAAAAAAAATTGTACAAATTGGTTTTTCAGTTTAAAATAAATCTTAAATAAGCGAAAAATTGTCCCAACTTATTTCCTTTAGGAAAAACTCTTTTATTGAATTTTTTTAAAAACAAAATATTCAAGGTTTTTTAATTTAAATTTTTTTCAATTGGTCCTATTAAGAAAACATCTGTTTTTATTATTATTATCTTCAAATTAAAGTTTTATTTATAAACTAAAAATTGTCCTAAATTATTTAAGTCGGTAATTTTTATTTGTGTTTTATTTATTTTTTTTAGTAAAAGGTTATTCAAAATCCTTTTAAAAAAAATTTTCCCAAATTTAAAAAAAACAATGTCCGAAATTATTTCTTTTACATTTTTTTCTTAAAAACATTTTAATTATAACCACAAATTGTTCAAATTGGTTTCTAAGAATTGTTGCATTTAAAAAAAAATATGCCAAATATTTTTTGTTGTTAAAAATCAATGTTAAATAGGGTTTTTCTCAAACAACTGTCCCATCTTATTTTCTTTAGGAAAAAATCTTTTACTGAATTTTTCCAAAAACAAAGAAATCAAGGTTATCTAATTTTCAATTCATCTTACTAGGAAAAAAATAAAAAATACTACAAATTTTGAAAAAATTACTAGGAATTTTACAAAAAAATTGTCCCAAATTTTTATTAAAAATATTTGTCAGATATTAATTCCAAATTATTTTTATGGAATTGTTGCCTTTAGAAAAGAATTTTGCCAATTATTTGTCCCAACTTATTTTCTTTAGGAAAAAATCTGTTATTAAATTTTACCAAAAACAAAGTAATTTTTAATTCGTCTTATTAAGAATAAATCTGTGTCAAATATTAAAAACAATAATTGTATGGAAACGGTTTCTTCGAAAGAAAATTTTAATTATAAAAAAATGTCCTAAATTAATTTCGTGGATATTTTTCTTTTAGTAAAAGATTATTTCAAAATTCTTTTAAGAAAAAATGTATTCCGACTTTTGAAAAAAATTGTCCGAAATGTTTTTCTTATAAACATTTAATTTATAACAAAAATTAATTTCTCTAAAATGTCGTTTTTTTTTGGAAAAATTAATCCCATATTGGTTTCTTCGGAAAAAAAAATGTCCCAACTCATTTTCTTAAAAAAACTAATATTATTTTTTTTAAATGTAGTCAAGGTTTTGCAATATTTTTAGTTCAAATCGACTTATTGAAAAAAAAATTGTCTCAAAAATAAAATAATTGTCCGAAATAATTTTTTAAGAATTTTTTAATTATAAACAATTGTCCTAAATTACCTTCGATGGGAAGAAATTTTGTCACAACTTTGTTTAAAATTTTTTCCTTAGAAAAAATTTTGACAAAACGATTTTATTTTTAAGATGTGCGTATGTCTTAAGGATTTTTTTTTTTTTTGTTATGATGAAAAGTTTGTCCCAAATCCTTTTTTATAAGAAAAAATACTTTTCGTTCAAAAAAAAATCACAGAACATTTTTAAATTTTTTTAATTTGCCAAGTTATCTTCTTCATAAGTTTTATTGTCAAAATATTTAGTTTAAATTAAATTTTCCGGCTTTATAGTTTATTTCTTGCTTAGGGGTTTGGAGACTATCCAAACTTCGTCTGTTAAGAGTGCAACAGCACACTTGATCGACCTTGCACCATACCTACATTAATCGATCTTAAACCACAACCACCACGTGTACCCCCGAAGGGGACCTCACCAACAACCCGTCACAGAGAGGATAGGCTCTCTGTGGGGCTACCGATTCCCGTGGTACCAGTCCTTTGGGCACTGGTCGGGCCTCGAAGAGAACCCGTGTGTTTTAACACACAGACCTTTTCTTTCCGATTTAGGTTCTAGGAACCCTAGCGTCTGGTGCCTCTATTTTCCCTAGTGAACCGCGTCAAGGCATTTGAGAATGTACTGCAATGACAATTGGGACCCGCGGGGTGACCGGTTTCTACAGAAGTAAATTTTTTTTCCATGCGGTAGTCCTAACAGCACATCATTCCTTAACCTAACCTATGTCTATTAAAATAAATTTATTTTCGCCAGTAAAGTTAGTAGAGTCCTTTTGCGGTCGGATTTGTTCAGTTTGAAAACTTATTGTTTTTCTAAAATATTTTTGTTCCTCTAAATTATCTCGCGTGTATTGTCTTCGTTAAAGGATTATTTATGTGCATAACCAAAAACACAACTTGAGGTAAAATGATTTCTTTTATGCCTTTTCGCTGTGTTTGCAGTGTTTGCTTTATCGTGCTGTTGTCAGTGTTGTTGACTTGCAACCATATTTAGGCATATTTAAATGTTTAAAGGGTTGCAATTGTTAACTATGCTATGTTTTGTCTTGTATTGGCCCGGCTATTGACCACTTCAACTATAAAGTGTAAATATTGAAACGTGTCTGTGTTTAAAGTTGCTGCATCCCATCCCATTTGAATGCAGCATAGTGGCTACATATCTTTACCTTTAGCTTTCGACTGCGTACACAATGCTAAAGAGATACACGTTAAAGATTAGGGTCCTCGTCTATAAAACTTAAGAATGATACATGACTTATTTATAATTTTTTGTTATTTTTTTTTTTTTTGAGACTAAATCTTAACTAACAAACAGACGACCAGAAAGTGTGTTTGCAAAGGTGCAAAACAATGATGTATAAAATTTTTTAAGGAACTACGTTTTTTCTTGACTCTTTTAAAACAATGTTTGCATATGAATTTCAAGTATCCTGCATGTATCTTGTTAAGAGTATTATATCCCAAGAATGCTGCAAGTATGTTAAATGAGTTGTTTACGCTTGTGTTAAGAAGACAAAGTAGTTTTTAAACGTACTTATTATCATTGTTTGCCATTTTGGTTGCTATTTTTTTTTTCTTTTGTAGTTTAAGTTTCTCAAAGATATGGGGAGCCATGTTCAAGTCCAAGCGGCTTGTTTCATTTACAAAATTAATTGGTTGCCTTTTTTACACTTAAGGCTAGAAATTGATTAAGTTTTCAGAGAAACGAAAAGTTGAATTTATTAATTTGTTTTGGTTTTCATACAATAGACCTTGAACTCTGTTATTGTGGAAAAAACTGGCGCTTATTGATTGGCTTTAATCAGACAACTTGCTTTTATTATCACACTCAGGCCCATTATTATAACTTGCCAATAGGTAAAGTTAGGATTTTGTCGGAGCGATAAGTAGTTTATCGTGAGTAACACCTGAACGTTTAAACATTGCCTGAGTGAAAAGTATTAGTTTGCTTAAAAATATTATTAGGAAAACCTTAGTTTTGGTAGAAATAGGTTGCCGGACCACAAAATTACATTCTGGGACAAGCGCATAAGTTAGTAGTAGCTTTAATATAAGAACTTATTTAAGGTTAATCGATATTTTGAAATAATTTTGGTTATATGACTTATTTAGGTCATATAGGATAAGTTTATTGTTATATTGAAATCTGTATATAAATTGTAGAATAAAATTGCATTAAGAATAAATTTAATTGATTCTAATTCTAGTCATAAAGACTAAAATTACACACTGTTTAATTTTTTAAGTCATGGCAAAATAACCATATACGGACACCACTCCGTCATAAAAGACCAAAAAAAAAGACGCCTGTCTCCCAGTTTTTCCCTAAGTCCTCCAGGTTTTTTTTTATGGGCCCTCAAAGATGTGGAGCCTCGATGTCATTTTTGCAAAAAAATGATCATTTACTCAAGCAAACCGTTTGGAATTTTGATATACTCTCTGAGGCAAAGTTGTAGCTCTTGTCATAAAGAACAAAAATTGTGAACATATAAAATCAAAAAAACTTTATCTTCAAGGTCAAAATCGCAAAAAAACTTAAAAAAATTCAATTTGTTTACCTTTTTTCCCCTGTTCAGGTCCATAGGTAGCAAACCGTTCAAAATTCAAGGAAACAATCAACTACAAAAATGAACCTAAGATTGCAATAAACAACTTTCTAGAACATACGAACTTCCTAGGAATGATTCTTAACATCGTTTAGGTAGCGCTAAGGTAGCTTAAAAATTTTCGGGAAATTTTTCCCTTTTGCGGCTACCTAAGCGCTACCTAAACGGTGTTAAGAATCATTCCTAGGAAGATCATATGTTCTAGAAAGTTGTTCCGTGTTGCACTGTGTTATTGAATAGAAGTGCGAATCTTCTATTTTTTAAATTTTATATAAATCTTTTTTATAAAAATTTTATAGAAATTGTGTTTTTAAAAATGTAATAGAAATTTTTTTTGTAAAAATTTTATAGAAAATTTTTTTTAAAAATTTTTATAGAAAATTTAAAAAAAAAAATTTATAGAAATTTTTTTTTTTAAATTGTTATATTTTTTGTAATATATGATTCTATTTTTTACAAGCACGAGGTCTTTTTTATTAAAATTTTAAGGTTTTATTTTAAATGTTTTGAATTTTTTCATTAATTTAAATTTTATAACTATTATTATTTTTATTTCCTGACGATGCAACCGAATAGTATAGCGAAGTATTGAAAATATAAATTAAAAATTTTTATACAAAAGACCATGTGCTTGAAAAAACTAGAATCATATATATATATATATATATATATATATATATATATATATATATATATATAAATAATTCTTGCAAAAAAAACCGACTTCAAAACAGATATAAGGACACAAATTCTAAACTAAAAATGTAAGAAGTAACCTGTAAGATTTAGATTTAAACCAAATAAAATATGCGCCTAAATTAGAGGGAAAAGAAGTAAAGACTATGTGAATTACTTACTGTTCAAAAGTTGAGCTATTTTCACCAGCATCCGTCTTTTATGGGGACACTATTCAAGCCTCTGTGTATAACGGTTTCATAGGGTCACATAGAACAAATAACATCTCATATTGGGACACCCTTTAATTTACAATTTTAAATTAAAGACCTGTTGTTATAGAGGACTTGGCCACAAAGATTCTGTTTAAATTTCAACTATCTGTATATAACGGTTAAAAAGTTTAACCATATATATCAAATTACATGAACTATTATAATTCCAAATATTTATACTTGTTATTATACCAGAGAAAGTAGTGGACATTCTGCTTAATTTTCAAGTGTTTGTGTTTTACGGTTCAAGAGATAGGGCCATATAGATCAAATTAAATAATTTATGGGGACACCCTTTAATTTTGAACTCAAATTGTATATTTGCTATAGTGGACTTTGGAATACAGGTTCCTGGAAAATTTCAGCTGTCTGTCTATAACAGTTAAAAAGTTTAGCCACATGCATAGAATAACATTAACTATTGGAACACCCTTTTATTTCCAAATTCAAATTTTATACTTTTTGTTATAGCTGACTTAGCAATACAGGCTCTTTGTAAATTTCAGCGGTCTGTGTACAACTGTTCAAAAGTATGGCCATATACATCAAATTAAATGAACTATTGGAGCACCCTTTAATTTAAAATTTTGAATATTTATATATTTTATTATAACGGTCATAGTAATCGACATTCTGTAAAATTTTCAAGGTTTTGTCTATAACGGTTCAAAAGAAAGGCATATATAGGTCAAATTACGGCAACCACACTTTAAATTTTAAATTTATTTTTTTATTAATTTCTGCCGTTGGGAGCTATATCGACACGCAATTTTTTTAAATTTTAATTTGGTGCCCTTTATGTAAAAATTCGGTTCAGAAATGGCTGAGTTCTGCGGTTACATACATAAAAAAAAGCAACATTCAGACGAATTGATAACCTCCTTCTTTTTTGAAGTCGGTTAAAAAGGTCAAAATCTACAATAATTTTTTTTTTTGTAATAATTTAAAAAAAATTTTTTCTAAAAATTTTTATTTTAAATAAAATTTTTTGTAAAAATTTTATAGAATATATTTTTGTCAAAATTTTATGAAATTTTTGTGTAAAAATTTTATTGAAAATTTTTTGTTAAAACTTTATTAAAACTATTTTGTAAAAATTTTATAGAAAATCGTAGTAAAAATTTAACTGAAAATTTTGTAAAATGTTCATAGAAAATATTTTTTGATATTTTTTTTAATATTATTTGAAAAACTTTTTCAATATTCATTTTAAAATTTTTTTTTAAAAATTTTTTAACCGTTTCTATAAAATGTAATAATTAAAAAAAAAAATTCTTAAATTTTTTGTAATAATTTTAAAAAAAGTTTTTTATAATTTTTTTTTTAAGATATTTTTGTAAAAATTTTATTAAAACTTTTGTGTAAAAATATTTTATTCAAAATTTGAGTAAAAAACTTTTGAAAAAGTTTATAGAAAATCTTTGTAAAAATTTTATTGAATAAAATTTTGTAAAAATTTAATAGAAAATATTTTGGAAAATTGTTTTGAGTAGTTTTTTAAACTTTTTTTTGAAAAATTTTGGAAAATATTAAAAACATTTTTTTTTTAATTTTAGTAAGAATGTTTTAAATTTTTTTTGTAAAATTTTTTGTAAATTTTTTAAAATTTTAAATTTTATAAAATGTATAAAATGTTTGAAAACTTTTTTCTACAATTTGTTTTTGTATATTTGTTAAATTTTTTTTGAAAATGTTTTGTAATTTTTTTTTAATGTTTTTTTTATTTTTTTTAAATATACTTGTAAAAATTAGGACCTTCCTGTGATCTAAATTGCGTTAGAATGTTATACAAAAGCAAAAAAATACTTCAAAAAATTTCATCATATTGTCTTTTGACTGCTCTTGATTACCAGTGGGCACCCAACCTAAAAACAAACAAAAATCGCCCCTCGCAGGGGGTTATTCATCCTTCGAGATCTGTATGCACGATCTACTGTTCGTGGTCTAAAATTTATTTAAAAAAAGCAAACGAGAATCATTAAAACGGAAAAAAAACAACGTGAAAAAATATAGGCAGGCGTGCTTTTTTGCCCACAGCTTCGAATGGAAGGGTTGGATGTTACTGAATTTTATTAGTGAAATTTACGAAACTATGCCTGGCAGATCGGTAGGCCTAAATTTTCTGTATCCCTTCTGGTGCCTTGGCAAAGTTGATTTCAACCCGAACACAGACGGATGGACCGCCAGACGAATATCGCTTAATAAAATTCTCTATGTTTAAGGATTCAGAATATATATATTTTGTAGGGTAGGAAATGAATATTGTCGAAATTACACACGGAATGACAAACTTATGTATACCCTTTTTCGCCTGCGGTGAATGGAGTATAAAACGGAGTAAAAGGAAATGTTCTTTTTATGTGATGATTTTGCTTGAAAAATTTGTTGCAGTATTGTGAGGTAGCCTAATTAGAAGAGTAATAAGAAGTCAAAGAAACAATATTTTTCTGGCCAAAAGATCCTTAATGACAATTTTCTTCTTTCCAGGGTAAAGACTATATTCATAAAAAATTATTTTAGTTTATAAAAGGTTTATTGAACAAATTTTGTATTTTATAAACCTTTTATAAAACAACAATATTTTTATGAATTTGACCATAAAAGTTTGATCCAAAGAATATCTATACCTGAGCTTCCACGAGTTTTAAAACAAGAAGGCTATGCTTTTAGGAATAGTTGAATATAAGATGAATGTTTTCTCTTGTATAGAAAGACCTCTGAATGGTTTTCTAGCTTGTGTTTATATGTTGTTATATGAAACTTTTTATCTTTTTAGATTTCCTAAAATCTTGATTTATTTGCTTTTAAAACTCTCGGAAAAACCTATAACTTCTATGTTTATATTTTAAACATAAAAATATATTTCTGCTGTTTTTCCCAAATGTTTAATAAATGATCAACAAATTTGTCATGTTAATCAGATGCTTACAAACACAACATAAAAATTTATGATCTTGAGATCATAAAAAGCCAATTTTAGTTGTAGTTAGACATGTGTTATGATTCTTATATAAACTAAGGAGAAACAATGTTTGAGATCAATGTCCCAATACCATAGAAGCCAATACTATCAAAGACACTTGTCAAGATTTTACAAAACAAAAAATATTCTAAGACAGAAAACAAAATAAATAGAATATGTTGAGAGAAGACACATAAATAACAATTTATTATGACATCATTTTCAACGGATTAACAAAAATTTATTACAGTTTCAATATTTCCACATGATGCTATTGTTGCATACATTAGATGTACATACATACATATGTACATACATATGTAAGTTTGAAAGTTATTGTATGCGTAGCATTGCAATTGTTGCTTATGATTCGAATGCAGTAATGGCAACAAGCAACAGTCTAATGTCACATAAATTCAATCTAATTTTTTTATGTGTTTAAACATTTTCCATACGATACTTTCAAATCTTAAAAGTTTTTCTTCTTTGCCTTAGGATTTGGTTTCTATCGTTTCTTTAATGCTGCATGTTGTGTCTTTGGATGTGGCTCTTAAACTTCCTGTCATTTTTGACAAGGGGTATTGAATTGTCATCTATTGTTTTGTGATTGTCATAATTAAACATGAGTACACTGTTTCTAGACGATTAATTTTGTTTGTTAAGTTATTTCATCAATATTTAAACGAGGGGAATTAGAAAGTGATTGTCTTGTAAAATATCTGAAAGGTTCAAGCAGAATATAGCGAACTTAAAATAAAAATAAATATATATACGAGCAATAACTTCCTTTTGGAAATGGTATTTGTAAACCCAGCCATGAGCTTTAAACTCATATTTCTGTTTACAATAAAAAGCTTTAGACGGAAACTAAAACATGCATCTCCTCTTCCATTTACGAATACTTCTTTACTTGCAACTTAATTCATATTTGTTTATTTTTGCTTATTGTGTGTAATGCTGTAGAGTAGTAGCCAGAGTTAAGCCGGAGGCATAAAGGAGTAGATGATCATCATATTGCTCTGTCTTTTAAGTATTTATTTATTTGATTGCGGCATTATATCAAAGTCAAATGTTTTGTTTTTTCCCTTCCCCAGAAATTGTTAACAAAGACATACATACATACCTTGTCAGCACTTCCGAATTATTATTAAATTATGTTTCTCTGCTAATGTTGTTTTTATTTATTCTGTCAGTTATGTGTTTCTTTAAACCAGTATTTTATTTATTTATTTTTTTTAAGACGTCAGTCGCACAAAATACACATAATTTTCATGTTGTCATTTGTTTTGTCTCAGTTTTGTATTGTTGTTGCCATAAGAAGACAAGAAAGAATCACAATTAGATTCTTATTTAGCTAATAAAAACATTATTGCCTGCAAGTTGAATGAATATAGTTTTTGAATGATGATTTTATTATGATAGAATTATCTGTTTATGATGAATAAATTTGATAGAAAGTATAGTCTTATACAATATAAGAGTAGCAAAAAAAATCTTTTTTTTTCATTACCAAGTTGGACTAACAAGCAACAATTGCTAAGTATTTTAAGAAATGTTACACGGAGTTAGCCTTTATATAGCCAGATAGTAGTAGTAGTAGTAAGATGAGAATATACTTATAATACAATTAACAAAGTATAAGGTAACAGTGTAGGCAAAAAGTGTGTTTATAAAATGAAATGTGGAGAACACAGCAGTCTCCAAGACGAAATTTCAAAGTCCGAGTATAAAATAAATAATTCTTGAAAAAAAAACCGACTTCAAAACAGACAAACTTAAAATCATGTTTCTTAAAGACGGTAACTATTGCGACACCCTGTAATTTCCGAATTCAAATTTTATATTAGTTATAGCGGTCGTAGCAATACAGGTTCATTTAAATTTCAATCGTCTGTCTGTAACGGTTTAAAAGTTTGGTCATATACATCAAATTACATAAACTATTGCGACACCCTGTAATTTATAATTTTAAATAATTATACTTATTATAACAGATATAGTAATGGACATTCTGTCTAATTGTTAAGCGTTTATCAATAACTGTTTAAAAGATAGGGTCATATATATCAAATGACGTCAACTATTGGGACACCCTTTAAATTCAAATTTTAAATATTTATACTCGTTGTTATACCAAACATAGTAGTAAACATTCTGTCTATTTTTAAAGTGTTTGTCTATAATGGTTCCAAAGATGAGGACATAATGGTCAAATTACATCAATAATAGGGACACCCTTTAATTTATAGATACAAATTTTATACTTGTTGTAATAGCGGACTAAGCAATATAGGTTCTTTGTAAATTTCAACTGTCTATCTATAACAGTTGAAAAGTTTGGCCATATATATTACTTTTACATTAAGTATTGGGACACCCTTTAATTTCCAAATTCATATTTTATGCTTGTTATTTTAGCGGACTTAGCAATACAAGTTCTTTGTAAATTTCAACTGTCTGTCTATAACGGTTCAAAAGTTTGGCCATATATATATCAAACTAAACCAACTAATGGGACATCCTTTAATTTCCAATTTTAAATATTAATAATTATTATAACAGACATAGTAACGAACATTCTGTGCAACTTTCAAGTGTTTGTCTATAACGGTTCAAAAGATAGGAAAATGAAATTAAGTAACCTATGGGGTCACCGTTTAATTTTTAATTTTATTTTTTAATTACTTTTTGTTATTGGGAACTACAGTGATACGCACTTTTTTTAATTTTAAATTGGTGACCTATAAAGTTCATAATATCTAAACGAAAAAAAACATGTATTATTTTTTAAAATTTTGAATTTCTTTTAAAATGGGACCAATCTGTAGCCATAACCTTTCTAATAGTGCAAAAATGTTTAAAATCGGTTCAGAAATGACAGAGTTCTGAAGGCACAAACATACAAAAAAAAACAACACACAGACGAATTGATAACCTCCTTCTTTTTTTTAAGTCGGTTAAAAAAGGAATACAACTCTCATTTATGATCCAGCGCCCCAAAATCTATTTTGTAGTTGCCGGACCGCATATAGAAGAGGTCCTAGAAGCTTATTGGTGATTGTAGGGTATCCAACTCTATTGACTTATTGGATCATGGGTTGTAATTCACTATTTTATCGTTACTATAATGGTATGTGCTCTAATGCAAATAGGGAATTTGTTTTCGATACCTGCACCTTTTTTGCTTTTAACATGCTGTTGGTTAAGAGCCCTTCCAATTATGGTCAATTGTCCGGTGAATCGACGTCTAAAAGCGAATTTGGGAAAATGAATATGAAATGAGGCACAGTTCGCATGTGGAATAAACTTTCTGCAGATGTCACTCCTGTCCCATTCAATATTGTGAAACTCATAATCGAATCATCCCTTCTTCCCATAACCAAATTTCCTAATTCTGGCACTTTTCTTTGTTCCTATAAAGGTCTCTGCTATATACTCTAAAGTTAAAATTTCGATGTGAAATAGGTCAAATTAAAGGATCTCCATCTTCTACAAGGTTGATCAATTTTACACGAAATTTGGATTAAACGTTCGTACATATTGTTAGCTTATACAAAGGTATAACATTTTTATAAATATATTCCTTAAGTATTTTTTTTCTATTAAAAAAAAGATTGCCGGCCAATTTTGGGCTAAAATTCAATAATTTTCGAATTGAAAAAATTCTAGTTTTACCTCACAAAAGATATAATCTTGAAGCTTTTCCACAATATTTTAAATTTCGCTCACTAACTATGGGAGAAAATTTAAAAAAAATTGCTGAAAATTTTTTAAAATATTTTGAAGAAACTTGACCAGGGTATCGAAAAATCAAAAAAATTCGCTAATTTTAAAAGATAACTTACAGGTTAAACCATCCTGGATCATCTAGACCATGTATAATTTTTAGAAATCAAAACAAAAGTTGAAGAAATGCCAAGCTCTAAAAAGTTTGCAGGTGCGTGGTACCCAACTTTCAGATTACATAGCACCACCCTTATAAGTGGAAGGTGCCCATCATCAAAACTTACGCTGAGATAGTCTTCTGCTATGCTCACTCAATCAATCGGCCTAGCCCTTTACAAATGGCTTAGTTATTACCAAAATATTTTGACTCTGCCCCATTGTGCACTGTGGAGAATAGAAACCACCGATTTAAATTTCATGCACATTTTTTTGTAAATGTAAACTAAATGGTTATTAAGTAGTAGGACGCAATGCGCTACACAGCTTATTGTACGTCTACCCTTGACACCTGAGGCTCTGCTCACGTTATACTCTTGATTATCATCTTATACTTTGACTGTCTTTGTAGACGGCAGAGTATTATACTTCGAATATTTTCTTATACAACTGAGGCTCTGCTCCGGATGGCACGTTATACTCTTGATTATCATGTTATACTTTGACTTTCTTTGTAGACGCCGGAGTATTATACTTCGAATATTTTCTCATACACCGACTACCGACCTTATTTTGTCTTCCTAAGGCAGACTAAATTATTAATTTCCATCCATTTATGTTAAGAAATATGGCATTGACTGGCAGGCACAAGGTTATGGCTTTTTCTGATCGGGTGTACAGTCAGCAGTCCGACTTATACTTCCATGTTGTGCAGGCCAGTATCATTCTCCTTGTTAGATTTTGACTGTGCTAGGAGACTGGCTTAGTTAAGTTGAACAAACTCTGGTTAACTGTCGATCTTTAGCTTTTTCTTTATTTAATATCGACGTACCTGCCCATATAAACACCTATGCGTGGGTGAATATATTTTCTCCATTACTCGGAATGTTATGGTTTCAGGGAAACCTAGCGAGAGGTTAATAAGTTAATCTCCGAAGAGACTTCAGTCTTGTTGGCCCTAAGAGATGGACATAAATACGGGTTAATGTCTCAAGGAACTCCTGAGGCAACAACATCAGCTACAAAGTTCAGAGAGTTTGTTTTATGTAATCAAAGTATCGGTATCGGATAAATACATATATGGCAGGTCATGAAAGCTTTAAGATGAAATTCGAAGTAGATGATACTTTTAGCGACTGTATCTGACAGACTGAGACAATAGAGCAATGATAGGCATAACGCTTACTGACTAACCTAAAGGCGTAAAATAATTGTCAAAAATTCTCATGTACATACAAAATGTATGAAGCAAACCAAACTAGCGCGGCGTCAGCGCCTTGCAATTGTAAAATCTAATTTTGACAGAGCGTAAAGTAGTGAAGTTGGGTGCAAACAAAATGTTATTGCTTTTTTTATGTAAGATTGGTGCCATTTTAGCTAAGTTCTGCTTTATCTAGCAATTTTATCTCCTTTTTGCGATTAAATCTATTAGATTCTACTAAACAAAATGTGTTAACATTACTGTTTATTACAAAACCTTGAGCTCTTATTTGGGTTTGTTCAAAGCTAGGCGCTAGTCGTCGTTACGCCTTACGCTCTTGTTTAGGCTAGTTAGTTAGAAATTTATTTAATTGTGGATTTGAGTCTTTGACAAACTCTAACAATTACAAGAGGCTCTGTAATGAGGAAGAAGATAGACAGTCTAAAATCACTACAGTCGAAAGTATAGTGTTAGCACGGGACTCAACGAAAGTAAGGTAGTCGTATATCACCAATCGGCTGCGTGAAACCATTAATGACCCAAGGGGGTCGAAAAGGTACGTGTAAAGTTTTTCTTTTTTTAATGTAGGTGGAATATCGAAGCAGACTACGTGTAAAGTTAGTAGAGTGCACAAATTTGTTAAAATATTATTAACAAATTTGATTTTGTGGCAAATGATTATGTGGTTTTTTCTTTAAAAATTCATAGAAACCACCCAAGATACAAAAGTGTTTCTAAGAACAGTTTTAAGCCTCCTAATAAAACAAAAATTTAAAAACTCAAATTTATTAAAGCAAATATTCAGGCAGTAGATTTTTTAAATTGTCATTTATAATTATTCACCTTTGACCTATAGCATGTTTGGCGGTAAATATCAAATACATCCATTGCTGGCTTTTTAGAATTTCTTACCTTATTTTTATTCTCAGCCTAAATACTTACTGAACTTTATTTGACACTCACATACCACCACAAAGAAGAACAACATAAAACTAAAATATTTGGGAAAATGTTAATCAAGCTAACTAAATAATCAACCATCCAAAGAATTATAAGTTTAAACTGGCACAAGAAACAAACAAAAAAAATTACAGACATGCACTTGTATGTCAAAGCAAACGATTATAACATTTCCGGTTTGAATGCAATTGTATAAAATGTTTTTCTGTTAAAAAAAAGAACTAACAACTTTAAGTAACGACTAAGTTGAAATTTCTTAATATGTTGGTAAAGTAACTATAAATGTATATTTTTGTGTGAATACATAAACGTATGTGGTTTTGAGACTATTACTAAATACATTAAATTTATGTAGCAAATCATTGTAAGTGTTGCTTTGTGTTAACGTATCAAAGAAGATGGACTGCTTCGAAAATAATGAACAAGTATAAATTAAAAAAAAAATTAGATATATAAACTCCAACATCGCCTTATATACAATAAATTGTGGTAACAGTATGAAAAAATTAAAGGTATACGTCAAACATATCTGAAATTTTTTTAAAAGAATCGCTAGTGAAATATTTCACATAATATCTAAACACATACACCATTTCTTTCTTATACTATTACACAGTGCAACACGGAAAAAAATAACCATATACGGACACCACTACGTGATAAAAGACCAAAAAAAAGACCCCTGTCTCCCAGTTTTGCCCAAAGTCCTCCAGGTTTTTTTTTATGGGCCCTCAGAGATGTGAGGCCTCGATGTCATTTTTGCAAAAAATGATCATTTACTCAAGCCCATATTTTGAAAACCGTTTGATATTTTTATATACTCTCTGAGGCATCTTGTCATAAAGAACAAAAATTTTGAACATATAAAATCAAAAAAACTTAATCTTCAAGGTAAAAATCGCAAAAAAACTTTAAAAAATTAAATTTTTTTCCTTTTTTCCCCTCTTCAGGTCCATAGGTAGCAAACCGTTCAAAATTCAAGGAAACAATCAACTACAAAAATGAACCTAAGATCTCAATAAACAACTTTCTAGAACATATGAACTTCCTAGGAATGATTCTTAATACCGTTTAGGTAGCGCTTAGGTAGCAGCAAAAGTGAAACATTTTAAGTTGGCATTACTTTTTAAGATGGCGACCGATTTAACAGCTATCAAGTGATTTATTCTCAGTTTTGTTTGGCAATTCATCATGAATTCATCACGCCAGAACAACGCTTGAAAATAGAGCAATTTGGGCCCAAAACGAGATTACCGTTGTTCCCGATTTTCATAAGCGAATTTTGTTTAGCAATGAAGCGCACTTCTGGTTGAATGGCTACGTCAACAAACAAAACTGCCGCATTTGAAGTGAAGGTAATCCTCAAGTGTATGTCGAAAAACCTTTACATCCAGAAAAACTGACTGTTTGGTGCGCTTTATGGGCTGGTGGAATCATTGGTCCGTACTTTTTTTTATAAACGATGGTGGCCAGAACGTTACAGTCAATGGTAATCGGTGATCGGTATGAATTGAATAACCATGATGTCCAGGAGATGTGGTTTCAACAGGACGGCGCAACATGTCATACAGTTCGTGCAACAATAGATTTATTGAAAGACACGTTTCGTTACCGCCTAATTTCACGTTTTGGACCTGTGAATTGGCCTCCAAGATCTTGTGTTTTAACACCGCTAGACTACTTGTCTTGTGGGGCTATGTAAAGTCATTGGTCTATGCGGCTAAGCCACAAACGCTTGACCATTTGGAAGACAACATTCGCCGTATTATTGCCGATATACGGCCGCAAATGTTGGAAAAAGTCATCGAAAATTGGACGTCCAGATTGGACTACATCCGCGCCAGTCGTGGTGGTCATATGCCAGAAATCATATTTAAAATGTAATGCCACACGATTATCTTTCGGATCGTTGTTTTATTGCAACTAAAAGTTCTATACCTCTATAAAAACATTTACTAGTTTATACCTAGACTATCCTTTTTTACCACAGACAATTTTCAAATCTACTATTTTTAGACGTTCATTATCTACACTTTTATTCACTGACTTCTGTTTTGAACCTTTTAACACTTATTACATTCTTAATACTTGACCAAGTCTCCTACGTCTATTTTATACTACTCTTATACTACTTTTATACTACTTTTATACTACTCTTATACTACTCTTATACTATTTGTACTTTACTCTTACTCTTTTGCTCTTGCAATCAGAGCATTATCTATATTTTAAACCGTTTTATTCTAAGGTTACATACTATCCTATTAAAGTTATGTTTCTCAAGTTTTCATAGTCTAAAGTATTATATATTTAAGCAAGAGTAAAAACTTATACTGAAAATAAAATTTATTGAATACGATTTTTCTCGTATTCCTCTGTCTGAGTTTGGTTGGTGAAATATATGATGTTTACAACTTAGCACGAGCCAAAGTTGATTAATGCAAAAAATGCTAAAGAAGAAAGATCAAGGGATGTAGGGAAATTGTACCACATTCTGATAGCGTCCGAAATAAGATTTGTCCATTATTCTTTTTTATATAATCACATTATTTTTAATTAAAAATTATTCCTTCAACAGAGAAAATAAAGCGAACTGAAGCCTAACTTCATAATTGTATCCGTATGTCTATTTATTCGACCAATAAAATTGAAGAATTGTATAGAAAAGACCTATAAACACTTAGAGCTTTCTTAACACTTGGCTAACCCTAACCTAAACATGCACAGAGTCTTATACACCTAGTTAGTTTTATATTCAGCTTATCGCCCAATTTGATAAAACTCTTATACTTTCAAAATTTTACTCTTAAAATTAAAGCAACATCTTATATTTCAAAACCCTATACTCCAACATTCGAAAGTACTACATATTTTACCATAATTAAAACTCTTATATTGAAAATAAAAAACCTATAAACACTATTAAATTTTTTAGTTCCAGTAAAAATTCTCTAATTCTGAAGAATGCTGAAGACGAAGAATGCTGAAGCGATGTAGCAAAATTGCATTCTGCTAGAGTCCAAAATAAAATGTACCCATTCTTTTCTTTAAAAGAATCACATTATTTTGAATTGAAAAATATTTTTGTCAAGTTAGAGAAAATAAAACGAACTTAGGCCTGACTTAAAAGTTGCATCGATGTGTTAATAAATAGTTCGACTAATAGAACTCAAATATTCAATATTAAATAAAGGAAAATAAAAACCTATAAACACTTACTAAGTTCTTAACATTTCGCTAACCCTAACCTAGATATGCACAGAGTCTTATACACACAGTTATTTTTTATGCAGCTTATGGTCTAATTTGATAAAACTCTTATACTTTACTCTTATAGTTAGAGCAACATCTTAGACATAAAAAACCCTTCTATATGTACTCCAACATCCTTGTCTTAATCTACGGTTACTTACTATCTTGTCGTAGTTATTTTTTTTTAATTTTAGTATTCTCAAGTATTACATATTACCAATATTAAAAACTCTTATATTGAAAATAAAAACGTATAAACACTATTAAATTTTTTAGTTCCAGTAAAACTACTATAATACTTTATTAACTGTATAACATATGTTTCGTCACACTATCCAGTCAATCCAGTTAGTCCCCTAACAAGCTTGTCTAATACATTTAACGACAATTCCTTTGAATATTTGTTTATTTAACATTTAATTTCTAAACCACAAAACAATGTTGTAAATGTCCACACTTTCATCATAGTACTCGTATCTAAGCAGCTGTAAACTGAAGTGTCTTGTTACAATTGCAGTGACTAGAAATACAAGTAAAGCAGCAGACAAGCAGGCAGGCAGGCATAGCCTGAGAACATTTTTGGCCATGCATGTATATTTATTTGCGAGAACTTTGAGGAATATGTTAACGTTTGTGATGATGTTAACGACAAGCGTGTCTAAGATGGAGAAGTGTAGCTTTTTAAGAGACAGCCGCCACTAAATAGGTTGAAATGTCGTTCAAATGTCAAGTTAGCAACACTATGACTTAGACTTGTTCTCAACATATATACTACATACATATAAACGCACTTGCTAACACAGATAAACAAGAACTTTGCAATGTTTGATGTTTGCCCAAAAGAAAAATAATTGAAGATAGTAATTCTTATGTCTGAAGCTGGAGTGTGATTGCTGCCAGCCAGTGTCTTTATGTTCTTAATGTTAAACAAGCCGAAAATGTTTGTAGTGCTTTTATCGTTTTGCAAGAAAATAATTTTGGAAAGAATATGAGATAAGTGTAAGCATTAAAAAGGCGGTAGTTGCGAAAGGGATAATTAAGTTCAAGAATAATGACTTCAAAAGATCTTCTGACAAATCCATCTGCTGACAGCCTTTCAAACCTTTAATTTAATAGTGTTATTTTTCAAAAAAAAAAAAAAAATGCATCATTAACTATATTTCACCTATATAACTTTAGATCGTCGGATTACCGATTTATGCTTATCTTTTACTTACACCTAAGTAAAAGGTTACGGTTTATTCTCAAACTATCATCTTATACCTCGACTATCATTTTATACTCTGATCATTATCTTATACTCAGATCATTATCTTATACTCAGATCATTATCTTATACTCAGATCATTATCTTATACTCAGATCATAATTTATACTCAGACTATTTTAGACTTAGACTACTGTCATCTAATTAGATCTCTGCATTATACTCTGAACACCATCTTATACAATTACTACGGTTTTATACTCAAATTACAGTCTTAGTCAGAATACTGTTTCATACTTAGACTGCCGTATTTTATACAGTCTGCCGTCCTATATGCAGAATCAAAATACCATTTTATACTTAGACTATAGTGTTATTGTTAAACTCTCATCTTAGATTGCCGATTTATACTCATACTTAAACTACCGTCTTATACTTAATTTGGTTTCATACTCGGAGTACCGCGTTATACTCCGATTACCGTCTTATACTTCTACTTATTATTTATACTGTCTTATACCGAAACTAAAGTGTAATATTCGGACTACAGTATCATACTCGGAGTACCACGTTATACTCCGATTACCCTCTTATACTAATAGTTATATTGTCTTATACCCAGACTAATGTATAATATTCGGACTACAGTGTCATATTCGGAGTATCGCGTTATACTTCGATTACCGTCTTATACTTCTACGAATAATTTATACTGTCTTAAACCTAGACTAACCTGTAATATTCAGTCAACAGTGTCATATTTAGACTACGGATTTAAATTCGGATTACCATCTTATAACCAGACTACTGGTTTAAATTCAGATTAACATCTTATACTATTAGATTACCATTTTATACCATCAGATTACCAACTTATACTTTAAGATTACCATCTTATAACTTGGAGTTATAGTCAGACTACCGTCTTAAGGCATAGCTAGCCAACCGCAACTTTAACAGAATAAAACATATGAAAATTGTTGTCTTTTGACCTATGTTTTTAACAGATTGGCTTACACTTTTACGTCAATGTCGAAAACATTAAAACAATAGCGAAAGCGTGAGCAAGAGAACCTTAAAAAACAAAAATATTCATGAGTTACATTAAGTTAAAGTATCGATCGGCTAAATAGGCTTTTGCAGGTAGACTATCTTCATAGAGTCACACCACCTTCTTATATTTACACTACCGTGTTTTAGTTAGACTACTGTTTTATACAAAGAGTACCATCTTATACTAAAACTACCGTCTGAGTATAAGACGGTAGTTTTAGTATAAGTCAGACTACTGCCTTACTTAAGTCATAGTGCCTTATAATCAGATTACCAAATTGTTCAGACTCATGTCTGAACAAATGTCTACTCATTGTAAACAGATGACGTCTTATACTTATACATATTATTGTTTTATACTTAAGCAACCGTCTTATACTTACACTACCATCCTAAACCTAAACAAAGTCCTATAGTAATTTATACATTGCTTCACAATACCGTCTTATACTCAGAATGTCGATTTATGCTCTGACTACCTTTTTTACCCAGAACTTATATACAGACTACAGAGTCACATTCATAATACCGTTTAATACTAAAATCACCACATTTTTCCAGAATACCAATGTCTTTTATCATCGTTTTGCCGCTCAGAGTATACACAGAATAAAGTCTTATACATAATCTTTCGGTATATACTAAGCCTTCAAGGCTAATTTCTTATATTCAGAATACCGTATTATGGTCAGAATACTGCCTTACCTAAAGACTAACACATTTTCCTCTTTCGTATTTCGTTCGCAACATCTCTGCCTCTTGTTTAACAAGAGGATGTCGCTTATCTGAAAATTTAAGTGAATAAAATTTTTATTTACACAAGTATAAGTACAACCAATTCAAACTGTTGCAATACTACGAATACTCAACAATTCGATTAAAGTTTTATTTATTCAAGACTTAAATTGCAACAATGTGTTTAAGATGTGCAAGGCAAAGAGCAACACATTCGTACATACTTGGCAAGGGAAAAAGAAAACAAGACAATCTTGCATCATGATTTCGTTAAGATTAACCCAAAATGTAGCCACATCTTTTTAATGTAACTACACACAGACAGTGAAGCCGGGTAATCTACAAGCAGGAAAGTCAGCATCAATCCATCCCAACAACCAATCATTTCTTCACCCATCCAAATGTTCTGTCGTTTAAATCGTTCTCAGTAGAGTTGTTCAGATATTTTTCCTCTATCCAGCACTATACCTTCTCCTACTTTCCCCCCTAAAATAGTTTATTGTCTTCGAGTAAGTCGTTAATTTACAAGCAAGCCTATCAGCTTTATTTTTGTATCTTTAGGTTTTTGGTTGCCTTTATTTTTGGGCTTAAATGATGCAGTTCGGAGAAATATGTAACTTGGAATTCACATTCTTTTAAATTCTACATTTTTTCTATTCACATGAAAATGTCTGTATGTACGATTCTACAAGTACTTGTTGTTTGAGTGTTTTTCATAGGCATATGGCAACATGATATGTTGCTGTTAGAATTTTCGTGAGTATTTGGTTAAGTTGCATGTATGTTTTCTTTGCACTGGAATGTCTTGAATGTAACAAAATCATACCAAACAATACTAGGCCACACAACTTACAACTTGAAACATCAAATCATGTTCTAAGGTTTGGATTTTCTAATCGTCTTCCATTTCTTTTTAAAAATGTATGGGTGAGTACATGACGGATGTGAAAAATAAAACTGTTAATTTATCTAGTGATCTTTCGTTATAAAGTTTCCGATTATTATACTAAAAGCACCATATTATTCTGAGGCCTCAGATATATTTATTTTATAAATTAAATCATAATCTCATAATCCTTTCATGTTGATTATTTCATCTTATACTTATCAAATTATATCTTTCATACAACTCTCAAACCTTAAGAAGACCACCACTGTATAGTTACTGAAACTGACATCTTATACAAAAATTTCCGTTTTATAATGAAACTACGATATTATAATGAGACTGTAGTCGTATACTAAGAAAATCGTGTTGTATCGTTTAAGCCGACACTAAAGTCTTATACAAAAACTATCATCTATATTTGAAAATATCATCTTATACTATCCTTTATACTTTGACTTCCCCTACAAATATGTATATTAAGACTTATTTATAAGCTAAGACTATAGTTTTAATGGGACCACTGTTTAATACCGAGATAATCTTCCTTAAAAAAGACTTTGAAAAATACCATCTTGTATATACCCTAGCATTTTATACTAGTACTAAAGTCTTATACTAAGATTCTCGTTTTGGGATTTATTGTACATTTCGGTTTAAAAGAAATCGTTTTCGAAACACAATATATAAGACTTTTATATTCGATTGATATTCTTTTGGAATCGAAATACACAGTAGCCCCTCAGTTATGAAAGTTTTTAAAGTGAACAATGTTTACAAACTTAAACTATAGTATTATGGTAAAGCTATATGCTGGAAATGTAACTTTAGTTCTTTTTATACTACTATAAAATATCTTCTTATACTGAGGCTAATTCCTTACGCTGAGCCACCTTTTTACAAGATAATTAACGACTTATATAAATAGTTCTCTTTTCACTTTGGTCTTACACTAACACTCTTTTCGTTTACTGAGAACATTTTTTTACATTTAGGTTAGGTTAGAGAGGATCACATATAATTTTATATATGTAGATTCACAAGACTATAGCGACTCTGATATGTTACACTGTACATAGCTCTATTCTATTCAATCACCCTTAGGGGTACCGTTAGCTTCGTAAATTTTATAATTAGCATAGATTCCACAACACTCAAGTCCTCCATATTCTGAAAGAAAAGAGAGCCAAAATATTTATTACGACTGTGTAGGGCACTGATAGCTTAGATAGTGGAATGTGTTTTCCTCTTCTTCGCCACACCATCTGCAGATATTATTATAAGAAAATCGATTATTTTTTAAGAAATACCTGAGATCATTATGTCCTTACTTATATGCAAGAGCCCCCACTCAAACCCCTAAGGGTCTGTGAGTTGGGGGCCTTTGCTTATATGTAATAGCTTATTCCGTTTTTCATTACCTTGTGTTATATTTAGACTGCTGTCTTATACAGATATAACAGTTTTTGTTGTTAGATTTACGGCTTCATACTAGGGCTACCGTTTTATACTAGGGTTAGTATTTTATTCAAAGGCTACCGGCTTATAAACATACTATCGTCCAATAAGGTATCTAGTGTTTTAAAATGGGATTACCGCTTTATATCGAGATTAGCATATTATATTACTTTACACACTGCTAAAAATTTCCTAAAATTTGACCACCATCTTATACTAGGACTTCCATTTCTATTATGTTTAAGGTCTTTTTTAACCGACTTCATAAAAGAAGGAGGTTATCAATTCGTCTGAATGTTGCTTTTTTTATGTATGTAAGCGCTGAACTCAGCCATTTCTGAACCGATTTAAAAAATTTTTCTTTATTTGAAAGGTTATGCTTTCAGGTTGGTTCCGTTTTAAACACAGTTCATTATATTAAAAATTAAAGGGTGTCCCTATACAACATACATGTTTTTTACGTGTATTAAGAACCGTATAGAGCACCAAAATAAAATTTAAAAAAATTGCGTGTCGCAATAGCTCCCAACGGCAGAAATTAATAAAAATAAATAAATTTAAAATTTAAAGGTTCTCCCCATAGGTGCCGTAATTTGACCTATATGTGCCTATCTTTTAAACCGTTATAGACAAAACCTTGAAAATTTTACAGAATGTCGATTACTATGACTGTTATAATAAAATGTATAAATATTAAAAATTTTAAATTAAAGGGTGCTCCAATAGTTCATCTAATTTGATGTATATGGCCATACTTTTGAACAGTTGTACGCAGACCGCTGAAATTTACAAAGAACCTGTATTGCTAAGTCGGCTATAACAAAAAGTATAAAATTTGAATTTGGAAATAAAAGGGTGTCCCAATAGTTAATGTAATTCTATGTATGTGGCTAAACTTTTGAACTGTTATAAACAGACAGCTGAAATTTTCAAAGAACCTGTATTACAAAATCCACTATAGCAAACATAAAATTTTAATTTAGAAATTAAAGGGTGTCCCCAACAATTATGTATTTTGAATTATAAGGCCCTATCTCTTGAACCGTTAAACACAAACACTTGAAAATTAGGCAGAATGTCCACTACTTTCTCTGGTATAATAACATGTATAAATATTTGGAATTATAATATAAATGGTGTCCCAATAGTTCATGTAATTTGATATATATGGCCAAACTTTTGAACCGTTATAGACAGACAGTTGAAATTTACAAAGAAAATTTGGGACCAAGTCCTTTATAACTATAGGTCTTTAATTTAAAATTGAAAATTAAAATGTGTCCCAATAGGAGGAGATGTTATTTGATCTATGTGACCTTATCTTTGAAACCGTTATACACAGAGGCTTGAATTGTGTCCCCATACAAGACGGATGCTGGTGAAAATAGCTTAACTTTTGAAAACAATAGGGAGAGGCTTGACATTCATATAGTCTTTACTTGTTTTCCCTCTAATTTTGGCGCATCTTTTATTTGGTTTTAATCTAATTCTTACAGATTACTTCTTACATTTTTAGTTTAGAATTGGTGCCCTTCTATCTGTTATGCAGAAAAAGTTTAGTAAGCGAAGCCGGTGTTGGTTATACCATAGAGGAGAAAATCCTTGCGCCCGGCCGAAGGTCTTCTATACAGGAAATCTTTAGTAATCGAAGCGGGTGTTGGTTATACTATAGAGGTTAAACCCTTCCATACAGCCGAAGGCCGGCTGCACAGGCCGGGATGGCTCAATAATCTCTCTATGGTATATGGAACAGTGGCTTCGCTAACAAAATATTGTCTGTATAGCCGGCCTTTGGTCATATATCTATGATATATGGTATGATATCAAAGTTATGGACCTCCTCCATCAGGAGGTACCTGTTATACCATAGAGGTTAAAATAGTTAAACAATGCCCGGGTGCAAATATAATTTGTATTGGGAGTTATTTCATTTTTGTTGGGACTTATTTCATTTGGGAGTTATTTAATTTTTTTTTTTGTTTGTAAAAATATAATTGTTTTGAATTAACGGTTAATTTTTGGATCTTATTTCATTTTGGCGTTGGGAGTTATTTCGTTTTTTTAATTTGGAAGTTATTTCATTTTCGTTGGGACTTATTGCATTGGGAGTTATTTCATTTCGGAGTTATTTCATTTGGGAGTTATTGCACGGTACCAAGTTTTGCATTATATTTCGAAAGCCGTCATATACACTAGCTATCGCTTTATTGTTAAAAAATGTTCTAAGTAACCTTCTAGTGTCCTTTATCAATAATGCATAGTTCTATATACCAGCGTTATATATTCAGACTGCCATCGTATACTTGAAATGTTGCTTTATTTATTTATTTTAAGACCTTTAAAACTTTAATTTGTGCAATAAAAATGTTGCATAATAAGTAAGAATTTAAATAATGTGGAAAGCCTGAACCTATATTCTATACAATTCGTGACCCCCGGGAGGAAAGAGAAATGCACCTAACCGTAGGTTAACCTATTTATTTGAAATTGGTTAATATTAACTAGAGCATCGAAAGGGAGTGTTTTCGCACCCTGCCGAGGCGAGTTCGTGTCGAAAATTAAACCGTTTGAGAGGGTTAAGTTATTTTTTTTAATTGCGGTAAAATTTTGTGATAAATCGAATGGAAGTACCTCTCCTAAAAAATGTATCTTTTAAACCTTAGGTCCCTTCCTATTTGCGAGATCACATATAGCGTTCTTGTCAATTCAATAACTATTCATAATTTAGAACAATTATATCCACCCTGAAATTCAAGAAGTGCCCTATAAGATTTTCGAAAAATGCCTTAATTTTTGAATAACTTTCCATCAATACATTGCTGGATTGCATGGAGATTTGACAAAGCTTGCTGCAAAGCTTTTACGTTTCTGTGTATTTACAGTTTCACACTGAATAACGGACAAGCTTAAAAAATACTTTTATTGCTGCCTTATGCTTAGGCTGTTTATTTTTTAATTCGATGTGAACTGTCTGCTTAAATATTAAAAAAATTTAAAAAATTTCCATTTATTGTTTTTTATTCTTATCCGATTATTGTAAATATATCCGACAACCTAATTCTTGTGTTAATAGTAAAGTAGTAATAATATTATTATTTTTTTCGACTCCATTAGTTTTTATAGGAAGTAATTAAATTTTTCGCTTTCTCATTTAAAGAAGGAGTGACCCATATTTAAACTAACAACAATTTCTTAACAAGATTACAGCTTTAAAATTTGACGCGACTTTGATGTTTCGGCAATTGGGATTGAAGTTTAAGGTGTGAGACTATGGCACTCTTAATAACACTGCACTTTACTCAAATAATGCTGACAGGTGAAAGAAAATCTTGTTGTTGTCGTAGTCATCATTATCATCACCATCGTCATCATCATCATCGTCATCATGAAGTAAATTGTTAAACATGCAACAAGAACGAACCACATCTGAAAATAAAAACACATTTGAAGAACACATACAAGAATGTTGTGGCTGAAGTTGCTGAAGTGTCTCATCAAGCCTTTAAAGCGCTAAGAATAACATCGACAATCGTCAAAGAATAACAATGACGTAGCGTTGAAAGCCGGCACCTTCCTTCCAAAATACAAACAGACACACCATAACACCACACACATAACCAAACACGGTGCACAACGAGAACCTCTTAAAGTATAAATACTTACAGGTTGCCAATGTTACAATTCAAGACAGATGAATGAATATATATTTAGGTGTATTAAAGGTATGTCTATGCTTATTATGAAAATACCAAACAGTAACACAAAAAGTGGTTAAATTTTTTTTCAATACTTGGATTAAAATGTGTAAATTTTAAGGAGTTGCTTTTTAAAGGAAATGTATTGATGAAAAAAAAAATGTTACTTTGATTTTGTTACCCTACAAGATGTTCGAGAGAATTTAGTAGAATTTTAGGAAGGGTCAAATTGATAAAGACTTTTTTATACGAATAAGGAAAGATATCGGAATAAGGAAAGATAAAGTATTTCGCCAAAAAGGCTTTACAAGATGTGAAAGGAATACCAACCACATAACCAGCTTAAACTGCTTAAAAAAACTTCTAACATCTGTACATTTGTTATAATACGGCTGAGACCTCCTTCTTTAATGTACGGGTGCTTGTGGGCTTGTTGGTTTCAAATAAGCCAATGAATATAAATTTAAGTGCGTTAATCCGCACAACCGATGTTTCAGGACTAAAAGTTACGTCTTAGTTGAAATCAAATGTCGTCTCCACCAATATTAATTTTGGCAGAAATAGTGTTATATCATAAATCGCAAAAACCGTCTGCTATATGTGCCTCGCCTTTGACGAACTGTGGTCTATTGATGTCTTCAGCTCAAATGTCTGAGTAAACAGTAAAATGCTGTGGATGCATTAATTTTCCAACAAAACGCATTTGGGTTCTTTTAATCCCAAATGCGTTAAGTTAGACGATTAACAAAAACCAATTCAGGTGCAAATGTGCTTCATATCCATTTCTAAATTTTATTCAATAATGAAAACACGCTTTTCTCTCGTGGAATGCTTTTCTTTTTTATACACTAAACTGTTAATTCCCAAATTGATAGAGCGGGCCCACAGATTTGGATGCGTTTAAAGTTTTTTTTTTCTTAAATATGACTTCATCGTACCAGTTATACTTTAAGGGACTCGAAAGGCTGATTGGTAGTGTGCTGGTCTATCAGGCTGGGAGTTGCGGGTTCGAAACCGGCCAACGACTTTGGGTGATTTCTGCATACAAGCAAAAAAGCTTTGGATCATTGTGGATGTTCGAGTTTTTAATATACTAAAGAGCGACTGTGATCATTTCTAGGATCTTATTTTACATAATTTGATTTTCAAGTTTGAAGCTGGGGCAGTGTCCCCTTAAATAAATTTCCTAGCAATCAAAGCTGAGGGTAGAGTTTTTGCCAATTTGTTTATGCTAATAGGGGAGCATGAGTCAATACGCAATGTGAACGCCATTAAGTACATTTTTGTCCAATTTATTCTCCATTTCTTAGCTGTGTCATCAGTAAATGTCAATGTGTGGATTCAGTTGTTAAGGCCGTCTTATCGAATGCTTGAGAAACGTCGATGCAAAAATAGGGCAGCATTTTCCATGTTCAAAGGCTTCTTTACTTACATTTACTAAACTTTTAAATTGTTTAACATTTTTTTCTAAATGCACATTAATTGTTCGCAATATACCCTTCCTCGCTTAGTATTGGGTTCAGCTTAGTTAATAATATAATCTCAAACAGCTGTGGTATGATTGATAAATGTCTCTAATAGTCTGTATCCCACCCACAACACGAAGTTCGTAAAGAAGCTTACGTACTGGTTACTGGTCTTTATTTTCAACATGCTCGCCATAATCAATAATCTAGTTGTGGAGTTAAATCTATTTCAGGTGGTTTTGCTAGGATACTATTCTTCGGGATTACAGTAGCTCGCTAAGCCATTTCGCACTTTATTTTAGTCTGCTGTTAAGATGAGAAGATTTCCGTATTTTCACTCTTTTCGAATTCTTGTTTTTCGTTCGCTCGACATTGACAATGTACGGATGGCGCAGTTTCGTTTTTGAATATTTTTTCACTAATTAAAATTTCCGGTGATAATTGTCTCATACAGCCGCAACTTCAAGTAGCCCCAAAGAACAGTAACCGTATTGCCGATGGGGTTCTCAAAAAAAAAAAATACTTACACATAAACGCCGTACCACATGCGGTTTTGTACCGCCTCAGAAATGAAATGTGGCTTAAATTGATTTTCAGTTTGAAAACGTGCCCTTCGTTGTTAAGGTTTTCGATGGCTCTACATTTACATGTGACTGGCGATCAGCAGACTTTGTACGGAAACACGTGTGAGTCTTTCACTAAAAATTGCTAAAGTGTCCGTCTCATGGTGCCCAATTGAATTGCACGTCATATGGTTGATGTATCTTCATTCTCAGCGACAACGGCGGTATATTCCGCACCAGAACCAAGTCCGGCGGTGGCCACATCCTGAAAAGTCTTTTGTGGTTATATTCTGTTCGTTTCGAACAGCTAAGTGGCGGAATGTTTTTCCTATTGGCGCAATACTATTAGGCAATCAACGACGCTGCACTAAAACAAAATCATTCCACACTCTTGCGAATTACAGTTGTCGATTGCTTAGCTGTTTGTATACTGCAGCCGTATAATTCACAAATGTTAAATATAGTCGACGTACGTCGCCATTTGCTAAAATTATGACAACCATTTTGCTCCACTTTGATTACCCCCGGGGGTTCCAAATGTCACTGCAGTAATGGCAAATGCTTTGACACGGTCCACTCGGGGAAAATAGGGGCACCAGACGCTAGGGTTCCTAGAGCCTGAATCTGTAAGAAAAGGTCTGTTGTTTTAACACGGGTCCTCTTCGAGGCCTGACCAGTGCCCAAAGGACTGGTACCACGGGAATCGGTGGCCCCACAGAGAGCCTATCCTCTCTGTGACCGGTTATTGGTGAGGTCCCCTTCGGGGGTACACGTGGTGGCTGTGGTTTAAGATCGATTAAAGCAGATGTGGTGCACGGTCGATCAAGTGTGCTGTTGCACTCTCAACAGACGGAGTTTGGATAGTCTCCAAACCCCTAAGCAAGAGGTTATAATATGGATCTAGGCTTGCCTTGGAAAGGCTTGCCATATTGTATAAATTGCTACTCATTGTGACTGTATGCACACAAATTGCGATTGGTGGCAATCGTAAAGTGTTGTTATACTACACAATGGGGGCGCTAGTCTACGTCTTTATTTCACTCGGTGTTAAGAGCACCGTGGGATAAAGCCATCGTGGCAGGAGCCCACGTTAACCTTGAACACATCTGCTCCACTTTGATCTAGTTCGATGACGGTTTATTGTTACATATTGGGCAGCTACCTACAGCCCTTTTATCACAACAATAAATACACTGGTCGAATGGTGCTCAAAGAGCCCCTTGGCAGGACGCCCCCTAAGGTGCTAAGATATAATAGAAGTAACTTAAGCTAAATAACTGCGTTAGGTGATGGAAGATAAAAATCGAAGAAGATGATACTTGCAGATTGTGCCTGTAAGAAGCTAAGACGATAGCTCACATTGTGTGTAAATGTCCAGCTCTGGCTAGCATAAGACTTAGGACCACGTACAGAAACTTTTAAATTAAGATACCATGGGAGATCTATGCCTTGGACAAATGCTAGTAATTCTTAAAGACTCTGTGATGAGAAAAAATGCCTACAGTCTGAAATCACTAAAGTCAAGAGTAAAGGCTGTTGACTTAATGAAAATAAGGTTACCATGAATTACATATTTATCGCCTATAATCATTGAGGACAGAAGGGCGTCGAAAGGGGAATCATTAAGGACATTTAATAATAATACATGGCTCCACGTCTTCTGATATGACTGATATTACTTTTCATGGCTAAACACTACAAAGAGATGAGTCCAAAACTAATATCTAACAGTAAATATAAAAATAAATCTTTTGTCTACCCTTTATACTTAGGCTAGACCAGCAATGGCTGATTTTGTTTAAGTATAATGATACAAACGCCGTTGACAACAATCGTCTCCGTTTAGTCAGCTACTTAATTATATTGAACACAACAGCTACATTACAACTCTGATATTGTTGTAGAAATACATCTTTTTCTTATATAAAAATAATATAACTTTAGCAAGAAATAGTTTTATTATGTTGAAGGAAATCAATTTATTTGCTGAAATCCTCTTGATTGTAAATGAATTTATAATTTTTTAATTTAGTGACATTCCCTTTTACTAAAGCGTACAAAAAAAATTTGCCTAAGTTAGCTAGAGCCACAGCGGTGGTTATGTCGCCATGTAGCTATGATGTCTTTAAAATAATCGTATTTATAACGGGTGGCGCAAAAGTAATCCTCCTATCAGAAAATGCTATAAATTTTGCGATTGGCCCCTAATGTCAATTCTGTTTTGACATTTGTGTAGTAAACACTTGCGAAATACACGTTAATAAACAATGTTACGCTACACTGCTCCAGAACGCGGAATATTGGTGACTATTTATTTGACCAATAATCGGTCGGTGACTTTGGCACAACGTGAATTTCGTCGCAGCTTTCCTGGCCGTCCAACGCCTACTGGTGAAACACTGCGACGTTTAGCCGCTCGCCTCGAAGAGACTGGCACAACCCGAGATGCTGCCAGGCGTGGCAGACCCCGGAGTAGCCGTTCTGCAGAGAAAATTGCTGCTGTAGCCGGGGAGTCATCGGACCTTTTTTCTTCGAAGACGTCGCGGGCCAAACGGTTACTGTGAATGGTGAGCGCTACAGAGAAATGATTAACGAGTTCTTTTTGCCGCAACTTGATGAATTGGGATTGGAAAACATGTGGTTCCAACAGGACGGTGCAACGGCACACACTGCACGTGCCACAACCGATATGCTGAAGGATGCATTTCCCGGGCGCCTAATCTCCCGTTTTGGCGATTTGCACTGGCCAGCAAGATCGCCTGATGTGACCGCTGCAGACTTCTTTTTGTGGGGCTTTTTGAAGTCGCGGGTTTATGTCAACAAGCCTCAGACTCTTGCAGCTCTTAAAGACAATATCCGGCAAGAATGTGAGGACCTATCGCCGGAAGTTTTGGCCAAAGTGATGGAAAATGCCATAAAAAAGGCTCAAATGACAATCAACTGTGGCGGCGGCCATTTACATGACATCATATTCTCGACTTGATGTAAAAAAATTAAAAGACCAAATAAAAATAATCCACAAGAAGAATCAAAGTTTTTCATTTTTTTTTTTTTAAATACAGCGAAAAAACATCGGAAGGTTATTTTTGCGGCACCCTGTATAAACTTGTGTATTTTAATTTTGGCAGGTTGTAGTCTGTAGCTTGCTGTCGTCTATGTGGTTAGGGTTTTGATAAGAATACTTATTTATTTTATTGAAAATAGAATTAATAATTTGAAACAATAAAAAAACTTTTGTTAAAGATAAGATATTTAAGCTTAGCAGCAAGAGGCTTAAGGTCACAATATCAGTTTCGAACTTTGGAACAATTGGTGGTTATTGAAAGTAAGTTAAACAAAATAGATTGTTTAAAAAAATATTGCAAGTTGTTCAAAAGGTATAGTTTCTGTAAATACTTCTACCATTTAAATGCAAGTAAATTCTGCTTTAGCGTACGGCATTTTAAAGTCTAGTTTGCCGTTCAAAGATTACATTGATCTTATTGCTGGCTTATAATAAAAATGTTTGGTAAGATTTGGTTCTCTTTATTATTTTAACACGAAACTTATTTTGAAGTCTCATTTTAAATGCACATACTTTAGAGGATTGATGGAATGAGTTGGCAAAACTGGACAAACTCAACTGACAACCAAAAGGTGTTTTTTTTTTGTGAAGATTTAGGCAACAGTTGTATTTGCCTTAAATGTAACATTCGAAACAATGATGATATTTAAGTTTTTTTGTTTTATTCTTTTATATTCGATTTGATTGAAAGTATTCCTAAGAATTGATCTTTATTACACGCCTTTTCCCATTCTTCCAGTAAATTACGTATCGTGTTTGTTCTTTCACTCGACACTCTGGAGTAAAGACAAAAGTGAAAAGCGTTAAAAAATGCATCGATTTGATGAGTGTGTAGGTAATAATGAAGCGGCCAATGTTTATTTAATGAACTTGCAATAATTTATTTATTCGATCTTATTGTTTTGTTGTTGTTGGATGTGTTACATCCGAAACGAAACTTTTTCATCAGTAAATGTGACTGGCTATACAATGTATTTTCTTTTCACCTTTATTACATTCATGCTTATTATACTGATATTACAATAATGGAAGGCCAAGGCAATATCTGAAGACAACGCTAAAGGCAAAAATAAAGTGTAAGGGCTTTATGCATTAAGAAAGTGTTAAGACGGAAATATATAAATAAAAATTGATACTTTTAACATAAACGATTGCTGTTGGTGGGTAGAAAAAGACTATTCAGTGACAAAGCTTTTGATAATAATTATTTTTTAATTAAAAATTAGATTTAATACCAGCGATATAGGGGACATACTTACCAATTAAAAATAAATTAAAAAATAAATTCTTTCTAAGCGGCAAAAACTGTACGCCTTACAGACATACCTAAATAAGAGTGCTGAGTTCAGCGTTGGCAGGCGCCTTTCGTTTCACTCTGCAGTGACATACTAGAGTTTTTGCTTATAATTATACTCAGACTTACAATCAGAACCTCGACTTATACTCTGATAGTTGTCGATTAGTTTTGCTTTACTTCATTTAGCCTTATTAATTAATACTTCTATTTTAGACACTGGCTAGCGTTTTTCACTTACGAGACTATAATTTTCTATCAAAACTGTAGCAGACATATTGACAACCATCTTATACTTTCTTATAACCTTCTCCAGCCATGGAATGTCTTATATTCATACTAACAATATAATATATATATATGTTTTATATTACACTAACACTATATACATATATAAATTGAAGAGACTTTTCTTTTCACCACAATTGACTAATGTTGACTACAATAACCTTTGTCCACACGGCGAAATAATCAATTTGTTGCATAATGTGTCCCAATTTGGTGATATCTATGGGCCGCCTCTTTCATGTGATTTAATGCCGCTTGTGCCATTTTAAAGACCGGGTTGACATGAAAACCAAGGAAAACTGATGCTTTAAAAGTGCGTTAACGAGATAATCGAAGTGTTATTGGACGTCTGCCGCCGTGCTAGGGGTGCAGATTTCTCCAAAATCGTAATTAGTTACGTAAATTAAAACTTAGTTTGCCAAAAGAGGAGTTCACTAATTTCACTGTATGACAAAAGTAAAGTTTTTCAAAAGTAATAACTAAGAGTGGTATATTCGGCCGTGCCGAATCTTCTATACCTTTCACCACACGGTGATTTTATTGTTTAAAAGACAATCGCATTAAAATAACTGCGGTTTTTTGCACAAATCAGCAAATTGCCAAAATGCCTAAACAAGTAAAAATTTTGTAGGAATTTTGTTTAAAAATTTTCCAACAAATTTATAAAAAAAATTTTTTGTAAAAATTTTATAGATTTTTTTTTTTTTTGTAAAAATTTTATAGAATTTTTTTTTGTAATAATTTTATAGATTTTTTTTTTGTAAAAATTTATAGATTTTTTTTTTGTAAAATTTAATAATTTTTTTTTTTTAAATTTATAGAATTTTTTTTTTAAATTTACAGAAAATTTTTTTTCTAAAAATATTTAGAATTTTTTTTTTTTTGTAAAAATTTAGAATTTTTTTTAAATTTATAAAAATTTTTTTTGTAAGAACTTATAGAAAATTTTTTTGTAAAAATTTTATAGCTTTTTTTTTGGAAAAATTTTATAGAAATTTTTTTTTTTTCTAAAAATTTTATAGATTTTTTTTTGTAAAAATTTATAGTAATTTTTTTTGTAAAAATTTATAGAAATTTTTTTTTTTTTAAATTTATAGAAATTTATTTTGTAAAAATTTATAGAAATTTTTTTTTCTAATAATTTATAGATTTTTTTTTTTTGTAAAAATTTAAAGAATTTTTTTTTGTAAAAATTTAAAGAATTTTTTTTTGTAAAAATTTATAGAAATTTATTTTTAAATTTATAAATTTTTTTTTTTAAGAACTTATAGCAAATTTTTTTGGAAAAATTTTATAGCTTTTTTTTTTGTAAAAATTTTATAGAAATTTTTGTTTGTAAAAATTTTATAGATTTATTTTTGTAAAAATTTATAGACATTTTTTTTTTAATTTATAGAAATTTTTTTTGGAAAAAATTTATAGAAATTTTTTTTGTAAAAATTTATAGAAATTTTTTTTTTGAAAAATTTACAGAAAATTTTTTTTTGGAAAATTTTATAGCAAAATTTTTTTTAGAAAAATTATATAGAAAACTTTTTGGAAAATCTTTATTGCAAATTTTATTTTAAAAATTTTATCGATAATCTTTTGCAAAAATTTTATAGATAATATTTTGTAAAATTTTATAGAAAATATTTTGTAAAATTTTATAGAAAATATTTTGTAAAATTTTATAGAAATTCTTTTTAAAAAAATGTTATTTAAAAAATTTTATTTGGAAAAAGTTTTTGTAAAATATTTAGATTTTTTCTTTGTAATTTATAGTATAAATTTGTTTGAAAATATATTTTGTAAAAATTTTTTAAAATTTTTTTTTAATTTTTTTTTTTTTTTTTTTGAAAATTTTTCCGAAAATTTATATTTTTTTTTTTTTTTTGAAAATTTCTGGTTAAAATTAATTTAAAATTGTTTTGTAAAAATTATTAGTAAAAATTTTTTGCCCGCAGCCTCGAATAGAATAGTCTATTGTTGGTGAATGGCAATCCTAAAATTTTCGAAACTATGCCTTGCAGATTGGTGTGCTTAAATCTTCTCTACCTCGTCTGGTGCCTTGGTAAATGACATTTCAACATCAACACAGACAGACGGACATCGCTTAATCAACTTTTCTATGTATAAGGATCAAAAATATATATACTTTATGGGATCGGTAATGAATATTGTGATGAAGGGTATAACAAAAATTCGATTATGGTGATTGCTGTAAAGCCACAAATATTCATTCTCTAATAGCTGTAATAATTGTAGCTACAGAATTGCCTAGAGATAAATGAAAAAGGAAAAAATAAAAATAAATAAATGCTAGCTCTAGTTACTCAAATACGTCATCAACTTTTCACCAGAAAATAAATTTTGTCTTTTCTTTTGCAATCATCTAAAATCCGGATTTGTGGGACATTTTCGCACTAATTTTGAATAAATTTAAAACTCAGCTATCAAGTTTTAAATTATGTTTGGCTTTCCAGTTTAATTTTAAGCTTTGGTGTCTTCAGAGACTTGTAATATACATACTTTAATGACCCATATTTTTGAGGGATATTTTTACCTGTTATATTTCTGTTAAGGTTCGGTTCCCCATTTAAAGGGAAAGAAACAAAAAGGAAAAGAACATTAAAGACTGGTGATAGTTCATGGAAACTAGTTCATGGCCAAGATAAAACTCAAAAAAAACTTGCATATTATATCTAAAGGGTGTTTTTTATAGAGGTATAGAACTTTAAGTTGCAATAAAACAACGATGGATTGACATGAATTTTATTTATCCGAAAGTTATTCTTGTGCCATTACATTTTGTGGCCGTATATCGCCAATAACACGGCGAATGTTGTCTTTAAAATGGTCAAGCGTTTGTGGCTTATCCGCGTAGACCAATGACTTTACATAACCCCACAGAAAGTAGTATAGCGGTGTTAACTCACAAGATCTTGGAGGCCAATTCACATGTCCAAAACGTGAAATTAGGCGGTCACCAAACGTGTCTTTCAATAAATCTATTGTGGCACGAGCTGTGTGACATGTTACGCCGTCTTGTTGAAACCACATCTCCTGGACATCATGGTTATTCAATTTAGGTATGAAAAAGTTAGTAATCATGGCTCTATACCGATCACCATTGACTGTAACGTTCTGGCCACCATCGTTTTGGAAAAAGTACGGACCAATGATTCCACCAGCCCATAAAGTGCACCAAACAGTCAGTATTTCTGAATGTAACGGTGTTTCGACATACACTTGAGGATTACCTTCACTCCAAATGCGGCAGTTTTGTTTGTTGGCGTATCCATTCAACCAGAAGTGCACTTCAATGCTAAACAAAATTCGCTTATGAAAATCTCGTTTTGGCCCCATTCGACGAATATACGCCTTACTTGATGATCGTTTGATGAATGGCTGAGAATAAATCATTTGACAGCTGTTAAATCGGTCGCCATCTTGAAAAGTAATGCCAACTTAAAGTTTTATACATCTATAAAAAACACCCTTTAGAAAAGTAGCTGAGGAGCATAAAGCTTAGAACCACGGGCGGACATGGTTAAATATGATGAGTAGGACAGGAAATCGACAGTTATCAGTCGTCAGTCTGAAATAACTAGAGAGTAAAGGCTAGTCTTAGCGCGAGGTTTAACACAAGCAATCTAATGGTAAATCAGCAATCGGCCATCTGAAATCAATAGGGATTGTTGAAGGTCCAAACGGCTCCCATAAAGCTAGCGTTATACTCAACATTCCCTCTATATTACTAATAATAAAGCAATCAAAAGATTGCAAAACAGCTGATGAACGGATTTATCAAAAAAATTGGAAGTTCTCTTCACAAACTTAACTATTCCATCTATTTTTGGAACTTTACGTTCAAAAATGTACATCTGCGGCATCAAAGAGTTGCTTGCACTGACTATATAGACTTCATTTAACTTCTATTTTTCTAAGCCAATACTTGATAAATTACTTTTCAAAATTTTTTGCTTGTTATCGAAAAAAAACAAAACTGAAAATCGTGATCTTGGAAATGGCATCTTTCCTTAACCAGTTCTACATAACAATGGTATGTTTTTTTTTTCACATATCATTACCAATAATATTGATGATGATTCCTGTAAAAAACACATTAAAGACGATTGATGACGGATGTTTTCAACACAAATTAAACATTATTGTATAATTAATTTGGATTATGATTGACAGTTTGTTTTATTCCTTTTTCAATCAAATAAAAATACAAACAACTAAGCGGTGAATGACACAATACACCGTACAATCAGCTTATCAAATAATCAATCTTTTATGAACACGCACACATGCATGCGAATCCCATCAAAGACAAGTCATTTCACCTTACAAAAAAAAAAAAAAAAGGAAAAAGGAGATTAAAAATATTATGAATGAAGTTAATTTTATGCAGTCATCTAGTGGTAGAAATGACAATAAAT
The DNA here is from genome assembly GCA_949628195.1 of Phasia obesa. Taxonomy (NCBI): domain Eukaryota; kingdom Metazoa; phylum Arthropoda; class Insecta; order Diptera; family Tachinidae; genus Phasia; species Phasia obesa. The sequence continues at coordinate 129,233,580 of OX451217.1, forward strand.
CAACAATGAATAATAAATTAAATCGTGTTTAATATTTTTATAACAGATTTCCTTAAGGTTTATAAATTATTTTAATATTTTATTACCTTTATTTCCCTCTTTCTTTTTGCATTTCCTTTTAACTACAAGTATTTTATTATTTTTTAATTAAAATGATGGCTGTTAAAAAAATACAATTAAAAAAATATCATATTTTTTTTTAGTTTGAAAATATATTTTCATTTTGTGTTAAATTCTCCCTGTTTCTTTCCTATAGTGTCCACACAATGGGTTGATTGTCATCACTTATATAAAAATTTTATATCCTTAATGAAATAACAGTAGTTTAATATTTTATTACTTTTTTAATAATTTTAGTTTAACTTCCTTTTTTATCTTATATTTAATTTTGACCATAAAATATTATTTTGTGCTAAATTCAAAATTATTTAAATATTATTTTAGATTGCATGTGGGTACCAGTGGTTTAATGATTATTTTATTTCTTTTTTTATGGCATTATCCTGAGTTGTTATTGCCTTTCAATAGTTAATAGTGTTCAGATACTTAATAAACTGATATTTTTTTTTCAAAAATTTGTTATAAGGTGATTCTTATAGTGTATGGTTTTTCAGTGATGAAAAAATCATAGTTTTATTTAATTTTTTTTATACAGTGCATGACAACTCAATGAAACATTTCTACCGCATAATTTAAGTTTTTAAGACAATTTTTTGTAAATAGTTACTAAAAATTAAAAATACACAAAAAAAAATAATATATGACCGCGTGCAATTGTGGAACAAGATTAACGTGAGTACCTGCCTAGTTGGCCTAAATGTAAGCGTAGACTAGCGCCCCCATTGTGTAGTATAACACACTTTACGATTGCCACCAATCCCAATTTGTGTGTGATACAGTCACAATGAGTAGCAATTTATATAATATGGCAAGCCTTATCCAAGGCAAGCCTAGATCCATATTATAGTCTCTTGCTTAGGGGTTTGGAGACTATCCAAACTCCGTCTGTTAAGAGTGCAACAGCACACTTGATCGACCTTGCACACCTTACCTACATAAATCGATCTTAAACCACAACCACCACGTGTACCCCCGAAGGGGACCTCACCAATAACCGGTCACAGAGAGGATAGGCTCTCTGTGGGGCCACCGATTCCCGTGGTACCAGTCCTTTGGGCACTGGTCGGGTCTCGAAGAGAACCCGTATGTTTTATCACACAGACCTTTTCTTCCAGATTTAGGTTCTAGGAACCCTAGCGTCTGGTGCCCCTATTTTCCCCGAGTGAACCGCGTCAAAGCATTTGCCATTCCTGCAGTGACAATTGGAACCCCCGGGGGTATGACCGCGTGCTGAGAAAAGGACCTATGGGTAGGTTGACCGAATGTTTTTTTTTTTACGGGTTAAAATATACTGAAGATTGAGAGTAGTTTCATATCCCGCCGAAATCGAATTCGTGACGCAAATTTGTGAAAAGTTGGTTCATCAGTATGTGTGACCCGGCCTATGAAAAGGTGGCTTACGATTGCTACTCATTGTGACTGTATCACACATAAATTGCGATACTGGCGGCAACGTCATATCGTGGAGTGTTAATATACAGAGCAATGGAGGCGCTAGTCTACCCTCAAATTTCACGCGGTGGAAAGACCACCGTGGGATTAGACCTAACCGGCAGGTGCCCACGTTAATCTTGTTCCACTTCCCTTAGCTCTTGCATTGGTTTTTCGACGATCACTCTTGGATTATCATTTGCCCAAATTCGGCAATTCGGCTTATTGACGAATCCAATGAGGTGAAAATGTGCCTCATCACTGAAGATACACATCACTGAAGATATACATCATACACAGCCTGAATAACTTTAACGCGTTGCTCGATTATGCATCTTTCCATGGTTCAAATTGAGTTAGCCTGAAATTGAGAAATGTCAAATTAAATGCAGAAAAAAAATTGACGTTTAAGTGTGGTTCACATTCAACATCAACCCTTAAAATTTAACCTCCCAATATTACTACATCACCGTACTATCCTTAAAGCAACAGTGCTTTTGGATGGTTTGTTCAATCGTCCATTTAAGGATGCTTTAATAAAGTTGCCAGAAGATGGAAAAATTGAAAAAATTAAATCCTTTAATTCATAATTTGAATCATTACAAAGCTAAAGTTAATTTAAAAGAAAAATACTAAAATTCTTAAAAACCACTTTTAAAGAGGTATTCTCTAACTATGTGTACAAAAATAAAATCTAACATATTAATACAACACCGTACCATCCTTCAACCATATAGCTCAGGCCAGATGGTCCAATGAGTCGACTTGCTCGACAATCTGACTCTCGCTGGACCAAAAGAAAACGGTCTGGCTATTTCGGCTGCAGAAAATGCAGATGTGCGACTTAATAGCAATAGTCACTGGTCATTGCTTATTTGGAGCCCATTCAAGCAGGATGGGTATCCCTTATAATGACTTCTGCAGAAGTTGCCAGGATGAAGAAGAGGAGGAAACGGTTTGAACACCTTCTCTGTCATTGCCCTGCATTAGAACACTGTCGCCTACAACACTTGGGACGACGATGTTTTGAGAGCCTTTCTTGTGTTTCATCTCTGGAACCAATCAGGATTAATTCCTTTTTAAGGAACTGTGGTTGGTTTTCTAACCCTCTTCCAACTGAAGTGACATAGTTGCTCATCAATGTATGACACGTCCAATAGAGCCTTCACAGCTAACACCTTCCCCGTCTATGATCTTCTACCCACTTCCTTCTCTAAGTTTCTTCCTCAGTCTATAATGATCTTTGTTCTCTATCTTTTCTGTCTATCCCTCCTTTTATCTGCAGGTATCACAAAGTGACTAACATAATGGACCCAAGTGAGCTATTTTTATTCCACTTCTCTTTTCTCCTCCTCTATAAGCTGCCTGCTTAACCTAACCTAACCTAACCATCCATCCATCAACCATCAGTGCTTCTGAACAGTTCGTTCGTTTATCTAAGGATGCTTTAAAGAAGCCGTCATAGGAAAGAAAATCTATAAATTCAAATCTTTAATTTAAAATTTGATTTACTGCAAAGCTAAAGACAACTGAAAAGAAATACTAAAATTCTCAAATTCTTTTTCTTCAATTTAATGTTCTAATTTAATCATTACTTAAAAAAATTCCATTTAAAAAAAAATCAAGATTTAAATAAAGCTATTATATTCCTTTTAATTTTTTAACCTTAAATAGCTGATTTTTGTTATAAAACTAAAAAACATAGATAAGATAATTTAACACTTAGCCGGAAATTAAGTGTCGGTACAAGATAATTTTCAACATTTTCCAAAAACCGAACAATAAAATATATTTCAATTAAAATATTTACAACTGTTACTAAACTAAGTAGCCCTAAATTTTTCATTCTAAGCTCTGACGTAGTTGTTCTGTATCTTGAGGAAAATAAAGTTGATTTTAAAAATAATTTTTTTTCTATTTCAAAATACACTGAACACCTTTAAACCTTTTTAGTAAACACTATAAAATACATATATTACAATATAATTCATTTAACAGTTTTCTTGTTTTTATTCCCAGTTTTAATGTCTTCATAAAAGTCAAAATTTTTTTTTAATGACTACTTACTCATTTAATTAGCACATTTCCGACAGAATTCCCACCAGAGTTGTACTTAAAATACAACAAAATACTTTGAACTTCTTTTGAATTAAAAAGCAAAAATAACATTTTTTTTGTTATTGACAACCCAATGAATAAGTACAACTGAATTAAAAAAAAAATAAAGATAAAAATTACCTTACGACTTTATACAATATACGACTTAACTGCTGGCAACAAAAAAGTAATTAAAACAGGTGCTTTACACAGAAAAAAAATAGTTGCACCAATTGAAGGTTTACACTAGTTTCAAATTAAAATTTATTTAAGTAATTAATTGATTCAATTATTTATTTATTCTTTTGTAAATAAACATATAATTGAATTAAATAAAAAAAAATACTTGAACTTTGACCTGAAACTACTTAAAACCTTTTATCGGTGATTTATGTGTTAATTTTTTTTTTTCTGTGTAATTATGAAATAAAATTTCAGTGAAACATCTACTAAGCAGCAACGTCGCACATGATGGCAAAATTGTTTATGAGTGTTGTGTTCATTTTTAATAGCTCATTAACTTTGGGGTCTTATAAAGGGTGGCTAAATTTAAAGGGGCCGATATTGATTTTGAATAAAACACAAATTATTTAGGAAATTATTGTCATTTCTTTTTATTTTGATAATATTGGTATGGTTCAATTATGTATGGAACAACATATTGGCCAAATGGCCGCCGCGACCTCAGCGACACACCTCCATTCGATGCTCCAAATTTTCGATGAGGCTGAAGCATAATTGAGGTTCTATGCCGTTAATGCGCCGTATTATCTCATCCTTTAGATCTTTTACCCCCGGGGGTTCCAATTGTCACTGCAGGAATATGGCAAATGCTTTGACCGTGGACCGCACTCGGGGAAAATAGGGGCACCAGACGCTAGGGTTCCTAAATTCTAAATCTGGAAGAAAAGGTCTGTGTGTTAAAACATACGGGTCGTCTTCGAGGCCCGACCAGTGCCCAAAGGACTGGTACCACGAGAATTGGTGGCCCCACAGAGAGCCTATCCTCTCTGTGACCGGTTATTGGTGAGGTCCCCTTCGGGGGTACACGTGGTGGCTGTGGTTTAAGATCGATTTATGTAGGTAAGGTGCAAGGTCGATCAAGTGTGCTGTTGCACTCTCAACAGACGGAGTTTGGATAGTCTCCAAACCCCTAAGCAAGAGGTTATAATGTGGATCTAGGCTTGCCTTGGAAAGGCTTGCCATATTATATAAATTGCTACTCATTGTGACTGTATCATACACAAAAAGCGATTGATGGCAATCGTAAAGTGTTGTTATACTACACAATGGGGGCGCTAGTCTACGCCTAAGTTTCACTCGGTGGTAAGACCACCGTGAGGTTAGGCCGAGTAGGCAGATACTCACGTTAATCTTGTTCCACAAAAAAAAATCCTTTAGTTATTGAATTGTTGCTGGCTTATCGAAGTACACCTTTGCCTTCAAATAACCCCAAAGAAAGCAGTCCAACGGTGTCAAATCACATGATCTTGGCGGTCAATTGATATCGACACCATGTGAGATAACACGGCCATTGAATTTCTCGCGCAAAAGAGCCATTGTTTCGTTAGCTGTGTGGCAAGTGGCACCGTCCTGTTGAAACCACATATCGTCCACATCCATATCTTCTAATTCAGGCCATAAAAAGTTCGTTATCAACTCACGATAGCGAACACCATTCACAGTAACTGCCTAACCGGCCTCATTTTGGAAAAAATACGGCCCGATGATGCCGCCAGTCTATAAACCGCACCAAGCAGTCCCTCTTTGTGGGTGCATAACTCTTGGATTATCATTCTCCCAAATGCGGCAATTCTGCTTATTAATTAATCCACTGAGGTGAAAATGTGCCTCATCACTGAAGATGATTTTCTTAGAAAATTGATTATCCACTGTTGCCATTTCTTGCCACCATTCTGACCATCGCTCGATTGTATATGTTTGCATGCTTCAAATTGAGTTAATCTGAAATTGAAAAATAACAAATTAAATGCAGAAAAAAAACATGACGTTTAGGTGTGGTTCATTGAACAATGGCCCTTAAAATTTAACCACCCGATATATGAATGATAACCTTCTATAAAATCAACTCACACCTTAAGCAGTGTCCCGGAAGACCATAAGATGGCATTATGCATCATTCTTACTGTTCTTACAAAAAAGGTGATGAGGCTAAGACATACTCATTCGTAGAGTATGGCAACTTTTTGACATGTTGCTCCTTTGTACTTATTTCGTTGCGCTTTTAATTCTTGCTTGCAACAAAAAAAATTTGATTTCATCCTATTTAGGCTGAATGCTTTCAAGGATTAAGGTAAAAGAAAGATTTTTAAAACCTTTTTTAAAAAGTCTGGCTACCAGATGATAATATTTCAGTCCAAATTCAACGTTTTGTGGGAAAAAACTTCTTCAGCATTTATCTGCACGTGTGGAGATCCCACGTCCCAGGAGACATAAGGATGAAAATGCTACTAACGTAACTACTATGCTACTATGCGTTTAATAGCGATGGTAGACAGAAAAAGATCTACGAGATAATCAACTTATCATAATTTGGATCACAGTTTGTACTCCACGCTAATTAAAATTACTGTGATTCCGAAGATAAGAGTCAATCAAATTTTTACTGCAAATGTTACATTTTAAGAAGTAGCAATGGTAACCCAGAAATGCAAATGCACTAACAGATAGCAGCTGAAGAATAGTGTGCCCTTTAATTATTTTTCAAAATAACCGTCAAATATGTGGTCAAAATATGACTTTATTGAAAACACGACTTACGAAAGCTAATTTTATTCCTATGACTGCAGTTGGCTTATCGGAAATTCTCAACCAAGTCTGGAAAGTCTGGTCTTGAAGATTTGAATCATTTCTAGATTATTCGCAAATCATCAAGTTTAACAGAACCCCATAATATTAAGTCTAAAGGGGTCAAATCGTAGTTACAAGGTTGCCAACTGAAGTCGTAAAGATGGCTGATTGATAGCATGATTACCGATTGATAGCATGATAGTTCGCCACCGTGCTAAAACCAAAAATTATCCAAGTTTATATCTTCGAATTCAGGCCATAATAGGTCGATAAACAAATGTCTTGTTAGGCCTATTCCTTATATGGTCAACGGCTGCAATTTCAGCTTTGCGTATAAAGAGCGATGCAACGTGGCATAGCTTTGGGGCGAACATCGGTTACAAGAACATTCTAGACCTAGTTAGTAAAGAGGTTAGGGAAGATCAAATGCCGATGGAACGCATGAGTAGAAGAAAAATAGACGAAAGACTGCATCGGACACCTATTGCGAAAGGCGTTATAGACAATGAGTGTATGGAAAATTACTTCAGCTTTTTACCTATAGGAACCATCGACAGCAGAGCAGGTGAATATTCAGCTGAGTCTACGTTTGGGGGAGTACGTCTCCGTTTAGCAGCTTGGGTTAGATCACCTGCTAGAATGTCGGCTGTACTTGACAACCAGTCGGTTATAAAACGCATGAAGCACGTGAACGTGTGCTCCTTACTAATGCTGAAATGTGTTTTGAAATTTACCAGATGTGCCTCGGTTAATGAAGTAACATTTATGTGGGTTAAGGGACACTTTGGTACAGGTGGTAATGAAGCCGCAGACTAAGTAGCAAAAGGGGGATCTTCTGTGAATTTCTGTGGAAAAGAACGCAGAGTAGCACTGGGAAAAGGCATAATGCGCGCTAATGTCCTACAATGGGTGAACTTATTAAACCTGAAAAGGTGGATGGAGGCCAGTACTTAAAGAGTCCCACTAAAATGCTAATATATAATATAACTACCTTAAGCTGGATAACAGATTTAGTGACAGTTCCTGGAAACTCTAGCCAAAATGGAAATCAAAGAAGATGATACTTGCAGACTGTGCCTGGAAGAGTCTGAGACAGCAGCCCACATTGTGTATGAATGTTTGGCATAGGCTGGCATAAGACTTAGGACCACTAGTAGAAGCTTGTGAAATGTGGTTGCCACGGGGTTCCTTATCCTTGAATATTTACTAGCAATTACTAGACACTGCTTGATGAGAAAGAAGGCCGACAGTCACCAATTGATAATCTGAAATCACTAATTTCAAGAGTAAAGGCTGGTGGTTGCTCATGGCTCAATAAAAATAAGTTTGCCATAATTAGATGTGGTTGCATATAATCATTGTGGGTATTGATATTAAGTGTCTTAATGTGCTCACCGTTTTCTTAAATGAAAAATGTGGCAACGATGTCGCCACTTCAAAATCAGTTCCAAACTGTATATATGTGGCTCTGTAGTGCTCACCGTCGAATGAAATGGCATATCTAGTAACATTTTCGAAAAAATTAGCCAAAAATTTCAAATTGTGGATGCATTGGCTTGTCGACAATGACGTCGAGTTTCCGATTTCCGCATGCGGCGTTTTTTTTTTGTTTACAATTTCTTCGAAATGAAAATATCGCTTGGTCAGAAAAAAAAATTCGATATCTTCACTATGAAAATAAGTTTAGAAAATGTCCAAACGTTGATTAAGGGTAAAACGATAGGAATGTAGTTAATATTTAGAAGAGAAAATAATCGATCAGTCTCAAGATAGCATACGATTTAAATGATATAAAATTATGCTTTTAGACCATCCTGTACTTTTGCCGAATATCGAGCATAATAGCCTTTTCGATTTTTGTGAACATCCATGTTTGATGAGGGGCAAATTAGCGATGTTTTCGGTCTAATCACCATTACGACTTTCCAACAACATTGTCTGCATGTAAAACACTATGTAAAAATATAGATTTTAGACAATATTTCTAAAAATTATGGGCTATTTACATTAAGCTATCCTTCTTTTCACGGCAATTTTTGTTACCTAAGTATATGATTTCACTTCAAAGTTATCTCTCAAGTTGTTTTCATTCTTTCATATCTCTGTATTTTCAACAAACTCAACTGGAATTTCCTTCATTAAATTTCTAAACTCAGATACAAGTGATAAAATATTTTTATTAGCTCGTTAAAAACATAAATGAAAATGAACTACTAAAGAGTGGTGAGGATTGTATCTATATAATACAAGTACGTTTAATTTTTTTTTTTTTTTTTTGAGTTTTATTCGAAATCCTAATGTGTTTATTCTCGAAAGTATAATTTAATGCATAATGATTTTCGAGCATTTTTGAACAGAAAAAAATAAAAGTAATAAAAGCCAAATTCAGAGCAGAACAAAATGCGTTTACTAAATAGTTAAATTCCCAAAAATGCACTTCGACTGCTCGCAAATAGAGTAAAAAATTACAAAAGAAAAACTTTGTGGCAGTTATGATTACAACGTTTTTTTTTACAATTACATCTTTCTTGCTGGTTGGTGCAACGGGAGTGTTACTTTTTTATTATCTGCTGTGTGATGGTTTCTTTGAATTAATTGAGATAAAAATTCCAAGTTAATTGTTTCATGTTCATGTTCATTTAAAATATGATCACAAAAGTTATCTGAGGCGTAACGAAAACTTATAATAATTATTATGGAAATTTTTGTTAGTCTTTTATATGTTTTGTGAATAAGCATTATGGTTTATGTTTCTTTTAATTAAATGCATTTTTGGTGGTAAATTAATGATAGGTGGATAATAAAATATTGTTTATATATATATAATGTAAAATTAAAAACACCGGCTGAAGAGTTTTTGTGGCAAAAAATAGTATGTGTATGTGACCGCGTAAATAGAAAGGGAGCTAAGGGCAAAAATGTAAATTTTATTGTAGAGCCGTTTTTTTATTAGTGCAATGCTATCATGACCGAAAATATTAACGTGAGTCCATGTGAGGCTCCACAAGGTCAGTACGGTTCCTTTCTCTGCGTGGTCACTTATAATAATTTCACATTTTTGTTTTTTAGTTCATAAAAGATAATTTTGGTGACCGTGGTAGTCCAATATTCTTGGGTTTGTGAGTTCGATTCCCGCCGAAAACTCTAGGTTTTCTTCTGCAATACTAAGTGGTGCAATGTTATTAGCAACCCATTTAGGAGAATAAAACCTATTATTTTTACAAAACCCTCTGGCTCTTAAGTACTTAAGGCAGTAATGTTATTTAAATATTTATGAAATTGAAAAACATAATTCAAACTGATGATTTAATTAAACTTTTCAAACATTTCCGTTTTCTACATAAAATATTTCCGTTTCAAATTTTGAATACAAAGTAATGATTGTCTTCACATGATGTACGAGTACGACAACATAAAATTTAAGAACAAACAAAACCAACCGTCTTACACATTCATCCTTTTACACGCAGCAACAAATCAACTGACAAAAGGAGGCATATTATTGAAAACATGTGCCGTTCCCAGTGATACTACTACTACTGCGGGTACAGTACAGAGGCTGGCAGGAGAAAAGAAGAAAATGACATTAGCGTATGATGTCTAAGATGTACATGACATAAGGAAACAACTCAATTTGGAAGTTATTCAATGTTGGCATTTGAGCATGAAATCGGTTTCGGTTAAACACTTTGTAATTATAATAGAATCACAGAGAAATGTTGGTGAAGGCTTATTGCTATTGTTGTTTCCAGTGTGTTGTTCTATTTGTTTGTATGGCTGTTTGTTTGTTGTTGTTCGATGTTTATGAGGTTGACATTAGGAGACCATTGTTACAAGCAACCAACCATCCAAGCAAAATATAGACGAATGTTTCGATTAATGAATGTTGAATGTTGGAATAATGAAGGCGTAAACCACCAATATGTATAAATTTTACAAGTGTGTGTGTGTGCGGTTGCTTTTTTTTTTCTTTGCATATGACAAGTTAAATACAAACCCTAAAATGCATTTAAACATCCTCCTAGATGCACACGACCGAATGTAGTTTGTATATAAACACGTCTGTGAGCATGTGTATGTAAGAATGCATTCGTTTATATGTTTTCAAATTGCCTGTGGTTTT